>VZQC01008434.1:476479-874831 GCA_009823505.1 Rhizomys pruinosus | reverse complement strand
TTTTTTTTTTTTTTTGGTCTTTTCGAGACAGGGTCTCCCTGTAGCCCCAGCTGTCCTGGAACTCACTCTGTAGACCAGGCTGGCCTTGAACTCACAAAGATCCACCTGCCTCTGCCTCCCAAGTGCAGGATTAAAAGCGTGCACCACTACGCCCGGCTCTATGAGATGTTTTAAGATGAAAGTTTTGTGGAAGAGTGGAGGGGAAAGAAGAGTAAGATGGTCAGAGAAATTTCAGATAGTGATAGAAGACTGGGAGCTGCTGCTTATTTTTCTTAATGCTGTTCTATATTTTCCAAATGGGCCTTCATTCTTTTCAAGAACCAACTTTACTGAGATACTATTTTCATTCCACAAGAAATACCTGTTCTACATATACAGAAGGTTTTTTAGTAAGTTAATGATTCACATGAACAGTACCACAATTTGATTTGAGAACTTCTCCATTATCCAATAAGACCCCTTGTGACAATTTCACTGTGTGCACTGGTAACCCCAAGAAACCACTAATTTACTTTCTGTCTCCAGAGATTTTTCTTTTCTGAATATTTCATATAAATAGAATCAGGCAGTGTATGTTCTTCTGCATCTGGCTTCTTGTACTCAGTGTGTATGAGGTTTATCAACATGTAGCATACATTAGTACTTCATTCCCTTTTATTGCTAAATATCATTACTGCAAATAGATGTGCCATACTTTATTTACCCATGTGCTGGTTGATGGATATTTAATTTTTTTCATTATTTCTGGAAACTAAAAGAAATTTCATTTTTGAGTTGGCCTTTAAGAAGCTTGGAAGTCTCTATCTAACAAACAGAAAAAAATGAACGATCTTAAAATTCAACCACTCTTTTTGGATCTGTAAGAGACATGAGGCCACACGGCAAGACGCTACCCTTCAAACCGGCCAGAGACAGGTATTCGAATTGCTACTGTTTGAATGGGAGATGCCCCCAACAGGTTCATATCTTGGAGTACTTTATCCCCAGTTGGTGGTGCTGTTCTGGGAGGTTGTGGACTCATTTGGATGTGTGGCCTACCTAGTAGGCATAAGACCAGAGGAACAGGTCTAGAAGGTTATAGAGCTTGTCCCAGTTCTAGCCTGAGATCTCAGCTTTCAGGTTCCTGAACTGATCCCCAGAGATACAACAAGCCATCCCCCAGCTTCCACTGCCATGGATGGCACCCCAGTGGCCAGGCCTTCCACACCACAAAACTGTGAGACAAAATAAATCTTTTCTGTCAACCTGCTTCTGTCAGGTATTTTGTTCCATCAATGGGAGAAGTCTGCAGGAGTAGAGACCTGCGAGCAGAAACCTCCACAGGATCCAGTGGAAAGTCTAAATTGCAATTGACAAGTTGCTAGCAATGCAGTGCAGACAAGCCCGAGGGACAAAAACTTCAGCGAGCTCCACTTAATCAGGTCCTGCACTTCTAAGTTTCTCTTCCAGAATGCTTCTGGATTCCTCCAGTGAATGCTGGGGAGGGGACCAGTTCCCATGTGCATTCAGCAGTGAAAAGAAACAGGAACCATTTCAAAATGGTTTTTGTTCTTCCTAACAAGGTCTGCCTCAGGTGAAATTAGTTGATAAAGCCTGAACTGCTAGGGCTTGATCAAAGCCTAACCCTCCCAGGGAAGGGAAATTCAGATTCAGCCATCTCTAGCCATATTCCACCTAGGAATGGGAAAAATGAGAAACACTCAGGAGAGTCACAGTCTAGAGGCTCAGACTCACTGAAAGGCCCACCACTCTAGGGCTGGGAGATGGCTCTGCAGGCAAAGCACTTAGGATCCACATGTGAGGATGAGGTTCAAATCCCCAGCATCCACCGAAAGATGCCAGGTGGGCATGACAGCCCATCTATAATCCCAGTACTGGAAGGGCAGAGACAGGAGATCTCTTGGAGCAAGCTGACTAGCCAGAATGGTGATATCAGTGAGCTCTGGATTCAACTGAACGACCCTTCCTCAATGAATAACATGGAGAGCCACTGAGGAAGACTCTCAATATCAGCCCCAGGCTTCCCCATGCACACACATAATGTGCATACACACCTGCACATGCAGGCTCCCACACACAGGCAAACATACATGCAAAAAGTTAAAAAAAAAAAAAAGTAAATCTTAGCTGTAGGACTGGAGCACCCCCACCCCCACCCCACCCCCACATGTATATCATATCACTGAAAGGCAGGTTGATATAATTTGCAAAAAAATACAAGCATCAGAATCTGACATAAATGTCATAGGGATGTTGGGAGTCTCAGAATGGGCATTCAAAACAACTGTGGTTAATGGCCTCTCATGGGTAAAGTAGACATTATGGGACAAAATGAATTTCTGAGAAAAAGAAACAAAAAGAAATGCTAGAGACCTAAAAACATAGTAATAGAAATAAAGAATGCTTCAGATGGGCTATTAGTAGCCTGAAGATGGCTGAGAATCTCTGAGTTTGAAAGGATACCTACAGTCCGTCATGGTGGGGAGGTGTCTGGCCACAGTTAGGAAGCCAGTGACCGTGTGTTCTCTTCACCTCAAGATAAATATATTTGATGGTGTCATACTCTCCAGTCAAAGGGAGCCTGAAATATATGCAGTCTCTTCCTTCCAATTCACCATGTACTATTCCCTATAGGTAAAGAGGTCTGTATGATAGACTCAAAGCAAACGTACCTCCAGGTTCTTGCCCTGAGACCATGCCCGACTTTCCTCAGTGTCTTAGATATATAAGATAAAATACCCCCCCCAACTTGGTTTTGGTCAGTGTTTTAGCACAGAGTAGAAAGCTAACTAGAATGGGGTTTAAGAATACATACTGAGGGGCTGGAGCGATGGCCTAGCGGTTAAGAGCGCCGACCGCTCTTGCAGAGGACCCGGGTTCAATCCCCAGCACTCACATGGCGGTCGAGAGCCGTCTGAAACTCCAATTCCAGGAGAACTCCAGTTCCAGGGGAGTCCGACGCCCTCTTCTGACCTCCGCGGCATTGCACGTCACGGGTGCACAGACTTGCATGCACACAATACATTCATACACGTACGGAAATAAAAAAAATATATATATATATATATAAAAGAATACATACTGGCCCAAAAAACTTTTTTTTTTTTGGTCCTTTTGGAGACAGGGTCTCCCTGTAGCCCCAGCTGCCTAGAACTCACTCTGTAGACCAGCCTGGCCTTGAACTCACAAAGATCCACCTGCCTTTGCCTCCCGAGTGCTAGGATTAAAGGCGTGCGCCACCATGCCCAGCCAAAAAACATTTTCAACAAATGGTTCTGGTCAAACTGGATAGCTACATGTTAAAGAATGAAACTACATCCCTATCTTTCACCCTGTAAAAATCCCAACTCCAAATGGATCAAGGACCTCAACAGACAGAAGACCCAGTACCTTAAATCTGATAGAGGAGAAATTAGGGAATACACTGGAACCTTTAGGCACAAGAAAGGACTTTCTGAACAACAGTGCAAGCACTAAGATTAATGGGACCTCCTAAAACTAAAATAATACCAACAATAACAACAACAAAGCTTCTGTCCTTCTATAGACACCATCTTTCGAGTGAAGAGGCAATCTTTGGTAGGGAATTTTTTTTTTTTTACCAGCTATTCATCTGACAGAGGTTTAGTATTTAGAATATATGAAGAACTAAAAAAGGTAAACATCCAGAAAAGATTAAAAATTGAGGAAAGTTACTAAACAGAGAGTTCTCAAATGATGAAACAAATATCCAAGAAATACTTTAAAAAATATACAACATTAGCAGGGCATTGTGGCACAGGCCTTTAATCCCAGCACTTGGGAGGCAAAGGCAGGTGGATCTTTGTTAGTTCAAGGCCTGCCTGGTTCACAGAGTGAGTTCCTGACAGCTGGGGCTCCAGCAAGAACCTGTCTCAAAAAGACAAAAAATATATATTATGTATATATATATGCATATATACAACATCTTTAGTCAACAGGCAAATACAAATTAAAACTGTTTTAACATTTCATCTTATCCCAGTCAGAATGGCTAAGATCTAAAAGCAAATGATAACTGCTGGATGTAGGAAAGGGAACACTTGTTTACTACTGGTGGGAGTGGGAACTGGTGCAGCTATTATGGAAATCAGTGTGGAAGGTCTTTAAGAAGCTAACAGTAGATATCCCACACATGACAGATATACCACTAGTAGACACTGTCAGGCACATACCAAAGGACTCTGTATCCCATCTGCTCACAATAGCCAAGAAATGGAAGCACCTAGATGTCCATCGACTGATGAATGGATAATACAGGTATAGTACATTTATACAATGGAATATTATTCAGCTGTTAAGAAAAAAATGAAATTTTCAGGTAAATGGATAGAACTGGAAACAATCATCTTGAATGAACATGATTGACCCAGACCCAGAAAGACAAACACTACATGCTCCCTCTTAGAGATGGTTGCTAGCCTATAATCTTTAGATAATGGAAAACCCGTAAAGATTAGGAAAGTAATAAAGTGCCATAGGAGGTTGTTCACGGGGAGGGAGATCCAGTGAAGCAGTATAAATGGGAAAAGGGGATAAGAGACAGGATGGGTTGAAATGGGTGGAGAATGGGAGCACAAAAGACGAAGAAAGAGGAGAGACAACTAGCACTAAAGACTTTGGAAATCTACCAGGAAGCTTCTCTCAATATATACATATACAATATAAAAAGAAGTTTAAATGTAGTTACACTATAAACAGGCTCAGTGGCCCTAATAGACACCACAGGGTAGTAAATGTAAAGCCCACTGCCAGGAATGGACTTCCTCTCTTGGAGTTGTTGACGGGGGACATCCCAAAGATCCTCAAACAAAGCTGGCCATTGCTACTGGACTTGGTGTTCCACAGAACTTCACACTAAGATCCTGCTGCTGAAGAAACTGCATACTTGAATTGCAGAGCAGAGAAGGAGAAGTAAGTTGATGCTGACCTTAAAGATTCATTTCTGCTGGCCAGCTTTCATGGTACTGGAAGGCAGCTGACTGAGAGAGGCAACAATCAACCTTGCTGGGCTGCCAACCCTGCGAGCTACAATAACCACGGGTTCCACAAAATGTGCTCAATGGTGCAACTGTGGCACAAATATTGTGGGAGTAACCAACACCTTCTAATTGGATTTAAGGCCTGCTTCACAGCAGGGAGTTCATACCTGACACTGTTCTCTGGGCAAGAATCTGTGGCTAGATGAACCAGAGGCCACAGGAGAAAGCTACATACACATAATATTAAGTTGACTCCCAATGATTTATTGTTGTACTAATAGACTAGTACATACCTCAACTCTCACCTTAGAAGGTTCTTCTTGTAGCACATGGCAATTAACACAGAGTCCCGCAAACGGTCAATGTGCAGAGAATAAGAACTTTAAATGGGACACCTATATTATACTGTCTCCTCCCAGGGCTCAGGGATCGTTGTGGAAGAGGGTAAAGAAAACTTGTGAGAGCCAGAGGTAGCAGATGAACGCAAGGAATCTGGGTTGTCTTGGACACTAGAGAGTAGTTACACATATGAACCCACAGCACTGATGACAGCATGCACCAGACTTATGCAAACTCAAGCCAGATGGAACCCAGCATGGATGGAGGAGTTATACAGGAAGCCCCGACTCTAGCTGAGTATCTATCTATTGGCAATGGGTGGATGCTGGAAGAGGAAAAGGCAGTTTTCCTTACTGGTATGCTGCCTGGTAAGTTGACCAGACTCCAGGGTATGGACCCGCCCCCAGAGCACATCAGAGGGACAGAATGAAATCAAAGGCCTTAAAAAAATTACAAATAAATAATTTTAAAAATTTAAAGAAATAGACAATAAAAAGAGGACAGGAAGTTGGGGGAATAGTGTATAGATGGGGAGGGGCTCTGAATAGGATCAAAATACATTGTATGAAATTCTGGAAGTCGGGCGTGGTGGTACATGCCTTTAATCCCAGCACTCAGGAGGCAGAGGCAGGTGGATCTTTGTGAGTTCAAGGCCAGCCTGGTCTACAGAGTGAGTTCTAGGACAGCTGGGGGAACAGGGAGACCCTGTCTTAAAAAGACCAAAAAAAAAGAAATTCTGGAATCAATAAAAATAATTACAATGTACAGACATATATTTGTATAAGACAAATAAATGACATAACGGGTACAAGGACAGGAGGAATTGTCATGATATAGTAGCTGCACTGAAAATAGAGGTACAACCTATATTCAAGAGTGGAGGTAGTGGAATCCCCAAATCTGTTCAATTAAAACAAAAAGGCAGAGAAAGAAGAGAAGAGCAAAATAGGGCAACAGATAGAAAAATGGTAACAAATACTGCGCGTGCTGATCTAACTATAGATTTTGGCTTTAAATGTCAAAGGCTTGAATGCACCTATAAAAGTTGTCAGGGTGGGGGCTGGAGAGATGGCCTAGTGGTTAAGAGCGCCGACCGCTCTTACAGAGGACCCGAGTTCGATCCCCAGCACCCACATGGCGGCCAAGAGCCGTCTGAAACTCCGATTCCAGGAGAACTCCAGTTTCAGGGGAGTCCGACACCCTCTTCTGACCTCCGTGGCATTGCACAACACAGGTGCACAGACGTGCATGCAGACAGTGCATTCATACACATACAGAAATAAATACAAATTAATAAAAAAAATTTTTTTTTTAAAGTCGTCAGGGTGGATAAACTAAAACAAGACTCAATTGTGTATTAGTTTCAAGAAAGTACTTTAAATATAAAGACATATGGATTAAAACTAAATTGATTGATAATACATCAGTGGGATTTATTGCTGGAACACAAGGATAGCTCAAAACACAAAAGTTGATCAAAGTAGTACACCAAAATAATAGAATCGAGGAGAAATCTCACATGACCATATTAATCAAGAAAAATCATTTAGCAAATTCAGCTCCCTTTTGTGATAAAAACATTCAACAAGCTATGAATTGAATAAAAGCTATACATGAAAAAAAACACAGCAAACATCATATTCAATGGTGAAAGACAGAGCGCCTCTTCAAGGATCAGGAACAAGACAAGGGTGCTGCTATGGACTGAGTACAAAGTGTCCATCACAGGCTCATGTGTTTGAATGCTTGGTCCCCAGCTGATCCGTGCTGTTCTGGGTAGCTGTGGAACCTTTAGAGTTGGATGCATGGCCAATGGGGGTGGGTTTCTAGGGTTATAGCTCAGCTCTGCTTTGGTTCTGCATCTGTTTCCTGGTCAGGCCCATTCGAGAAGCCACTCCAACAAACTCTTACTACCACAGATTGACTCACTGCAGCCACTATGTCATCTTGTCCAACGTCAGCCATGATGGACTTGAAACTCTCTGCAACCACAAGCCAAAAGATATCCTTTCTCCTTTAAGATGCTGTCACAGTGACAAGGAAAGTAGTACAGATGTCTGATTTCCTCTTGTGTTGAACATAGTACTGACAGTTCAAGCCAAAGTAACCAGGTAAGAAAAATATACATCTGAATTGGAAAGGAAGAAGTAAGATGATCTCTATTTGCAGATATGATCTTGTAAGTCTAAAATTCTGAATATTTCACAAAAAAACTCTGAGAACAAAGAAATTCTGTAAGGTAGAACACAAAGTCAATACACAACAGTTACATTATATGCTAGTAATAAGTAATCTAAAGGGAACTTATAAAAAAAACTACACTTGCAATAGCATCAAAGAATAAAATGCAGGCTGGAGAGATGGCTCAGTGGTTAAGAGCACTGACTGCTCTTCCAGATGACCTGGATTCAATTCCCAGAACCCACATGGCAGTTAAGAACTGCCTTTAAGCTGGGCATGGTGGCACATGCCTTTAATCCTAGCACTTGAGAGGCAGAGGCAGGTGGATCTCTGTGGATTCAGGGCCAGCTTAGTCTACAGAGTGAGTTCCAGGCCAGCTGGGACTATAGAGAGATCCTGTCTCAAAAAGACAAAAAAAAGAATAAAATACAAATTAATAAAATTTTAAGATTTATTTTTAATTATATGTATATGTGTGTATGTAGAGCTGCAGTTATAGGTGGTTGTAAGCTGTCTGGTGTGGGTGCTGGGAACTGAACTCAGGTCCTCTGTAGAGCAGCATTGTACTCTTAACCATTGAGCCATCTTTCCAGCTCCTCTATTAATAACTTATAAAAGAATAAAATACTTGTGAATTAATTTAACCAAGGAGATAAAAGACTTGTATGTTGGAAACTACAAAATACTGCTGAGCAAAATTAAAGAAATAAAAAAATGGAAACACATCCTATGTCATGGATAGGATAAGAAGACTGAATGTCGAGGCATTGAAACTACCCAAAATGATCTGTAGACTCCATGCAAGTCCGCTCAAAATCCTGATGATTTCTTTTATAGAAATAGAAAATTCCAACCTGAAATCAATACAGACGCTCACAGAACCTTGACTAGCCCAAACAATCTTGAAAAGGAACGAATCTGGAAGGTTCCCCTTTCTCATTTTCAAATTTGCTACTTACTAAATATAAGGTCTAAAGCTACAGTCTTGTAGAAGAAAACAGGGCAAAAGCAAAAGCCTTACGATGTTGGGTTTGGCAGGTGGTTTGCTTGGCTATAAACACTAAAAGCATTGGCAAGCAAACAAACACTAGACAAATTGGGATTAATAAAAAATGTTTAATTGTACATCAAAGGACACAACAGAGTAAAAAGGCAGCTTGGATGATGGGAAGTATTTACCAGCTGCAACTGATAGGAGATTAACATCCAGAATATATAGAGACTTCCAAAACGCAACAAAAACCTAATTCAAAACTGGGTGTTAGGATCTGAATATGAACTGTCCCCCACGGCTTCTCATGTCGAAGCCGAGTCTCCTGCTGGTGATGCCATTTTGACTGATGGATGTACATGGCTGGGGTGCAGCCTTGCAGTTGTACTACTTACTCCTGTCACGTCCGGGTCCCTCTCTAGCTCCAGTCTGTCATGAAGCTATTTTGTCCCACCACAAGCTGCTACCATGTTGTTCACTCTCCCTAGGCCCACAGCAATGGAACCAGCCAACTATCCTCAGAAACAGTGAGGTAAGGTAAGTCCCTCCCTCTCTCCCTCCTTCCCTCCTACCTTCCTTCCTTTCCTTTTTTTTTTTTAGGCATTTAAATAAGGAAAAGTCTGACTAACAATGGGTAACAGACTTACATAGGCACTTTCTTTTCAAAGAAGACATAGAAAAGGCCCATAACCACATGAAGAGATGCACAAATCACTAATCATTAGGGAAATGCAAATTTTTAAAGCACAATGAGATAAGTGCCTTGGACTTATCAGAATATCTATTGTTAAAAATGCTCACGAATGGGGCTGGTGTGGTGGCTCAGGCCTAATGACCCGAATTTGATCCCCGGGACCCACACGGCAGAAGAAAGAACCAAGTCTATAAGTTGTCCTCTGTCTTCTACATTACAGCCATGGCATGCCCGCATCCATATAAATACAAATAAATAGAATTTTTATTTTTGTATTTTTTTGTTTGTTTTGAGACAGGGTCTCCCTGTAGCTCCAGCTGGCCTGGAACTCACTATATAGACCAGGCTGGCCTTGAACTCACAGGGATCCGCCCGCCTCTACCACCTGAATGCTGGGATTAAAAGCCAGCAAATATTAAAATAATAATGTTGATGAATATATGGAAAAATTGGGACTCATGCTCTGTTGCCAGAAAGGTAAAATGGTCTAGCTGCTGTAGAATAGGAGAAATAGAATTATATTATTATTGGTACATCATGATATGACCCAGCCATTCCGCATATGGGAATATACCAAAGGACAGGAGCAGGGACTCAGGCAAATATCTGTATATCCATATGTATAACTGTTATTCACAACACAGGTGCACCTACTATGTAAGTAGCAGACAGTACACTTCATATACATAAAAAAAAAAAAACAGAGGCAAGCTAAGTGACCATCAGAAGACGAATTATTAAACAAAATATGGCATATATATGCAAAAGAATATTATTGTTGTTATTAAAAGGGAGAGGCTAAGCATGGTGGTGCACTCCTTTAATCCCAAGCACTCAGGAAGCTGAGCCAGGCAGATCTCTGTGAGCTTGAGGCCAGCCTAGGCTACATAATGAGCTCCAGACCAGCTGGGGCCACAGGAAGGTCCTGTCTCAGAAAAATCTAAAAATTGAAATTAAAGCATAAATTAAAAGGGAGGTGAAATTCTGGCACATGCAGCATGGTTAAACAATGAAGACTTTGTGATAAGTGATATTTGCCAAAAGAAGTAAAATATTATCAACTGTAATGGGGTTTAAAAGAAAAATTTTACAACCCGCAATACTATCTACATTAGCATTCAAAGAAAAAGATTTAAGTGTAACTCTAGCAAAATTTGTACAGGATCTATTTGAAGAAAATAACAGAACTCTGATAAAAGAAATCAAAGGAGAATTAAGCATGGAAAGCTGTCCTGTGATCGTGGACGGAATCGATATTGTTACAATGTCAGTGCTTCTGACTTAACCTATAGATTCAATACACTCTCAATCAAAATCCCTCAGCAAGCTGTTTTATGGCTAGTAACCAAACACTTCTAAAGTGTACACGAAGAGGCAAAAGGTGTTATTTTTAACAATGCGTAGCTGACCGCCACAACACAGTACAATCCAAAATTGAAAGAGCACAGAGTTGCGGGATGGGTGCTTCTCCATTTCAGGACTTACGGCAGGGAGCTGGGGGATGGGAGGGAGGTCAGAGGCTAAAGGTGCTTGCGCGCAAGTATGAGGACCCGAGTTTGAATCTCCAGAGCACACATCAAAGCCGCAGGCACAGTGAAAGCGTCCATAACCCCAGCACCCCAGTGGGGGCATGGGAAGCAGAGGCCAGAGGATCTTCAGAAGCTTTGGGGGCAACAACAGGAAAACAACAAAGAGACCCTTCCTCGAACAAGGTAGACGGTAAGGACAGACACCAGAGGGTGTCCTCTGACCTCCACATGCATGCTATGGCACGTGTACACCCACCTTTACAGTCACCCACACATCCGCACTCACCCACATTACAATAAAGCTAAGAGCATCAAGACAGTTAATAATACCCGCTTGCCCGGGAGAGGACAGAGAGGCTGGTAATCGACTCCTGTAACTACACTCTGCTGATCTTTGCCATGGGAACTAAGGCAATGGGGAAAAAAACCAGGTTTTTCAGACACATCAGGACAGAACAACTGTACATCCACATGCAAGAGAAAAGATTACCTAGACACAGATCTTACATCTTTCACAAAAAGATTAGTCATCTGTACTATAAAACCTCTAGAAGGTCACATAGAAGAAAGTTCATCAGACCTTGGCGTTGGCATGACTTTTTTTTTTTTTTTTGCAGTTCTCAGCCTCAGCCTTTAACGGCTGCGCTATCCCTCCAGCCCTGGCAATGACTTTTTAACATAACATCACAGGCATACTCCACGAAATAAAGACTTAATAAGCTGGACTTCATCGGAATTAAAATTTTCTGTGCTATTGGAGGTACTTAAAAGAATGAAAAGGAAAGCTATGGGTTAGAAGGTCTTTGCTAAAGGACTTTCATCCAAAATATACAATGACATGTTAACACTTAATGATAGGAAAACAAACAACCTGAGTAGAAAATGGGCCAAAGACATTAACAGGAAGCTCATCGATGGAGACATACAGAAGACAAGCAGGTATACCAAAAAGATACTCCACATTCTGTATCAATAGCTCCAATAATACATTTTTTTGGCATTTTTGAGACAGGGTCTCCCTTTAGTCCCAGCTGGCCTGGAGCTCGCTATGTAGACCAGGCTGGCCTTGAACTCACAGAGATCCGCTTGCCTCTGCTTACCGAGTGCTGGGATTAAAGGCGTGTGCCACCGCCATGCCTGGCGAATAATACATTTTTAAAAAGCTACAGCTACGGGGCTGGAGAGATGGCCTAGCGGTTAAGAGCACCGACTGCTCTTACACAGGACCCAGGTTCGATCCCCAGCACCCACATGGCGGCCAAGAGCCGTCTGAAACTCCAATTCCAGGAGAACTCCAGTTCCAGGGGAATCCGAGACCCTCTTCTGACCTCCGCGGTGTTGCACGACACGGGTGCACAGACTTGCATGCAGGCAGTACATTCATACACATGCAGAACTAAATAAAATTAATAAAAAAAAATTAAAAAAAAAAGCTACAGCTCCATCTGTATTAGAATAGCCAAATGCAGAACACTGACTGGGGCTGTTCATCTCTACTGTCAACTGGATTCAGAATCACCTAGGAGACACATCTCTGTCTGTGAGGATGTCTCCAGAGACAGTTAACTGAGGGAAAAAGATCTGCTGTAATGGAGGCAGCACAACCCCATATATCTGAGTGCCAGATAGAGTCAGAAGGGGAGAAGGAAGCCAGCCCAGCGCCTGCATGCATCTCTCTGCTTCCTGACTGGGATGAAAGGTGACCAGGCACCTTGTGGCTCCCATCGCCATGCCTTCCCCGCCATGATGGACTGTATCCTTCCTGCCTTGAACTGCTTCTTGTCAGGCATTCAGAAACAACATTGAAAAGGGGGCAAATACAAATGCAGATGATCGGCCCCAAACTCTCTACGTAGCCTACGCTGGCCTCAAACTCGTGGCAACCCTCCTGTCCGAGCCTCCTGAGAAAACTAAACATAACTTGTCATTCAACCTAGCAGCTCTGCGCTTTAGAATTTATCCAAAGGATCTTCAGGCTTATGACCACAGAGGTGTTTACTATAGCTTTATTCAAACTTGCCCCACCTGGGAGGCAACCATGATGCTCTTCACTGGGCGAATGGATAAAACCAGTCTGTCTAAACGATGAAATATTAGTCCACACTTAACATACATGAGCTCTCCAGTTAAGACAAGATGTGGAGGAAGTCAAGATAGGAGTTGGGGAGAGAGATTTGTGTAGGACAAAGTGTAGAGGCATTTTAGGGCAGTAAGACCACTCTGTGTGACTCTATAATGACAGACACATGTCACTATGATCTGTTAGGCCCATAGAATGTGGAATACAGAGAGTGAACCTTAGCTTATCTCATGTGCTGGGAGACAGTGCATCAGTGCAAGTTCGTCAGTGTGAGGACTGCACCACTCTGGTGTCCGACATTGACAACACAGGAGGCTCTGAGCACAGGAGCACAGGGCATGTGGCGAATATCTGTACTTTCTGCTTCATTTTGCTGTGTGCCTAAAACCGACCCCTAATTAAGACTACTGAATAGAAAAATGAAGGGATGGAGAGATAGCTCAGTCAGGAAAGTGCTTTGTAAGCATGAAGGCCTGGGTTCAATTCCCAGAACCCATGCAACAAACAACCTCAAAAACAAAAGCTGGGCACGGTGGCGTGTGCTTACAATCCCAGTGCAGAGGAGGCGGAGCCCAGAGGATTCCTGGGGCTCGCTAGCCAGCCAGCTGAGCCTACTAGGTGAGTTCAGGGCTGGTGAGAGATCCCGTCTAAAAAGAAAAGTGTAGATGGCACCTGAGAAATGACACCTGAGGTTGTCCTCTGACCTCCACACACACATGCCTGTGCACACACATGTGCACCACTATACGCACGAACATGCACACATATACACCACACAAATAAAAATTAATAAATTAAAAATAAGAATAATAATGTTGGGAGTGGTGGCACACACCTTTAATCCCAGCACTTGGGAGGCAGAGGCAGGCTGATCTCTGTGAGTTCAAGGCCAGCTTGGTCTACAGAGTGAGCTCCAGGCCAGCTGGTACTAAAGGGAGACCCTGTCTCAAAAAGACCCCCAAAAATTAAAAATAAGAATAATAAAAATGAAAAAGAAAAGCAGGAAAAAAAAACTGAACATTTTGAAAAGTAAAGGAACAAGTCTGTCCTTTCCTTCATAACTCCAGCCTGCTGATCAGTTGTAACAAGGACATATGCTTTTGAACTTATTTTCAAGAACAACTGTGCATACACCTGCTCATACATGCATAAAATAAGAGAAGACTGTCCCAGTACATTAAGAGTTGCTTTCTCTGAGTTGTAAGCTATGGGTGACTAATTTCCTTCTTTGGGTTCTTCTGTATTTTTCAAAAGTTCTGTGCTGAACATGTGTTCCATTTCTAATGAGAACAGTCACTGTGCAATTGTGTTTATGTGTTTAATGGGAAATAAATGATCAAAATACCATATGACACAGTAATTCCATTTCTAAACTCATTTATGTATAAGGATATTTTTAATGTACTATTGAAAAAAAATAGAATCTATTCAATGTCCCAAAGCAGAAATTACTCAGTATATTAAAATCCACCCAGGAAGTGGAGCAGATCCTGAGCGTTAACGATGAAGATGTAGGATGACAAAATGCGGTGCCAGGAAGCTTCTTCAAAATACAGGAAGAGTTGGAGTGTGACGGCATGTAGATAGGGTAGGAGAGGTCCTGAGTCCATGTAGGTGCACCGAACTAATCTCTCTAGGGACATGATATGGTCTTCTTGGTAAGATTCTCTTTTAAAGTCATGATATGAATCAGATGCAAAAGAATCATCAGAAAAGACATACTACTCATAGGGGCTGCGGAGATGGCTCAGTGGGTAAGAGCAGTCGCTGCTCAAGTACGAGCATCTCTAGCACTCATGTTTTTAAGAAAGAGCTGGAGTTGGGTGTGGTGGCACACGCCTTTAATCCCAGCATTCGAATCTCTGTGAGTTCAAGGCCAGCCTGGTCTACAGAGCGAGCTCCAGGACAGCTGGTACTAAAAGGGAGACCCTGTCTCAAAAATACCAAAAAAAAAAAAAGAAAGAGCTGGGGCCCACAATAGCTCAGCTACTAAAGCGCTTGTCCTGGGAGCCATGTCAAATGCCAAGTGGGTGTGATAGCCCACTGGAATCTGGAATGCCAGCCTCAGAAGGTGAAGACAGGGGACCCCAGGAGCAAGCTGGCATCAAGACAAGTCATATCGGTGAGCTCTGAGCTTGACTTGACTCAATGAAGAGGATGGAGCTTGACTGAGGATGATCCCTGACATCAATCTTGGACCTCCACATGCATCCACACATGCGTGCCCAAACACATGAAAAAACATACTTATACACACACATCACACACACACACACACACACACACAAATGAAAAATGGGGGAAAAAACACCCAAATGCTCCTGTGTGCACCTGAAACCCCAAGAGATAGGAGGCTAGGTGGGCCTTGCTGTCCTCTAGCCTACTAAAAAGCCTTGAAGGTCAGGTTTGGTGACAGACCCTACCTGAAAGGTGTAAGATGGAGAGCAATAGAAGAGGGGACCCAATCACTTACCCTGGCTTCCTTGCATAGACATGCATACCTGCACACGTGCATGAAACACACACATTACTTACAGATAATGTCTATTATTATTCCCTGGAAATTCCAGGGAATCCAATGAAAATGGTAGCAGCTAAGCCCAGAATTCGTTCAAGGGCCTGCGTAGGAATAAAACATAACATATAGCTTTCCTGTCTAACAGCCATAAACAGCATGGAATTACAAGGAATAAAAGAGACCCTACTTACAAAAGCAACAGCAAGAAAAAAATAAAATGCCTTACAATAAATGAGCAAGTCCTCCATCAGGCCAAGCACAAAACTTTACTGGGAGACATAAAAGAAGACTTGAACAAATGGAGACACATAACTTACTCCGGGAAGGGTTGGCTCAATATTGTAAAGATGTCAGTTCTCTTCAAATTAATTTATAAATTTAATGTGATTCCAATTAAAATAAAAAAGGACACGCCAGAAGGACACACACCAAAATGTTAACAAAGGAATTTTCTAGAAAGTAAAAGGATAATGGAGTGTGTGTTTTTTCTGTTGTTTGGAAGACCACCACATTGAGAAAAGGGTATGATAACAAGGGGGGGAGACTTTAAAATTCTCTTTAAAATATTTAATCATGTAGAAGGTATTCATCTTCCCTTCTTCCTCAAAAACCACAAAATAATATTATATGATCTCTATCAAATGACAAGAAGCAGGGTTTTTTTTTTAAACTATTTTTTTAAATTTTTATTTATTTCTGTATGTATGAATGTACTGCCTGCATGCAAGTCTGTGCACCCATGTCGTGCAATGCCGTGGAGGTCAGAAGAGGGTGTCGGATTCCCCTGGAACTGGAGTTCTCCTGGAATTGGAGTTTGAGACGGTTCTCGGCCGCCATGTGGGTGCTGGGGATTGAACCCGGGTCCTCTGTAAGAGCAGTCAGCGCTCTTAACCGCTAGGCCATCTCTCCAGCCCCAAGAAGCAGGGTTTTTAAAATATGTTCATTGCTTAAAAAAAGACTGGAAGGATTTGTATCAAAATGTTACTGTGGAATAAGTCTAGGCTATAAAGGGTTAATGGGTTATGTTTATTTTGATCTTTGTATTTTCTTGCATTTTTCAAATTATTTACAGCAACCATGAATTGTTATTCAAAAAAAACTTTTTAAGGGCACTGAGGAGCCTTTCGTGGTGGAGCACGCTTTTAATCCCAGCACTTAGGAGGAAGAGAGTTCAAGGTCAGCCTGGTCTACAAAATGAGTTGCAGGCCAGCTGGGACTACAGGGAGACCATGTCTCAAATAAATAAATAAATAATCACTGAGGATATGGCTCACTGGGTAAGAGTAGAGTTCTTATTACATAAGCATGAGGACTTGAGTTCACACCCCCACACACACACACACGCCTATGTAAAAACCTGGGAGCGATTGCAGGTGCCTGTAACCCCAACTGTAGTGAGGAGTGGAGACAGACTGGCTCCAGGTTTAGTGGGAGACCCTTATTAAGAAAATAAGGCAGAGAATGATAGAGCAAGACCCTCAAAGTCCTCCTCTGGCTTTCACATACACATGTGAACATATATACTAAATGAAGGAAGGGAGGGAGGGAGGGAGGGAAGGAGGAGGGAGGATGCTACAAAAAAGGAGAGAGCCTAAAGTCTGGTTGCTTCAAATTAAAAGAAAATTCCCCCCACCTATGCCAAGGCTGCCAGACACAGCCCCTTCTGTGGTCTGAGACATAGCCTACTTAGTCCTTTAGCTCTGTGCAAACCCACTGATTTCTACACAGTGCCAACCTGCCACTGGACCTTGGTCAGCACAAGAGAGAACACTGAGCCTAGCAGGGAAGACTGTGAGTAGCCAGCAGCTGGCACCTGTGGGGCTCCACTGTTATGTGTGACAGCAGAAAATGTCCCCCATTCAGGCTTCAGTGACAGTACCCTCAGTTCCAACTCTGTTCTCTCCACCAGAGGAAGCTACTCAATTTTTCTGAGAGTCATTTTGGGACTGATTCTTTCCTTGAGAAAACACTTAGGGTCTGGGGTTAAATTGTTGTACCCAAAACAAACAAACAAACAAACGACAATAACAAAACCAACCCAGAGGTGGTATGCTGAGGTGGGATGAAAGGGAGAAAGGCCAAGAGAAGTAAGGGTTGTGAAGGGGACCAAACAGGGGAAAGGAGACTATTACTAAGCGGTGTGGCAGTGAGATGCCCAGTCAGCAGAGAGGGGTCTGGTGTTCCGTTTGAAGCTGAGCCTGGGGAACACTGTCTTCTTCCTTCTTAGCTTAAGAAAAGTCAATGACACGGGCTGGAGAGATGGCTCAGTGGTTAAGAGTGGTGACTGCTCTTGCAGAGGACCTGGGTTCGATTCCCAGCACCCACATGGCAGCTAAGAACCGTCTTTAACTCCAGTTCCAGGGGAATCCGATGCCCTCTTCTGACCTCTGTGGCATTGCACGATGCGGGTGCACCAACCTACAAGCAGACAGCACACTCATACACATAAAAAATAGTAAATAAATAAGTAAATATTAAAAAAAGAAAAGTCAATGACAGAAAACAGACACCAGCTTGGGCTCTTTGGGGGAAAGTGCAGGAGGTAGAAGCACTCAGTACAGTCAGGGTAGAAGGACCAGGGCTGCAGGAGGTGCGAGGAGAGGAGCTGGGAACCCAGCAGACGGAACGCCAGAGAAAGATGTGGTGAGGACAAATCAGAAGCTCTGAAAAGCTCTAGAGATACTGAAGAGGAGGGGAGCCCTGCCCCATCACACACAAGGGTGGAAGTCAGTGAGTGGACCTGTGGCAGCGAGGTAACCAGAGGACTTTACCCCATCACACACAAGGGTGGAGGTCAGTGAGTGGACCTGTGGCAGCAAGGTAACCAGAGGACTTTGCCCACCCCATCACACACAAGGGTGGAGGTCAGTGAGTGGACATGTAGCAGCGAGGTAACCAGAGGAGTTCTCCTGCCCCATCACACACAGGGTGGAGGTCAGTGAGTGGACCTGTGGCAGCAAGGTAACCAGAGGACTTCGCCTGTGAGCCCCAGGGTACAGAAAGCGGTTCTGAATGTGGGCAGACCCAACGTGCAGTGTGCCTTTTCTTCTAGAGAATGTGATCAACAACAGTTCTGAGAAGGGAATTATGGGACAGTTCTGAGAATGTCAGATCTCACAGGGAAGTTCCTTTGCCAGGAAGGGTAGGCCACCGGCCAGAGTGGGTCAGCCTGCAGCCAGTGACTGAACTCTGGCTCGGAACTGTGCCCCCTTGCTCGTGGTGGGGACAGCTCTGTGGTATGTTATATATTCCAGAGCTCTTCTGGCCCTACCTCAGCTGCCCATCTGGCACCAGCCAAAAAGCCAAACCTGAAGCCAGGCATGGTGATGCACACCTTTAATCCCAGCACTCAGGAGGCAGAGGCAGGCAGATCTGTGTCTGTTCAAGACCAGCCTGGTCTACATAGTGAGTTCCAGGCCAGCTGGGGTTACAGGGGAACCTTATCTCAAAAACAAACAAACAAACAAACAAACAAACAAACAAAAACAAAACCCACAAAACAAAAACAAAAACAAAAAGCAAAACAGCAAATCTTATGTGAGTCCACCTCTTTGCCCAGCCCTGTCCCTTTCTCTAACTTGCTTTGCTTATTCGCCCATGGAATATTCCTGAAAAGCACTCCTCTACCCTATACATTCCGTGGATGTGCATCCCCGTCTCAGGCTCTACAATCTAGAGCCTGAACTAAGACACAGAGGACACTTTGGGAGGGAAAGAGGCACCGAGCACACGTCCTTTTAGTGCTGTGGGGGAGGGGATCCCAACCTTCGTCCACTGATAAGCAGTGCAGGGTTTTGGTCTTTCCATCCTCTGGGGAAGCTCTGCTCAGAAGGCCTCGCCAGGTGTCTGATGGGCCAGGTTCTGATCCAGGCTCCACCTGGTGGAATGCAAGCTGCTTTGGGGCTTGGCTTCTGGGGAGAGCTCCCGCCCCCCTTGGAGGCAGCCCCCCCTTTCCCCTGGCTCCCCTCCATTCTCTCTTCCCATACATTTCTCACGAGCGGTATTTAAAGAGGCTAATAAGTAGGTTGGCACCGTTGATTAATGCACAATCTTAATCATGATTGCAGAGTGTAATTGGCATTAATTTGAAGTGCCAGTTCATTATGAAAATAATTGTCACTGCTTTCTGCTTTAATAAAATGGAGCAATGACACCAGGGACACTGAGGAAATGGGACAGTGTGTGTGTGTGTGTGTGTGTGTGTGTGTGTGTGTGCGTGTGAACATGTGAGCACAGGTTGCTCGGGGCAGAGCTGGAACACTTTCTCTAAGCAAATCCTTGCTTAGAAGTCTAGTGTGTAAAAAAGCAATGATCTTAATAATAATAATTAATTATGCATGAGGGACATTGTCGAATCCCCCCACTTCGTCACACACTCTATAGTCCCATTAGACAGAAACTATCATTGCCCCATTTTACATAAGAGAAAAGCAGGGCTCAGGGACACTAAGGACATTAAGATAGCTAAGTAGCAAACCGTCTCCTGCCACCGAAGTCAGAGGTATCCAGTAGCTGACTCCTACCAGCTTTTGACAGTCAGGAGTTGAACTTTCAGAGTCTTTCAAAGCCAGCGCTTTATGCGGCTGGCAGCTTGAAGCCAGCTATAGCCAAAGAATTGACACCATGGAAATCAGCAGAAGCTACAAGGCTTATTCTGAAGACAGCGCTTTATCAGCAGGATGCTGTTCCAGTCCATTTCGTCACTCGGGTTCTGAGAAGACAGTGTGTCACATGCTGCCTCTGGGGAGCACCCAAATGACACTTGAGACACTGATCACCTCTCACCTCTGACCCAGGGCAAGTGGCAAAGGAGGGGTAGAACTTACTGATCCTTTAGGACAGCCTGGTTTTTGCTCCTTCAATATGTTCAAGTATGTTTTCAGAAACATCATCGATATCTTAAGAGAATGTGTTTTTGTGTGTTCACGTGGAGGAGGACAACCTTGGGTGTCTTTTCTCAGGAACACTCTCCACCCTATTTTGAGACAGGGTCTCTGATTGGCCTGAAGCTCAGAGTAGGCTAGGCTGGCTGGCCAGGAAGCCTGAAGAATCCACCTGTCTCTGCTGCCCCATCACTGGGCTTACAAGCACACCACCACACCTGGCTTTTTACGTGTTTCTGGGTATCTAACCTAGTTCCTCGTGACCCCTCCTGGCAAGCATTTCACTGACTAAGCTCTCTCCACAATCCAATGCCTATATTTTTAAGATTGCTTTTGTTTTTTAACATTTTTTATTATTTTTTATGTGTATGAATATGCTGTCTGCACGTAGGTTGGTGCACCCATGTCGTGCAATGCCACGGAGGTCAGAAGAGGGCATCAGATTCCCCTGGAACTGGAGTTAAAGCTGGTTCTTAGCCACCATGTGGGTGCTGGGAATCGAACCAGGGTCCTCTGCAAGAGCAGTCGGTGCTCTTAACCACTCAGCCATCTCTCCAGCCCCAATATTGTTTTTTATAGCCCTGGAAATGTGCCCTGTGATAGAATCCCCATGTCTCTCACATGAAGATGCTATGGTGGCCTGTGTCATGTTGACTGTGACTTCGAACCAGCAGTGAGGACTCTCACTGGCTCTCCACACCTTCTTGTCAAGACTACAGGTCCTGAGGGGGGCCCAGCAGCCCATACCTGACTCCTTATGAGGAAGGTGGCTCCACAGAATCCCCAGGAAGGTGGGAAGAAAGTCTGAGTCCCATGTTGAGACTGTTCTTGAATATGGCCCTTGCAGAAGCAGCTGAGCTAGTAGGTTCCTGAGCACAGTGAGCCTGGGTGACATAGACGGTGTCTATAGTCTGGAAGCTGGATCTCAGGAGAGCAAATGTGTCCTAGCACCCAGACCAGGACCCAGCTGTCCTCCAGCAACTCTTTCTGTCTAGGTTGCTTTGTTCTTTTTCTGAAGTTTTGTTCAGATTGAGACACTGATAACTGAGATAGTTGCCAACATCTTCTAGGCCCCCTCTATCCCTGTCTATTCTGATGGGGTGCCGTTCTCCCTTGCCAGAGTCCCTACAGCTCCTTGCACTACACTGGGCTGAGAGAAATGGACTCTGATCTCATTGTACCTCAGCCAGCCCTCCAGAGCTGCCTCTGAACTTGATCTTTGGGCTTCTCTGTGCCTTTGTCTCAAAAGGAGTAGGGGTTAGGAGTAGAAGGACATAGTGGCCAGTTTTGCCTGATAGACACAGCACAGTCAATCCTGACTTGCAATAGTTTGTCAAGTTTACAATGGTGTGAAAGATACGTTGAGTGGATACTGTCTTAGAGAGAACAGACAGCTTTCTGGCTCTGCAGGAGCTCAGGGCTGTAAATAAGAGATGATTGTGGGCTGCAAATACTACTTGGGCTCCAACTCTCCTGGGATGAGATACTAAAAACAGAAGGGGACTCTGAAGAGACAGGACAGTGGGTGGATGTCTTCCTGGGGGAGGCAACCTCTGACTTGCTGTGAGCCCAGCTATGAAAGGAGCCAGGTGAAGGGAGCCTGGCCTCCATGGCTGTTGTAGCGAGGAGGACTTTCCCTCATGCAGGGCCAATGGGGACAGAGGGAAGGAGAAGGGGGCTGCAAAGACTGTTTTTCTAGGGCTGGTCAGTGGTGAGCTAAGGGCCAGTGTGGGCTCTGGGAGAATGGTGTACGCAAGATGACTTCCAGTAGAGTTAGGCCCCCTCGCATTGACATGACCACTTCTTCAGCAAGTCCTCCATGGTCCTGTTCCTCTGTTGCCTTGTCAGAAATGGAGATACTGATGGTGCTTCCCCATGTAGGGCTGCTTTGAAGCTTTAATGGCATAAATCAGTAAACAGGCTTCGTAAGGTCTCTGTAAGAATTTTATCATTGTAGGGGCAATAGGGAGGCTTTGGGACTTCCCCTGAAATGAGGGTATCTAGAAAAGCAGCAGTTCAGTTCTGAGGAGGGTCTATGCTTGCCCCTGGGATCCTGGGCTGGGGGGAAATTCCTGATTAACTCCCAAAGCCTGATGGCAGTTGTTTTAATTGATCTGGTGCTATGCGGAGCTTTGTCTGTACAACTTGGGGACATGCAAGTCAAATACTGCAGCATCGACCCTGTCAGGAGGATGGCTGCAGGCTCCCAAGCTGCCCAGAGACTTGATGAGGGATGGGCTGTCATCAGACGGAGAAGTCAAAGCCCAGCTGCTGGGGAGAGGGCTATGCCGGGCACTGTAAAGGGGCCTGGGGAGCAGTGAGTGCCCTTGCTGGAAGGCAACAGGATGGGAGATCAGAACCACCACTCAGGCTCCTAGAGACACAAACAGGGCATCCTGCCTCCTCCACTGACTACAGAACAGCCCCATAGACCACCTTGGTGTAGAACTGCAAAGAACTGAAAGGCCGAGTCCCTCCTGGCCCACTGAGCCCACCTCTCTCCAGCCTCAACCCCTGCACACAGGCCAGCCTTTTCACCCGCAGTGCTCACTGCTCTCTCCCTGACTGTGCCTTCTGCTCCAGACTTTCCTCAACCTGAATGGCCCATCATGCCTCCCAGTTCACCCTCCCCACTCTGGTTCCCTGCTCTGGTCTGTGGCAGGCACTGTCCTCTTCTTGTCCTACTATCTACACACATTGCAAGTACAGACCCTCAGTCTTCTCATCCCCGACATTCTGTAAGAGATGCAAGGCCAGTGACTCAGCAGCCCAGCAGCAAGTTCAACCTAGAGGCAGAGGAGGTAGACAGAGATGCAGTTCTTCACCCAAGTCGGGGCTCCACGCTGAGCACATATATTCCATGTAGTTTCTCAGAGGGGCCAGCAGGACGGGGTGCCAAGAGTCACAGCACCACGGCTCACAAGCCCTCTTCTGGCTTCGCTTCCTGAACCTAGGGTGCTGTTTCCGGGGGTCACTTCCCAGATAACCTTCACACTGTAGCCCTTGTTTATGTTGAGGTGTCTCAAACCAAGGGACATTTCCTTCTTGAGCTTTGGCAGTGTCTTCCCCTCTATGTCACACGGTTGTGGTGACACACTGACAGGTTCTGTGTGCTACCCTCACTCCCACCTCCATTAGACTCTGGTCAACTGCAGGGTGGGGGCCCCACTTTTGTTATCCATATGCATCTCCTTAGCTTTCCCGGACTCTAACACACTAGAGAGGCTGTCTGCTTGTTAAATAAGTTTGTTAAATAAATGCTTCTGTAAACACACACACACACACACACACACACACACACACACACACACACAGTTTGTTTTAAGAAGCTAATTCCAGTTCAGGCTTTGATATTTACATGACAAATCAGACAACATAAAAAGACCCTTAGGACCTTCAGATATGAATCAGCCCAGCCTGAAGGACCTGGGCTCCTGCAGTTCCCCACCCCCACCCAGCGCTGATTGGCTGTTACCAGATGTGGAAACTGAGGTGAAGGAACCTTCAAAGGATGCCCTGCCTGAAGAGGGTGCCAGTAAGGACTGGCCGGTGTGGGTAGGTGGCCGCAGAGAGGTCCTGACAACCCCGAGTGAGGTCCTATAACTAGTCCTCCGATCAAGGAAAAGAGTGCTGCCCCAGAGGGCCCACCCCCCTTCATGCGGATCTAAAGCCACTAGAAAGAGTGGGCTGAGGTGAGGGTCACACAGGACAGCCAAGCAGAGAGATCAGTGGAAGAGAACAGAGCATTACCACTCCTATCCTCATTTTTAAATATCACTTGCTATGCAGGTTAAATACTTATTCAGATGCCTTTTAGCTTAAAAGCAAGCTAATTGATCTCTGGAGATCCAGAACGAACAGTGAAGAAACCGCACTAATTATAGAATCAACTTCCACTCTCTGTTTTGTTTTTTTGTTTTTTTTTTTTCTCTGACAATGCTGCTGGAGCAACAGAAAGAGGCCTGGGGGAGCAAAAAACACATGTTGTTTTTATTGTGTAGTGATATCAAACCATGTTCCCCCTCCAACAGGCTCCTCTCTGTCTCAGGCAGAGCCCCCTTGAAAACTGCTCCCAGACACAAGCCCTCAAAGGAAGGAGTAAATGATGCTACAAACAACAGTACAGTTCAACCTTGGCTAGAATCCACCAGTGTTTCCCCGCCTTCAGGCCTGCGTCCTCCAGGCCCTACCTTGTCCTTCTGTTCCCAGGCCTTCTATGTGGGAGCGACTTTCCTAGGAGGCTCTGCATGAAGCTTAAGTTCTAACATTCAAAACTCAAACTTTTTTTTTGGATGGTGCAATGATGCTCAAAGAGTTTCAGACTTTGAAGCATTCCGGATTTCGAATTAGGATGGTCAAAGGGCGGTTTATGCAAATCTTTCAAAATCTGACCAAAACTCAGCAGTTTGAAACACTGCCTATCCCTAGGCAGGGGACACTCAACTTATGCGGCCCAGGTGTGCGTCCTGTCCTCTGTCCTGCTCTGGGAGACAATTAGGAGCATCTGGCTCTCTCTCCTTGTTCCAGCCTTTAACTCTATTTGCTTTTTGGGTAGAACAGGAACTGAGCATCTCTGGCTTGCTTGGGGAGGCATTGGTCACAGGAAACTGCAGACAAGAGGCAGGGAGGCTGAAGTCTTCTCGTTGAAGGTGAGCAGGACTTTCATGGGCTCTTGCTCTGTTCACGGGCACAGTGAGCCTCCAAGATGGGGCTAAGCAACACTTCCCACACCAAGATGACAACCACGGAAATCTCTTCTGACAGAGGATCTCACCAGAAACACGCTTTGGGAATTGCTGTGTTACAGTGATTTGGGCAAAAGTCTTTGCCCTGCTTCTGAGGTGTGAGACACTTGGAGTCTAAGGCTGGATTCTCCAAGTCTCAGTCTGTCCCACATACCCAGTGCCCACCCCAGGGCACTAGCTATGAACAAGAATGAATGCAGAAAATATGAAGGCTCAAGGATGGTCCACTTAGCCCCAGGAGTCCTGCGGGACAGGCTCCATTTTCTCTTGGGTTGATTCGCAGAGCCTGGCCGCTGGCTGCTTTAACTACAGTCTTTCAGGGGTGACTATTCACTTGACTCTCATTAGTGACCGCTGTGTGTACACACCTGGGCAGGTGTGGCACACATCTCATCTAGGTGGAGGCGCAGCAGGGAAGGGATCGTGGGGAGCCAATTCATCAGCCTCACGCTTTGTGCTTTTCTTCCCAGGGCCCTTGGTTGAAATAGGAGACTCTGACTTAATTATGATCATTAGCAAATGAGACTGCTTGAATCTTCACAAACCTGCTCTGTTCAAAGGAATTCCCAGAGACCTTGTGGTCCACCAACATGGGTGATAGAGACATTTAACCATCAGGGAGCGGGTACCATAGGTAGGCACCTGGCACACAGCAGATCAATAGTAAAGAGACCTACCCTTAACATCTTGCTTATTCTCCTAAGGGTCTTAATGCTGATCTTAATAAAACTACATTATTTACTTGAGAGAGAGAGAGAGAGAGAGAGAGAGAGAGAGAGAGAGAGAGAGAGAGAGAGTCTGTGACACGTATGTCATGGAAGTCAGTTCTTGTTTTCTTCCATCAAATGGGTCCCAGGTTCAAGCTCAGGTTGTCAGGCTTGGTAGCCCATGCCTTTACCTGCTGAGCCATCTCTCCAGCTGTAGCTCCCAATGATCTTAAAGATCTGTTTGTTATCTAAGTCTGTCTTTCTTTCATCCTGCACCCTAGGATATAAACTCTGAGCTTATGGGTCTGGTTTATCCATACATAACACAGTGGCTGGCAGAGAGAAGTTACTCCATAAACATTCCTGAAACGTAAATGAATATGCATGAAACAGATGAATATGTATAGGAAGACATGTCGCTGTTAAAGCTCCAGGGAGGTGCCAAGTGGACAAGAGCTTTGAATGAGAGCTGATGCCTCAGGGTGGCAGGAGGGGACACCACAAAAAGTAAAAATAGAATCCAGACCTTTTAAGCAGTGAGAACTGGGGCCAAGGGAGACTCCTTACAGAAGCACCCAGATCAGAAAGCTGAACTCCTCTTGCCCAAAACCAGAAAGGCCTATACATCCCCCCTCGTGGGCAGCCACTCAGAGAGCCCAAGGGGGGTTTTGAAAGGGAGGGCAGGCAGCAGGTAGAGACATGGGGCCAGAGGAAAGTTGCAGCCTTCAAATTTGCATGGACTGTTGGCAGCAACAGGGAAAAGAAATACTTTGAATTTTAAAAGTAAAGCTTTAAAAGATCCCATTCTCTTTGAACAAATGCAAAGGAAGAACTTCCTGCACATCCACCTGGAAGAGGCAATCAGGGCGGCCCAAAGCAGTGCTAGAGGCAAAAAAACAGAAGCATCAGCAGCACCTATTGAGTCTCTGTTCCAGGGATGGATGGACATAAGGCAAACTGATGAAACAGACTCTATCCCAGTACCCAGGTCACCCTCTTTCCCAAGCCTCACCTGAGGAAGTGTCACCCCTGGCAGTTGGCCCCATAGCACAGAGTCCTTAGAGCTGCGAGTTCTTCATCAGCGACTGTTACAAGTTGATTCTCACTGTTGAACACGGCCTGTGGTTCTAATTCCACAGTCCTTTCCAAAGACTTCTTTTATTGCCTTACGAGTTTATAATGAACAGCATATAAGCAAATAAACCTATTTCCAAGTCAAGGCAATTGAACCATAAGAATAAAACAGATGCAGTCTTTTTTTTTTTTTTTCTCAAAAAGACAGACCGAGTGAGAGTCCCTCAGGGTGGGCTTTTCTGCTGGGTGGCCACCCGCCAACCTCATCCAGGAGAGAGAGGGTCTTCATCCTTTCCCAAGCAGATGTGGCTTTTAATGGGAGGCTGTGACCTCTTGACTGTCTGAGGGGCAGGCTCTGTGAAAGTCAGGGTCTCTGGAGTGCCTGATCCAGGTTTTCCATGGTATTGCCGACATTACATTTCTGTGATCAACTTAGTGTCTCCTTCCTCAACCAACTCTTCAGTGGTCCAGGTGGAAAAAAGGATGTCATGGTCACCTTCTCCACCTCCTGCTTGCTACCCGCCCCCCACCTGCATGCCTCCTCCAGCTCCTGCTTTGCACACAGCCCTAACTTTCAGGTTCTCTCTCCTCTCCTCTCCTCTCTTCCCAGAGTACTAGTGCTTCAGTTTTCTTCCACACACACTCAGCATCTTCATGAATCCAGCTGCCTCCCTCTTCCCTTCTGCCTTATCTCCTACCTCAACATCCTCCCACGATGTACAGTTTAGCCACGCCAGGCATCCGCTCAGCCAGGCTACCAGTTACCACTATCTCACACCCTCACTTTTGTTTATTCATGCTAACAAGTATTTGGGCTATTCTCACACATCACGAATCATGCCAGCTGCCTCATCCACCTGTCTTCTTGTTCAATCTGGACAAGTGTTCCTAAGTGTTACAGCCTCTCTGAGTACGGATGAAGAAGCTGAGGCTTCAACAGAGCAGGGACTTTTCATGGCTAGTACCTAGAAGGCGGGTGTGACCAGGTATCTCCTTCCCTAGACACGTCTATCCCCAAAGTACAATGCACAGCCTTCAAGGAGTATGCTAATCCATCCTAGGCATAGGATGGTGAGAACATGGTCCCCCATCTACAGCCCTGTGAGACTCAACTCTCTGAAACTCTCTTCTAACATTTATTGATTCAGGAAAAACTCAGTGAACACTTGCTACAACCCACTGTTCTAAGCCTGGAAGATTTAGCATCAAGCCAAGCATGCCAGATGCTGATTTCAACATGGTGTCCTCCTGTGACAAAAACTAAGACGGGACTAAGCACGGTAGGATGATGGCAAGCAAGAGAAGCTTTGACAGAGCAAACATAGCCAGTGCCTTTCGTCAGCCGGACAGTAGGGAAATGAACACATGTCTGTCCTTACCACAGGACTGCTCATAGCCAGAAGGAAGAAGAAGTCAAATAAAGCAATCACTAACAGCAGGACGCCGCTGTGGCTGTGTTGTGATGGATGCAGTGCTCTGAGGAGAGAGAGTGGGAAGGGAGGGCTCAGGAGGCTCTTCTGAGGGAAGGACATAGGCAGGGGCTTTAAGAGTAAGAAGTGGGGGCTGGAGACAAGGCCTAGGGGTTAAGAGCACCGACTGCTCTTACAGAGGACCCGGGTTCGATCCCCAGCACCCACATGGTGGCTGAGAACCGTCTGAAACTCCAGTTCCAGGGGAATCCGACGCCCTCTTCTGAGCTCCGCGGCATTGCACGACACGGGTGCACAAACCTGCATGCAGACAGTACATTCATACACATACAGAAATAAATAAAATTAAAAAAAAATTAAAAAAGAGTAAAAAGTGGACGGGACAGGAGAGAGGTGGGAGTGGGCCTTAGCAGGTATGACATTCACTTACTGCCTACATGTATCTCTCCCCAGGCAACCCCTTTCCTAGAACCTCAGCTTCTTTCCACTGCACAGCCATGCTGGCTGACAGCCAAGCACACTACAATGTCATCTCCATCTCATCCCTGGCAGTGCTGCCTCTGCACCCAAGCATGGCCACAAAGGATGAAGAAGTCTCTCAGGAAGATCTGTGGTCTCCGAGGCTGTACCTAGAACCAGGGCATCTGCCAGTCTTTAGAAGAGCGCATGGTAATAGGAGAAGAGCACATCTTTCCTGACCAGACAGCAGGCTGGGGGTACTGGTGCTGAGTGGGTGCTGCTGGGCACCAAGGTCTCAAAAACAAAGTGTGTCCCAACGTAGGCTCAGCATGGAGTTTAGGGACTGCAGCAGACTAATCCTGAAGCTGTCCCCTGAATAGGTGTCCTGGCTCTACAAGCTTCCCCTGCCCTGCCTGACTTACCTCTCAATGGCTTATCCCCCCCCCCGCCCCCTCCCAGCAGTCCCAGAGTACAGCAGTCTGGCACCAGGCTGATTTGGTGCCATTTACACCTCAGTTCAGCTCCTAGCCCATCTTGCATCTTCTCTGTCTATTTTTACATCTGTGAAATGGGAAATCCACTGGTGGGCAGGGTAGAGGAGGATCTCCCTGTGCCTTGTACAAAGCGGTGGCACCTTGCAAGCAGTCAATTCTCTCTCCCTTGAAGCACTGACTGAGGGCCATCCCTGAATTTGCAAGCCCTGGGTTCAACTCTAGCTTCTGCTCCTGTCTGATTTCAGAGGGGACCACCTGCCACTGGGGTAGGCATCAGTCAGGTCCTGGTCTCCTTTGTTCACCTGAGCTCTGCTGAGGTGCACGTGGACACCCCCCCCCCAGAGCATCAGCTCCCCCGCTCCAGTCCTGCTCTTCTCTGAGGATGCTGGCAGGGACCTAGCTCCTCTCCTGGGGAAGGCGGCTACACTCACGCGCCGTGCCATTCCCCACGCCCGCCCACGCCTGGGTTTTGCTCCAGCCACTGGTCTGTGCTGCCTGTCTGGTAATGGTTGGGGAAGTGAGCTGATGGGCAAAAAAGAGGCTCCATTGCTCTCTGGGACCAATTTGTGAGTTTTCAGCCGCAGCTCTCGCTCTCCGCCTGCTGCTCCACTCACACACACTGGCTGACAGGAGTCCAAAGGAAGATGGAGAAGTGGGGATCGCCCTCCGCCAGACGCCAGGCAGGGAACAAGAGTGCTTGCCCAGAAGTGGGTGGGTTGAGGAGAACTGGGGTTGAGGAGGCCTGGAAGGCCTGAGAGAGGACCAGTTCTATGGATGGACATGGAGACCTCGTCCACTTCCCTGGCTGTCTCTCTCTAAGAGCAAAGGCAGCGATGTCTCCTGCTTCAGAGCACAGGCTGCAGTTAAATGGATCAGGGTTGAAGGCCCAGCTCTGCCCCTGCTGGCTGATAACAGGATCAGTGGAGTGACCAAACCAAGCAGTCCTCTGCCACCTCCGAGTCATGAATGATTCAGTACCCTTAACTGCAGACTGAGGTGCTGATCTTGAGAGTCTGTGACCATGTTGAAAAGCTCTTGGGGTCTGACAACGACTGTCTGTGTGACCTCCCAAACACTGCTTGACCTCTCTGAGCAGTATCTCCAATCACAGGATTCTGTGAGGTTTGAATGATATGCTACACATACAGCCATAAGCAGAATGCCCTTTGATGAACTGTGGCTAATGTTATTTTCATTTTCATACTCACTGTCCTGCATCACACGTTTTCTCTCACATTTTAACATCCCTGAAATCGAGATGGGTCTTGAAATAGATGATAAGGAGACACCGTGTCATAGTTTAATTGGTGGCATTTTTTTTTTCCTTACAGACATACGTGAAAGTCTGTTCCTTATAGCTGGTGGTATCTAGGTCTTTATAAAACCAAAGCAGCCCCAGGCAGGGGAAGGGACTCCCAAAGAGTCCCTGACCCACTGAGTCCCAAGCATGGTTCACTTGCTCCAAACCTTCTCCAGGACATGTCCCCCAGTCATCTCAGGGGTCCTCCCCAAGGCCCCGTGACCCAGTAACTAGATGGCCAACATGCTGGGCCACATCGGGGGCTTCAGCTGGCAGAAGTTCGGCCCTCTGGATTGGTAGTTACATGTACTGAATATGACCCTTGGCTCACCAGGCTCAGCCAGACTTACAGCCCCACTGGGATATAGGTTTAAGAATGTGTCTATCAAGGAAGAAAATCTTCTTCAATTGGGCACCAACTCTATGCTGGGTTCTGGGCTTGGACATCACCTAGGCTTTCTCCCTGAACCCTCTCAGTGTATCAAGAGGTCAGTGGAGAATCAGGTGAGCTCTGAGCTCTCGGAGAGTGTAGCGTCAGATCCTAGAGCTCAGATCCAGCCCTGTAGAGCTCGTCTCCAACTCTCCTCCCCTTCCCTAGTTGTAAGTGGTCCTCCAGCCTCTCCCACAAACCACAATCTCCAACATCAAAGGCACAGGTGGGAGGTGGCATTCGTCACAGCCCAGGGTACAGGGAGGCCACGTTTCAGAGCTGCAGCCTGGAAACCCATGCAGGGCCCCACAGCCCTCACCCTTGCTCCTCGAAGCCATTAAATATGCAACATCTCATCTTGTTCCTGGGCAGCCGAGGGCTCTGAGTCACAGGAGGTGACATTGCTCTCCAACAGGTAAGTTGTTCAACAGATGGGCAGTCGAGTGGCAAAGAAATACATTATTAATGTTTCTGGTTAAATTAACTGATTAAAACCACCCCAGGTAAAAACGTATGTATCAGCGCTTTGCCCACAGCAAATGAGGAATTAATGGAATATAGCTGCGTCTCTGTAATGAGACACAGATAGGGGCTGTCTGGGAAAGCTGGCTTTCTTCAGTGCAGCGGCAGGGGGTTGTGGTGGGCAGGAGGCCGGATCTGTCTGTTAAAGAGACTTCTGCAGATTGGAGAAGGTCTGGAGCAAGTGAACGATGCAGGGGAGGGAGAGAGACCCAAGGGGTTCCTCAGGACTGATGGGAACCTGACAGATCTGCTCAAAGGTACTGGGCTGGAGAGATGGCCTAGCGGTTAAGAGCGCCGACTGCTCTTACAGAGGACCCGGGTTCGATCCTCAGCACCCACATGGTGGCCGAGAACCGTCTGAAACTCCAGTTCCGGGAGAACTCCAGTTCCAGGGGAATCCGACACCCTCTTCTGACCTCCGCGGCATTGCACGACACGGGTGCACGGACTTGCATGCAGACAGTACATTCATACACATACAGAAATAAATAAAAATAATTAAAAAAATTTAAAAAATTAAAAAAAATACCTGCTGAGTAGGATCACAGGGTGAGGCCAGCAGACTTCATACGAGTCAACTTTCTCACAGCGCCTCAGTTTCCTTACCTGTAAACTGGGTTGGAGAATGAGACCTTCTCGAATGTTCTCTTCCAACTCTTGCTCACCTCATGTCATCGCCTCCAGGACAGAGCCCAGTGTTCATCCACCCTGTTCCCACTCTCAGTGGTTAACCTAGCAGTGGCTGAGTCCCACGTTGGGTATACGCAAATACCCCCTTTCCTTGCCTAGCTTTGGGGAAATCTGTGTTTGAGCACGAGTATGAGGGAACACTCATGTTGTGTAAAGCAATTGGTTGCACACACATCTTACACACACATGATCTAGGTGATCCGTCCAGGCACACAGACACGTGCATCTCAGAATCCCACACAATTGAATATACAGTTGATGTCTCTTCTGGAAAGGACAGGAGGGGTTCATGTGCAGGTAGAGATAGCTCAGAGATAGAGGTAGGGGTGAGGGGCATGGGGAGGCGGCTACTGGGGCACAGGACCAAGGACCAGTTCTCTCCCAGGTGAACTTGGTTCTATGCCAGGGTTTCAGGAGCGCCCAGAGACAGTGACCCAATTCCGGCTAGAGTGAAATTTTGCATCTATTAGCCAGGCAGTCACTTCCCTACCAGGGCTTTTCTTGATCCAGAGACTCTGCAGTGGGTGGAGTCCCACCACCCCAGAGGTCTTGCTTGTGCTAGATGCTCCCGGACCAAGGCAGGGGCAGCCACTGGACTCAGCTGGCAGCCTCTGCCCCACCCACGGAATATGTATAGAGCTCTCCAAGGTGCTGATGTTCATGGTGGTATTGGCTAAGCAAAGCCGTTTTTCCTCCTCCACAGCTAAGCCTGCTGGCTAGCTGGAAAGGAGGGGAGGGGAAGTTGAGCCCCACTGCCCTATAACAGGCCTTCCAGGCCTGGAGTGCCAGGCTGGGGGACCAGAGGGAGGCGCCAACCTGGAGCTGTCTAACAACCCCCAGCCTGCAAGGAGGAGGCCCTGGAGGGGGTCAGCACAGGCGTAGCAGTATCATTAGCTGTTTACCCTGAGAAAGTTCACACTTCCTTGAGGCCTTGCTGGAGCTGTCAAAAACACTGCACGCAGGGTTGGCGGCTCTGCCAACTGTGCTCCCCGGGGCCCAGCAAAACAAATATTTAGCAGGCGCCTGGCTCTCAAGCACATGTGTATGCACCTACTTGCAGGGGAGGGGGTGGGCATGCCAGTTCATGACTACAGGCTGTACAGACTTACTGCCCAGATACACAAAGCCTGAGGCACATGTGTCATGGACACACACGGACAAACTGGGTGGACACACAGACATACCCTCTCAGGCTGATAGCATGTTGTCTTATGTGTCGGGTGCTCTCTGTGTGCTGGGCACTTGCCAAGATCTTGATGTGGATTATTTAATCCCACGCTTATGACAGTCTCAAATGACAGGCATCTCATGCTCCCATTTCTCAGATGATAAAAATCGAGGCCCGGCAAACAGACTCCACAGTTGGCACTCTTCCCATCTGTTACATCAACACACACCAGTATAGCCAAAGGCACATATTTGATGAGATTTACACAGGCAGACAGGGGCATAGTAAAACACATGCAAACTTAAGACTTTCACGCCTGTGTAGTCACACAAATATTCTTTTGTGCACCATGTATGTCCTTCTGTACAAACAAGCCCACAGCAGCCTGCTTCAAGCAGCTGGACCCTCAGGCCAGCCCCCAAAACCCATCCTGGGAGCCCTTCTGCAAGCTTCCCAGCTTCTGGATGCCAATGACAGTGCCTGGCAGCTACTGAGAGGGAGAGACCTTGACGGGGAGCAGTCCAGATGGTGGTGGTAAGCCCCAGATGTCGATGGGAACAAACAAGCCTGCTGAAATCTAGAACTTGGCTGTGTGCTGGCTCTGCAGAGCTGCCCTCCCAGAGGCTGGGGCTCTGCTGCCATAGATGCAGGCAGGGTGGCCCTGTTAGAAGACAAGCATAGCCAAGGGAGGGTTCAGCTCTGAGATCTGGACTCCTTAAGGGCCCTGGACCCCCAGCAAAGACTCTATGGAGCACCTGGGTCTTAGCAGCCCTAGGGAGCTGAGATAGGTGCCCAATGGGACTCCTAAGCACCACCACCTCAGCCCCTGCTGGTCGGACTCACTTGGTATCTGTGCCTGGTTTGCAGCCTTCCAGCCAGGCCTGATCATTCGTCCTCAGGAGTCCCACTCACAGTCCACCAAACCTCTGCACACTGATTTTCAAGGTCACTGTCTCCTAGTTCCCAAGGTCATGTAAGGTCAATGCTCTGCCGAGGTCAGCTTTGCAGTAATTTTCCAAGTTCACTGCTCAATGATTCCCAAAGACATTGCATGTCAGTTTCAGAAGCCGTCCACCGAGAGCCTCAGGACCATTCTCTGAAGCCCTCTAATGTCCCAGTAGCTCTTAGACCCAGCTCAAAGATTCCCTGAGCCCCACTTCTGCCATCTACCCCGTACTCGATGAATGCTCTTGACAAGAAGGAAAACCCTTAGCCTCCCACTGCCAACTTCCTGATCCTTTGGCTAACATCACGGAGCAGACAGTGACGGGCAAGCACACAGGGAAGAGATGACTGGCAAAGAGAGGACCCACGCTTCAGGGGACTGGAAGACCACCCCGGCTCACAGTGAGCCCACACCAAGTCCCTCCTTTATCCCCTCTGTTCTCTCTCTCTCTCTCTCTCTCTCTCTCTCTCTCTCTCTCTCTCTCTCTCTCTCCCCCGATCTGCTATTATCTCTGGGGCCACAGCCAGATGCCCCAGCCTCTCCCAGGTTTTTATACTCTTTACCATTTTTTAAAATTTTATTTATTTATGTGTATGAATGTACTGTCTGAATGTAGGTCTGTGCACCCGTGTCGTGCAATGCTGCGGAGGTCAGAAGAGGGCATCGGATTCCCCTGGAACTGGAGTTCTCCTGGAATTGGAATTACAGACGGTTCTTAGCCGCCATGTGGACGCTGGGGATCGAACCCGGGTCCTCTGCAAGAGCAGTGGGTGCTCTTAACCACTAGGCTATCTCTCCAGCCCTCTTTATCATTTTTTTAACCTCAGGAAAAGATCTGGTCCCTCCCTCTGATTGGGTAATTTGCATGAAGAGGTAATGAACCCAAGATTCAACTCTCTAAGGGTGGAATTTCAGATCTTATGAAGCTTACTACCAGAAGAGCTTCCTTACTGGGGCTGGACAAACAGACACATCCTATTCCTCAGGCACTGCCTGAATTACCAGCAAAGAAAGCATACACAAATCAGGCAATTGATGTTTGACCATTTAAACCCAGCGTAGATGGACATCTGGAGCTGTGGTGTGAACTTTCAGAGACAGGCTCTGGGGAAGGCAGAGACCCCCACCTGAGAGCGCTAACAGCTCTGAAGCTCAAGGTATGCACACAGCCAGATTCATCTTTTGAGGTTAAATTAAAGCCCGCATTTCATTTTTGACACAGTCTAATTCTTCTAAGTTTTCTCCATCTACCTTGGAACTGGGGCTTTAAGTGGAAAAGATGCATTGACTAGCAAATGCAATTCAACAAATATTATGACACACCGTTCATCATGAGCCCTAAATATTTAACGTTTCAACTTTATGGGCTTTTCATTTTGTTTTATTTTCACTTTTGCCAGATGCCATGAATTCTACACTAACAGGCCCCGTGTGGAGGAGCTGCCGTGCCCTACTTTACAGAGGAACAAAGTGAATCCCGTTCAGGTATTTGTGACCTCCGGTTTGTTCAGGCAACGTCGCCTTATCTTGGCTCTGCCCAGCTGGCTTCCCAGAAAATATGAAATAAAAGTGAGTTGGAAGGAGAGAAAGGAGGAGAGGGCGGAAGGAACGAGGGTTGCAAAGCCTTCCTCGGCCAATTCATTTCTGCTTAATCCGCCTGCTTGCTGTGGAAAGCTCCTTTGTGACTGCTGAGACCAAAGGTCGGTAATAGATTTCAACAGGTTCCGAGAGGCTGTTGACTGTGCCGAGCTGTTGGGGAAAGCATGAGGCCCCCCCGAGAGGCAGGGGGAGAGAGATAATTGGAGACTCCGAGCCCCACTTTGCCCTCTGATTTTGTGCTGCTTAAAGAAGGGGGTTGGAAGGGAAGTCAGGGTACATCTGAGCCAGGCTTGCTGGAGGGGAGCCGCCTTGGGGAGCTGGGAGGGAAGGCTTTGGGGCCACTGGTGGGGCTCTTTCAGGTAGTGTCTCCACGAAGAACCAGGGTGGCCCCCCACTAAGGGTTTGGCGTGGTGGCACACGCCTTTAATCCTAGCACTTGGAAGGAAGAGGCAGGCGGATCTTCATGAGTTCANCCTTTTCCCTGCCTACTTCAAGAGGGCTGCCTCCTTTGGGTCACATTGGAAAAATATTTGGCTCCCAATTCTGTCCAAAGGAAACAAACCTAGGACCATTTAAATATCTCCCAACCTGGGTAATATGGCTAAAAAAATAAAAATAAAAAATCCACACCACAGCACTCTTCTTTCCAACTGAACCAAAGCATAGGCCTTGTTCTTCCTTCCACCCACAACCCTGGATAATACAAAAACAACAATAGAAAAAAACACCATACATAAATAAACAAATATATAACTAACACAAGACATTTTAATTTATTCTTTTTTATTTATTATTTTCATTTAGTATTCTTCAATAAAAAAGAAAATAACAACCTAACAATAAAGAAACAGGAAAAATAAAGAAATAAGTAAATAAAAATTAAATAGAAAATGAATGAAAGAATAAATGAATAAATAATAATTTTTAATTTAATTTTATTTATTTTTGTATGTGTATGAGTGTACTGTCTGCATGTAGGTTTGTGCACCCGTGTCGTGCAATGCCGCGGAGGTCAGAAGAGGGTGTCGGATTCCCCTGGAACTGGAGTTCTCCTGGAGTTGGAGTTTCAGACGGTTCTCAGCCGCCATGTGGGTGCTGGGGATCGAACCCGGGTCCTCTGTAAGAGCGGTCAGCTCTCTCAACCGCTAGGCCATCTCTCCAGCCCCTGTCATCTCTTTTTAATCCTAAAATCTTCCCTATGGGATAGGCACCATCATTATGAGTTTCAACTTATAAAGGAGGAAACTGAGTCATAGAAAAATGAAGAAAATTTACCAAAGTCACCCAACTTATAACCAGACTCTGGCATTGTGATATCTGTACCCACAACAACCAATGCCAACTCTCACTGGACTGTGAGTCCTTGAGGACAGAGAGTCTATGTTTCACTTTTATATACCTCATGGCAGCACACCTCCACCCAAGAAGCATCTGTGAACACTGTGGATGGATGGATGGATGGATGGATGGATGGATGGATGGATGAACGGATAGATGGATGGATGGATGGATGGATGGATGGATGGATGGATGGATGGATAACGGATGTATACATGAGATGTGTTAGCCACTCAGACAGACCTGAGGAGTACCAACCATGTAAGATTATAGTAGCTTAGTAAAAATAAAACATCCTACGTATCCTAAAACAAGTTCCCAAAGCACATTCATAGCACAAAAATTCCCAGAAATGTTAGGCTTGAATGAGTGTCCACAGTTGTGTGTGTTTGGAGAATTCCATGTTAAACAAAAACTTCTGTTTCTCAAGGTCTTTTTGGTTGGTGAACATCTCCTAAAACTAGAAGCTCGGAACATAAAATTTGTAAGGTACTATCTTTGACTTCCCTTGGAAGGTAGAGTATGTATTAGTTATCTACTGCTGTGTAACAAAATGTCCTAAGACTGAGTGACTTAAAACAATAATAAATATCATCTGGCACAGATTCTTTATGTATTTCAGGCATTCAAATGCAACTCAGATGGATGATTGTAGTTCAGAATCTTACATGAGTTGAAATCAAGATGTGAGCTTAAGCTGGAGGTATCTGAAAGTTAGGCTGGGTCTGGAGGGTTCACCTCCCAAGATGATCATCTTGCTGACATATTCCCCAGGAGGAAGTGACCCAAGAGGGCAAGAGATCAATATCTTTTATAATCTACTGTTTAGAATCACAGCCTGTTAGACCTACCAGATCTTGCTAGTCACAAGGGCTACTCTAAGACACAGTGTTTGCTACTTTTTTCTTATTGTGATAAAAACACCAAGACCAAAACAAAGTGACTTACAGAAGAAAGAAATTATTTTGTTTATAGCTCTAGAAGGATGAGTCCATCACATTGGGGCAGACTGGAAGCATGTGGTGGGCACAGGGATAAGAGCAAGAAGCTGAGTGTGCACACCAGCAAACTGTAAGTGAGGGAGGTTATGGACTCCCAAAGCCCGCCTCCAATGACACAGTTCCTCCAGCATGGCCACACCTGTAAAGGTTCTATGACCTCCTCCCAAACAGTGCCACTAATGGAAGCCATGTACTAAATATTTGAACTTATGGGGGACATTTCTCATTCAAAGGATGGAATATAGAAAGGGAGGGCCATTAGGGTTCTTAGAAGCGAGCCACACAGAAGGAACTTAGTGACAGGTGTATGTATGCACTCAAGCTCTGCTGCTGTACAGAGACCTCTATCCTCTATTCAAAGCTCCCTCTGCCACTGTTTTCCTGGTGGCTGTGTCCTTCATACTCTGTTCTCATCACCTGCCTTCCTTGACCTTCTGAAGCTCTTGACCTTATGGAGTCATAAATCATTAAGTGTCAGAGCTGGAAGTCACTCAGTCTAAACTCCTATTTTTTTTTTTTTTTTGAGACAGGGTCTCCCTGGAGCTCACTTTGTAGACCAGGCTGGCCTTGAACTCACAGAGATCCACCTGCCTCTACCTCCCGAGTGCTGGGATTAAAGGTGTGTACCACCACGTCTGGCCAAACTCCTATTTTATAGACAAGAAAACTGAAGCTATAGATGTGAAGGAACTTCCTAGGGTCACAGAGAAAGTTGGTGACAAGCCATGGCTTGCAATTCTTGTGTCCCCACTCCGTCACACATGACTGGTGGAACATGAATGTAAAATCACTGGCCTAAAGCCCATCACATTTCTACCAAGCCTTGACCCACCCACAGATCTGAACATATTGGGCCAAGGGTGCACCAGGCTCTGGGCCAAGCATGGTATGGGCGGAGCTGTCGTGTGAGAAGGGTATGGTAGAAATCTTATGAGATAGGCCTTTTATGGTCTTCTTTTTTTTCCTTTGCCTTTAAAAAAATTTATTTTTGTATGTGTATGAATCTACTGTCTGCATGTAGGTTTGCACGTGTCGTGCAATGCCGCGGAGGTCAGAAGAGGGTCTCGGATTCCCCTGGAACTGGAGTTCTCCTGGAATTGGAGTTACAGACGGTTCTCAGCCGCCATGTGGGTGCTGGGAATCGAACGCAGGTCCTCTGCAAGAGCAGTCGCTGCTCTTAACTGCTAGGCCATCTCTCCAGCCCCTCTTTGCCTTTTTTAAAATATATATTTCGTACAAGATTATCAAATCTGGACCAGTGTCCCCCACCCTATCCCCCCACCCCACCAGAGCTCATGCATTCTGCCAAACATGCTTTTCATCTCTTTCTCAGTCTTTCTCAATATTCTCCATGTGGAAGTTGACTATTTTGAAGAAGTTCACTGTTTCAGTCAGTTCTTTAATGCAGTCCTTTCTGCTGTTGTTGTTGTTGTTGTTTCCAAAATGCATCACTCCCAACTGCTTGGACAAAAGCTCAAGGGGCTGTGCACAAGAAACACTTACAACTAGGTAACTGGCAATAGCATCCACAGATGGGGGGTACCATTCGTCACTTGTTTTTCTGGGATTGTGTTACTTCACTCAGCATGATGTCTTCTAGCTCCAGCCATTTTCCTGCAAAGCTCATGATGTCATCTTTCTTTACTGCTGCATAGAACTCCATTGTGTAGATGTACCACATTTTCTCTATCCACTTTTCAGTTGAGGGGCATTTGGGTTGGTTCCAGCTCCTTGCTATTGTGAAGAGAGCTGAAATAAACATGGTCATGCATGTATCCTGCACTGGGGTGAGTTTTGAGGGTACATGCCTAGGAGTGGTATGTCTGGGTCGCTGGTAAGTTCATTCCAAAACTTCCAAGGGTTCTCCACACTGCTTTCCATAGTGGCTGTATGAGCTTACATTCCCATCAGTGGTGGATGAGTGTTCCTCTTTTCCCACAACCTCTCCAGCACTTGGTATCATCTGTTTTCTTGATCCTAGCCAGTCTTATTGGAGTAAGATGATATCTTAAAGTGGTTTTGATTTGCATTTCCTTAATGATTAGTGATGTTGAACACTTCTTGAGGTGTTTCTCAGACATCTCTAATTCCTCGCTTGTGAAGTCTCTGTTCAGTTCTTTGCTCCATCTATTGAGCGGGTCGTTTGTTTTCTTTTTTCTTTGTTTTTTGAGTAGTTTATATATTCTGGAAATCAATGCTTTGTCAGATGTATCTGCAGTGAAGGTTTCCTCCCACTCTGTGGGATTTCTCTTCACTTCCTTGATTGTTTCTTTTGATGTACAGAAGCTTTTGAGTTTGATGAGGTCCCATTTGTCAATTGTCGACCTTAATTCTTGTGCAGCTGCTGTCTGATTTAGGAAGTCTTTTCCTACGCCTATGTCTTGTAGTCTGCTGCCAACTTTTTCTTCTATCACCTTCAGAGTTTGGGGTTTCACGTTGAGGTCTTTAATCCATCTGGAGTTGACTTTTGTACAGGGTGAGAGGTAGGGGTTTAATTTCATTCTTCTACAAGTGGTGATCCAGTTTTGCCAACACCACTTGCTGAAGATGCTGTCTTTTCTCCATTGTGGTTTCTTGGCCCCCTTGTCAAATATGAGATGGCTGAAATTGTATGTGCTCAGATTTGGATCTTCGGTTTTGTTCCATTGGTCAACAGGTCTGTTTTTGTGCCAGTACCAGGCTGTTTTTATGACTATAGCCCTGTAGTATAGTTTAAAATCTGGTATAGAGATCCCTCCTGTGTAGCTCTTTTCACTCAGGATTGATTTGGCTATTCGGGGTCTTTTGTTTTTCCAAATGAATTTAAGAACTTTTGTTTCCAAGCCTGTGAAGAAACTCTTGGGGATTTTGATTGGGATTGCATTAAATCTATACAAGAGTTTTGGTAAAATGGACATTTTTACAATGTTAATTTTCCCAATCCATGAGCATGGGAGGTTTTTCCATCTTCTGAGGTCTTCTTCAATTTCTTTCTTTAAGGGTTTAAAATTTTTGTTGTAGAGGTCTTTGGTGTCTTTGGTTAGGTTTGTTCCTAGGTATCTTATTGTTTTTGAGGCTATTGTGAGTGGGAAGGTCTCTTTGAATTCTTTCTCCAGTTGCTTGTTCTTGGTGTAAAGAAAGGCCATTGATTTTCTAAGGTTAATTTTGTATCCTGCCACTTTGCTGAAGCTGTTAATCGTTTCTAGGAGTTTTCTGGTGGAGTTTTTTGCATCCCTTAAGTAAACAATCATATCATCAGCAAATAGGGATAGTTTGACTTCCTCTTTTCCAATTAGTACTCCTTTAATATCCTTTTCTTGCCTTATTGCTCTAGCAAGTGTTTCAAGCACTATATTGAAGAGGAGTGGTGATAGGGGGCAGCCTTGCCGAGTTCCTACCTTTAAAGGGAATGTTTCTGTCATTTCCCCATTTAGGATGATATTGGCTGTGGGTTTCCTGTATATGGCTTTGATTACATTGAGGAATGATCCCTCCAATCCAATTCCTTCTAGGACTTTAAGCATGAAGGGATGCTGGATTTTGTCAAAGGCTTTTTCAGCATCAATTGAGATGATGGTGTGGTTTTTGTCTTTGATTCCGTTTATGTGTTTGATGATGTTTATTGATTTTCGTATGTTGAACCATCCCTGCATCTCTGGTATGAATCCAACTTGGTCATGATGGATGATCTTCTTGATGTGGGTCTGTATGCGATTTGCCAGTATTCTGTTTAGAATTTTGGCATCTGTGTTCATGAGGGAGATGGGTCTATAATTCTCCTTTTTAGTTGGATCTTTGCCTGGTTTTGGTAATAGAGTGATGTTGGCTTCATAGAAGGAATTTGGGAGAATTCCCTCTGATTGTATACTTCTAAACAGTTTCAGAAATAATGGTTGTAGGTCTTTTTGAAATGTTTTATAGAATTCTGCTGTGAAACCGTCTGGGCCTGGGCTTTTTTTAGTTGGGAGGCTTCTTACTACATCCTCTATTTCTTCATATGTTATGGGTCTGTTTAAGCTGCTGGTCTCCTCTTGGCCAAGCTTTGGTGATTCCCAGGATTTCAGATATTCATCCATTTCTTCTAGATTTTCAAACTTGGTAGAATATAGGTTCTTGTAATATTCCCATATAATTTTCTTGATCTTTTCCTTGTCCGTTGTGATATTTCCCTTTTCATCACAGATTGTATTGATTTGGAGTTGTTCCTTCTTTCTTTTTGTTAACTGGGCTAGAGGTCTGTCTATCTTGTTTATTCTTTCAAAGAACCAACTTTTGGCTTCATTGATTTTTTGTATTGTTTTCTTTGTTTCTATTTCATTGATTTCTGCTCTGATTTTTGTTATTTCTTCCTGTCTGTTGCGTTTAGGGTTCATCTGTTGTTGCCTCTCAAGTGCTTTTAGCTGTAGTGTTAGATCATTCACTTGTGCTCTTTCTGTTTTTCTAATGTAGGCACCCAGGGCTATAAACTTCCCTCTTAGGACTGCTTTTAAGGTATCCCATAGGTTTTGTTGTGTTGTATTGTCATTGTCATTCAGTTCCAGGAATGTTTTTATTTCTTTCTTTATCTCTTCCTTGACCCATTCATTATTCAAGAGTGTGTTGTTTAGTCTCCATGTGTTCTTGTAGGCAGGAGGGCTTGTCCTGGTGTTGATGTTGAGCTTCATTGCACTGTGGTCTGACAGGATGCATGAAATTATTTCAATCTTTTTGTATTTGTAGAGGTTTCTTCTGTGTCCCAGGATGTGGTCGATTTTGGAGAATGTTCCGTGGGGTGCTGAGTAGAAAGTGTATTCTCTGGTATTAGGATGGAATGTTCGGTAGAGGTCTATGAGGTCCATTTGGTGTATCATATCGTTCAGTTCAGATGTCTCTCTGTTTATTTTTTGTCCTGTTGACCTATCCAAAGGACTCAGTGGGGTATTGAAATCTCCCACTATGAGTGTGCTGGGGTTAGTCTGTGACTTGTGGTCCTGGAGAATTGTCTTTATAAAGTTTGGTGCACCAGAATTTGGGGCATATATATTCATAATTGTGAAATCTTCTTGGTGGATTGTTCCTTTGATGAAAATGTAATGGCCTTCTTTGTCTCTTCTGATTTCTTTTACTTTGAAGTCTATTTTATCCGATATTAAAATAGCAACACCTGCTTTCTTTTTGGTACCATTTGCTTGGAATATTTTTTTCCATCCCTTCACTTTAAGGTGGTGCCTGTCCTTGAAGGTAAGATGTGTTTCTTGTAGACAGCATATCGATGGATTCTGTTTCCTAATCCAGTCTCCCAGTCTATGTCTTTTGATTGGGGAATTTAGTCCATTAATATTTAAGGTTATGACTGATAGGTTTGTGTTGCTTCCTTTTGCCTTATTATCCATCTGCGGTTTTGATTTAGGTTTCTACTTCTGCAGTTATGCTTTTATTGATTTCTCTTTCTAGGTGCCTGGGGTTGGTTGCTCCTTTCTTCTGTTCTTTGAATTGCTTCAAGTATTCTCTGAAGGGTTGGTTTTCCGGACATGTATTCTATCATCTTGTTTATGTCATGGAAGATTTTTCTCTCTCCTTCAACTATAATTGACATTTTTGCTGGGTATAGTAACCTGGGTTGGCATCTATTGTCCTTTAACACTGGGAATGCTTTGCTCCACGTTCTTCTTGCTTTCATAGTTTGCACTGAGAAGTCAGTTGTAATTCTGATAGTTTTCCCCTTATAGGCCACTTGTTGTTTTTCTCTTGTGGCTTTAAGGATTTTGACTTTGTTTTGGGTGTCTAGCATTTTAATTATGATGTGGAATGGAGAGTTTCTTTTCTGATCTTGTCTGTTTTGGAGTTCCATGTGCTTCTTGTATTTGTATTGGTTTATCTTTTTTTAGTTTGGGGAAATTTTCATTTATTAATCTGTTGAAGATCTGATCAATACCATTCTCTTGGGATTCTTCTCCTTCCTCTATTCCTATGATGCAGAGGTTTGATCTTTTCATAGTGTCCCACAGTTCCTGGTTGTTCCACTTTTGTGTATTTTTAAATTTTTCATGTTTCCTTGAGGTTTTTAGTTGTTCTGTGTTATCTTCCAGGTCTGATATTCTTTGTTCTGCTTCTTCCATTCTGCTTCTGAGGCTTTTTCCATTCCTTTCCTCTTGATTGGATGAGTGTTTGATTTCCTTTTTCATTTCCTCTTCTGATTTCTTTAGTATTTCCACTTCCTTTTGGAGCTTCCCAATCCCTTCCTGTAGCTCTTTGCTTCGCTGGTTAGTTTCCTTATCTTTTTCAACATAGGATCTTTTCAGTGTTTCCACTTCCTTCTTGAGTTCTTCATTCTCTTTCCTTAATTCTTTGATTTGCTCTTTATAATCCTGCACTTCTTTAAGTATGTTCACGATTGTGCTTCTGATATCTGTGTCCTGGGCCATCCCCAGGGGGATCCCACAGTAGGAATCTTCCACAGGGTTGGTAGAGCCTGGTGTGGTATTATTCAGCACCTTTCCCATACTGTCTTTTCTTCATGTTCCTGGCATATGGGCTTCTCCTTCCCTGTATTCCAATGTGAGTCCCAAATGCCTCTTCACTGTGTTGAAGGCTTGCTTTGCTTGCCTCCTTCAGATGCCTTCGTAATCCCAGTTGCGGGGGGCAGGGTGCTCTTTAGCCCATGCCCCAGTACCTCTGCTTCAGGTGGTCTTGGGAGATCTCTGATCTCAAGACTCACACAATCGCACCTTTTATACCAGCTGGGAGGATAACTCTGCCCCCACAGCCACAAAAGCCAATTAAGCCAAAGACAACTAGATTAACTAGATTAAATCAAACAGCAATCCGCCTTGCTGAAGCACCAGCTCCTACCTACCTACCTGTGCTTCAGGTGGTCTTGGGAGATATCCCGGGCCTTTTATTGCCTTCTGTCTTCAGGTTATGTAGTACTGGGGATGGAACTCGGGGCTTGGCATGCTGGGTAAGCACTCCACTTCTGACCTACATCTCCAGCTCATTTTCTTTATAAAGCTAGCTAACGTGGGTTTCTATTACTCTAGTATATCATCTAGTCCAGATACTGTTATTATTTTTGTTGTTGTTGTTGTTATTGGTGCTGAAGGTAGGACTCATGCCTTGTACATGCTAAGACCACATTTTCAGGGACAGAGCTGTGACTAGAGTCCAGATTCTTGTTCTCTGTTTGGTGGGATTTTTCCAGCTATTAGGAAGTAGAGATCTATTAGATAAATGAATGACTATACGCATTAATTGAATTGTCCCATTTCCCTGGGTGGTTCTGTTAATACCATCCAAAGGAACATTAGGACCCAGGCGCTCCCTCCTTCAAAACCTGCCCTTGTGCCCCCGTCCCCACAGGAGCTGCAGCAACCACACAGGTAGTAGACCCAGCCACCCCAGGCTGCGAAAGAACAGTGTGCTCACCTGAACAGTGTGCTCACCTGAACAGTCTGCTGGCCCTGCATCTGTGGTTTACCCTAAATGGACCCAGTCCATTCATAGGAACTTGACTTGGGTCTATTTTACAGGACACTGTCACATTTTAGCAGGGTCCCCCTTTTACTCAGACTATTGGAACTCAAAGTATGCATCCTGAATTTCTATAGCAGTGTGCTATGTGTGCCTACAAAGTCAATTTGTCCAACTATCATGGCAGGCCTAAGATGACTCTTAAATGTAGCATCACTTGGAAACCTCAGCAAGTAGTAAAACTGTGTGAAGATAGAAGTACCTCTCCCTTAAAAGGCTGCAATTCTCGGCAGAATGTGAACAGTGACTATTTTTTGTTTGTTTTGCAGGGCCAGAGATGGAACCCTGGGCCTTAGGCATGCTAGAAGAACACTCTACCACTGAGCTGTGTTCCAGCTCCACAGTGACCATTTTATTCCCAACTCTGTTCTCAGTGCCCAGAATGGTGCTGACACTCAGTAAATGGCTGTCCTTGCCTGGGCAAGGGCATTTATCTTGGCCATATTTCTGGAGAGCTGAGATTTCTTGGGGGAAGAGTCTATCTTCCTATCACAGCACCAGGACCAGTGAGCCTGTCCCCAGCCTATTCCATTGATTGCTCTGCGTGTCCCTTTCTGTCTGGCTCTCAGCAGCTGTGTCTCTGGCATCTGGAGAGAAGACCTACCTTGTCCCCCTTGGCTGGCTGATGTTGACTTTCAACCCTACTTTCTCAAGCCCTATTTCTTAGGTGTGGACCACCCATTTCATCTTCGATGGCCCTGGTTGGATCTTCTGGGGCACTCTGCTCTGCCTCGATCCCTCTGCTTCTGCCTGCCCATCTGTCCCTTATCCTCTCTATCCCATCCAATCCCACACTGTGTGACCTATCTCTGAGACCCATGCTTGCTTTGACAGCCTGGATTTGACACCCCTCCGTCCACTGGGTTAGCTTGTTCTCTCCTAGGCTTCCCAGAAAGCCAACACCCTCTGGATCTGCTGTCCTCTCAGCTTCCTTCTCCTCTGTTCTTTATGGCTTGGGAATGAATTCTGTGGCTGAGGGTTTCTCCTTATGGCTCTTAACTCCAGGTTGGCCAGGCCTTAGTTTCTGCATGACTTAATGGAATGTTTGCTCTAATTCTGATTTTGCTGGAGAACTTGAAGGCAAAGAAAGCTACTTCTGGGTTCGGTTGATGGCCACTCTCTAGAAACCCAGTGGATGCTGCTCCCCAGCAAGTGGTGCTGCCTGCTGTGTCCCTGGGCCTTGTTCAGGGGCCACGGGGACCATCAAGGCTTTCTTTCCTCAACTTTATTCCTTCCCTGCTACCCCGGACATGTGAAATTAATTCTACACCTTTTCCTGTTTGGAGTCAGAAGTCAGAGATCGCAGAGACAGGGCATGAGGGCTTTTCAGTTCCCATCGAGGCTCAGCCTTATATACGCCCACTGGCTTCTCTTTTGGGAAAGGTTTCTCGGCCGAAGTTAAACTCTTGCTGTTTTCCAAACATCGTATTATGTTTCCACTTCCTCCATGAACTCTGTCTTTTTCTTCAGTTCTGAAGGTTTATTTATTTATTTATGATTGATTGATTCACTGATTCATTGATAGGTTGATTGTGTGTCAGGGGGCACCATGGCACACATGTGGAGGTCAGAGGACAACTTGCAGAGTCAGTTCTCTGCTTCCACCACGTGAATTCCAGAGATCAAACTCAGATCATTATACTTGGAAGCAAGCGCCTTTACCCACTGAGCCATCTTGCCAGCCCTCTGAACATTTTAGAAATGAGCAGAGAGATGACAACTGCGGCTCCAGGCCACTCTCCCAGGGGCATCTAGAGTCAACTTCGTCTGGGAACCTGAGGCCAAGTACTGTGTCTGTGTACTACCTGTGGCCCAGCGTCTGGCCCACAAATCTGTGAATGCACATGCTCAGATAAGGTGAGGGGGAGTCGTGGAAAACCCCAGATCACTGCTCACACTAATAACTGAGCATGCAAAGGAAAGATTGAACACGATCTGATCCTGTTATGACGGCCTTCAATATGTACGGCGGCGTTTGCCATTCACTCCGCAGTCTGCTACAGTCTGTTTCCATCCAAGCTAGCTTCAGAGAACAAAGCCTACACTAACGAGCTTTGTCACCGAGCAAGCAGAACTCTTTGCTTCCTAACAGTCTGCCAGCCCCTGTGGGACTGGGCGACTAGGACCTCGCCCTTCCCTGCTACCTCTCACCTCTGAGTGACCTTGTTTGGCTCTGAGGGCCAGCACTCAATTCATACTAGCCACAGTGGAGCCCACTCACTAATGTTATTTCCGCCGACATGCTCCCGACAACCTGCGCTGCTTTAACTGGCTGCGGAACGGGAGGAGGGCGCCGCATGGACCTAACAGACGCTATATAGTTCTAAACAGTAGTCATCTTCTGAGATAAGACACGACCACTGACAGGAATCAGTTTGATTCCCCCTTCCCCCACCCAACGCATCTGCCCTTCTTATTATTTCCAAGAATATTATTTATTTTTCCAATGGTTTACATTAGCTAATCTGTTCACAGATAACCGTGTGACTATACGAGTCAGAGGTATAGCTGCTTTGCCTGGCTTGAGGTGGCAGAAGTCACTCATGTACCTCAGCATTCCTTGAAGTTCAGGGGCAGCGTCAAAGTATAGTTGAAGGGTACAGGGATGGATGGCAGAACCTGTAGCCAGGTGATCGAGGCCTGGTCCTAGAAGGATGTGTTTCCTCTAGTGGTTAGAGTGAGCTGTCCCCTAGTGTGCAGGGGGAAGGGAGCATCAGGACCCCCACTTACGACTCTGATTCCCCAGGAGCTTCTCCTTCCCACCCCCCACTTTATGCTGCTCCCACCCCCCAGGATGAGGCACCATTCATTTGTATATACAGAGTCCACTGACTGGGCAGGGCTATAGGAAGAACATGGCTTACCAGCTAGGACCTGAGCAGTGCCGTTCCCAGCACACCCCCTGGCCAGTGAGCCTCAGTCTGTCAGTGTGTGGGCTGGTGGGGACAGCAGATCTGCCTTGGAGACCTGGTGCTATTGCTGACACAGGAGAGTAGGAAAGCAAGGTTCTTCTCTCCTTGAGGCTGTAGAGTCACCCCTGAGCAACATTCTCTGCACTGCCATGGGGAGCCCCTTCCCTGGCATGAAACGCATACTGATATCCCAGAGGCCTTGCTACCCACCCACTCACTCACTCTCTGGCAGACTTCAGTGACGTGGGTTTCTTTTCCTGGTTACCTGAACACATTTCTGAATCTTTCAGATTCTAAACTCACAGTTTCTTTCTCTCTTGGCCACAGTGACCCTGAATAAACCAAGATTTTCCCCAACTCAGGGGCTCCACAGTGCTAGCTGGCAGGGTTCTCTTCCGCTTACCCTTCCTGGCTCACTCTCTCCCTCAGGCCTCATCCTGAGTGTCACGTCTTCAGACAGGCTCTCCCTGACCTCCAGCCCTTGTTCCTTTCCTACGTTGCACTTCTTACAAATTGTAATTATATTTGGAAGCTGCAAAGGTGACAGATCTTTCCCGGAGCCACCTTGATTCAGCGTCCCAGAAGCTCTCTCCCAGAGAGAAACATTGGCATTCAACAGGGAAGGTGCAGCAGGGGTCTGCACTCACAAAATGCCTCTGCCTCTCCCTGCCTCTGTAGCATCCCGGGCCCCAGCCCCTGTCCTCCCCTGTCCTCCACGTCCCAGCCTCCTTTCTCCTCCAATCTAACACCTTCCCTCCCAAGTCTCTAGCTCTTCATCATGTGTGGAGTTATTCAGCTCTCTTCACTCCTTCAATGTTTTCCTCCCAGTTCACCAGTCTAAGGAAAGACAGAGAAAGAGCACGAAGGTAACTAACAGCTAGACTCGAATTCTTTGACTGTCACCATTACTCTTTGTGAGTTCCATGACACACGGCCTCATGGGTACTCCGCTCACCACTGTCTACCTGGCACCTAGCACCTGGCACCTGTTTCTTTAAGGGAACTCATTTTGAATTGCAATAGGAACATCTGTGCCCATACCCATTTAGAAGAGCACCATGGCTGGCCACACAGCTCTCCAGGTGCCTAACCTCCTGATACAAGTTTCAGCCTCTAGAATTCCCAGCCACATTCAGATAGATTTGACCTGCTCAGGAAGTGGGGTCCTCTGAGACTGGGACACTGGGGTTCCTGCACCAGCTCTGAGCCTGGAGAAAACAAGCTCCTCTCCCTTCGCCTCCCCTCCCCTCCTATCGCCTCTCCCCTGTCCTGCTCCCACGCCCAGAAAAGATGGGAATGACTGACATAAGCATTAAAGATGTGGAAACTTCCCTCCTGAATGATCTCACTAATGGTAAATTGATGGGATTGAATACATGCAAGTCGGAAATGATCCAAATATATGCTAATGAAGCTGAATATGCATTATTTAGACTAAAACAAACTAACTGAGAGTCAGGAAATAAAGTAGGTGAATTATTAGTTTGGCAACTCAGAGAATCGGAAAACTCAAGCACCGTTCCAAAGACAAGGCATCGGCAAGAAGGAAAATGTGGTTAATGAATTCTAAACCAATTAACCGCAAATTGATGGTATGCTGGAAGACTCGCCACCCCCAACTCCCCCGGATTGCAGTCTGAAATTTTAAAAAGAAATCGCTGTTACCATGCACATTTATTTTTTACTTTTCCTCTCTAAATGTGCTCTCCTGGACACTTGGATCTCGGGGGGGGGGGGAATAATACAGGAAACTACAAACAGATTCCAGAGTAGAGGAATGGGGTTATTTTGGCCGGGGGGGGGGGAGAAATAAATAATGCAAAGAGGAACTTCTTGACTCCTCTTTGTCAAAGAGAATTCAACTCGGAGGGAGAGACTAAGTTAGCTTTGATGGGGGAATCCCTAAGCCACTGAAGAAAACACAAGGCTCTGCCTTGCTGGGCCTCAGCTGGAAGAAGCTCCTTTGACTGAATAGAGTCCAAACCAAGGTACACAAAGGGAGAGCCTCTCACTGGGGTCCAGCGATGGGCTGGAAAATGAGCTGGGATAGAGTTTGAAGGGTACGGAGGGCAAGCAGCAACACACCTGACGGCAGTCAAGGGGGAAGTTCAGGTTGACTTCTTGACAGGAACGAGCCATATATATGCCTGCCGAGTCAAAAATGTGTCCCCAAATGTCCTTTTGTGTGAGTTTGTTCACTGAATACTGATCGGCCTAAGAGTCTCATCCTTTTTTTTTTTTTTTTTTTTATTTTTATTTATTTCTGTATGTGTATGAATGTACTGTCTGCATGCAAGTGTGTGCACCCGTGTCGTGCAATGCCACGGAGGTCAGAAGAGGGTCTCGGATTCCCCTGGAACTGGAGTTCTCCTGGAATTGGAGTTTCAGACGGTTCTCGGCCGCCATGTGGGTGCTGGGGATCGAACCCGGGTCCTCTGCAAGAGCGGTCGGCGCTCTTAACCGCTAGGCCATCTCTCCAGCCACCCTAAGAGTCTCATCCTTAAATGAGACTGCCTCTCCCATTCCCAGAAGCCATTGGTTGACAATAGTTATTCAGGTAGGGTTGGAGTTTCTTGCCCACTTCATGACTGTGCTGGGGTTTTGTCTGGCTTGAGCTTCTGTGAGACTTGTGCACGCTGTCGCCATTGCTGTGAGTGTACATGGGTAACCGCCCAGCTGTCTGGAAAACTCTGTTCCCCTGTGGTCATCCACCACTTCTGGCTCTTATAATCTTTCTACCCTTTCTTCCACAACGGTCCCTGCGCCTTGTGAGGCAGGAGTTTGTTCCAGGTATTCTATCCTATGCTCTGCAGCCTCTTGTTCACTGCATGCTGGCCAGTTGTGGTTCTCTGCGTTAATCGCCATCTCCTGTATAAGGAAGCTTCTCTGCTGAGAATTGAGTGATGGATTCATTAATCTTTGGGTATCACAGTAAGTCATTAGGAGTCAGTTTAATTCTCTATCTATTTAGCAGAGTCTACCCAAACACAATGGTAGATACATTACTCTGTCACTGTGATAAAATGCCTGACAGAGCAACATAAGGAAGGAAGGATTTATGTGGGCTCATGGTTTAAAGGAATACAGTCCATCATGGCGGGGATGACATGATGCTGAGGATCATAGCGGTGGGAACTTACAACTTGTTCACATCATGGTTGCCCAGTAGGAGTAAGCAGAATGGTGAGTAGAGGCATCACCTGTAGCAGCTCTTGTGCAATGTCTACTATCCAGGCACCACATCTCAAAGCTTCCACGTCCTCCAGAAACAGCACTACCAGCTGGGACCAAGAACTCAAACCACTAACAGTGGTAGACATAGCTATTGGGATATGGTGAGCCATTCCTCATCATAGGATGAGCAGCTCAGATGTCACAGACCTGCAGCCTGAGCTTACTATGATTCAACAGAACAGATATACTGATGGAGCCCATATCCTTCTGTGATTTGGGGAGGGGTTGGAAGTACAGAGCAGAGATGACTGAAATCATGGCTCCTGCCCTTGTAAAACTGACCATCCAACTGAAGAAGTAGGTCAGACACAAGGACAAAAGTAAAGTGGCTCTTGAAAAGCAGCCCTTGTGATGGTGAGCCCTTCAGGTTTGTAATGAACAGTCAAGTGTTGCACTGATTCATAACAACACAGGGAATACTACATCCATATAGTCACATGGCTGGAGTAGATGCCTCTGTCATCACCCTGGAGGGCGGGAGGATGAATGCCGGCCAGACTGCAGTGAGTGGACTCTGTGATGCACCCCAGCTTTACTTACCCCAGTGACCTAACAGACTCTTCCTTAAGGACACTACATGTGAAACCCATATTATATATTAAAGACAAACCTTAGCCCATGCACTTCGGATACTCATGGGCCAATAGAGAAAAACATATCCATTTTAATCTTATCTGAAACTGCAGAAGAGGATGTGTTACAGAAGAAGATGTATAGAAGAAGGACTGGGGCTGGAGACTGGGATCCCTAAAGGAGGAACTGACTGTACCATCCTCAGGGTCTACGGCAGTGGGCTCTAACCCAAGACAGACACGGGGACAGCAAAAGGAAGGAGCTGGGCTGGGAAATGAGGTACACACATGAGTTCTTATCTCGTAAAGACCATGGGGGTGCTCTCTGCTAAATACAGCATCCGAGGAACTAGAGTTGAATCACAGACCGTGTTACAGAGGCCTGCAGTGATCAAACAGAAAGAACTTGACCCTCGCTGCCTGGGAAGGAACAATGGTGTCAGCTAAGAATTCCATGCAGCTTTGTTTCCGTTCCCTGGAAGAGTGTGTTTTTGAGCCTGGACTGGCTCTCAGAGTTCTCCTTTGTCCTACTGAAAGGCCTTGAGATGAGACAGCCCCTATGTCAGTCATGATCTGGAAGGACTTCTTGAAGCTCACATCATTCTCCAGCAGCAAGGCCTCTGTCACCCCTGGGCCTCACTTCTTTTAGGACAGTGGCCCACCTTCTTCCTGCTACCTGGCTGTGCTGTGCTGTGCTGAGTAGGAACTCCTGTCCTACTGCCACCCAAACCTCTTTACTTTAGCAATGGGTTGGGATCAGCAGTCGACCCAAGTTCAGTCAACTACATCCTTTCCTGGTGTTTCCAGAAATGTTATCTCTGGCATAAAAGTGCAACAGATGAGACCTTGAGCTCCCACAGGCTCTGACTCCTCAGAGAGATTAAGGGAGAAGCAGAAGCCAGAGGAAGATAGAAGGTTGGTGTTTGAAGCTCTGGCTGTTCTGAGACTGGTCTAAGCCCTGTCTTGCTGTCATGTGCCTGTACAAGCTGGACACACTTGTCCTGACCCATCAGCTCTTCCCTATCAGTTTCTATCTCACAGCCAAAGCCCAAGATCCTTTCAACTCTCAGAAGTGGACCATGAAAACTAATCACATGACTATGTGTCCCTAGAAGAGGCCAGGGGACAGACCTGGTCCCCAGGGTTGATAACAGTTAGCAGTGAAGGCAGTAAGGAGCCTTGTTCCCAGAGGGCTGTGATAAACGGGACAGAGGAACCTCTCAAATGGAGCAGGGGAGAGAGAGCTGTGTGGACTTAGCCTTGGGAGCAGAAGAGCACATCCTTCTGCAAATGTAGACAACATGCCATTACACGTTACACCATCCCTTCAGAGACGAGGTGAAAAAAGGGGGAAGAGGGGCCTTCTGGGAGGGATGATGGGGAAGAAGAGCCAAGTCAATGGTGGAGCAATGTTACTAACCCAAGCAAGAGGCCAAAGTGGTGCTGATCACAAGCCCACCTTGGTAAGCTTCAGCCTGTGTCGACAACGCTTTCTGAGTTTGCTGGTTATAATGTCATAAGCACATATTTTGTCCTTGTCAATCATCCAGACCGACCTTAATGTCAGCCAAGGGGAGATGAATCAATGGGTGAAGTGCTTACCACCTAAGCATGGAGACTTGCGTTTGATCCACAGCGCTCATGTGAAAGCTAGACATGATGGTGCAGGTTTGTAATCCCGGCTCCAGGTGGATGGAAGCAGGTGGATTCCTGGAGCTTACTGATTGGCCAGTCTAGCCAAATCTTCACTCTCTGAGTTCAATGAAAGACCCCACCTCAAAAACAAAAGTTGTAGACTGAGGAAGACACCTGACTTTAACTTCTAGCTTCCACACAAACCTATACACCTGCCCACACAAACACACACATACCCACACACACACACGAGCATCTACACCCATATGCCATATATACACTTACACACAAGCACACATTATAACAACCAAGATCATATGCCCAGTCCAAGTATTTCTCTTATAGAACATAGGCAAATGAACCCCATTAACATCAGAGAGGGTGATAAACAGAGCCCAGGCAGGAGACCCTGGTCCACTTGCCTCCCCTGAAACCATCCTGGACCCCCCTGACATAGTCATTCCTGGCACATGGAAGAAGTATCTGCAAGTGAGCTTTATGGGCCACTCCTCCAGTCTGCATCCATTGCCAAGTGTAATTCTTATTTTAGGTACTGTCCTTCAAGCTGGGTACCCACCGTGAACATGACAGACAAAGCCTCTGTCCTCAGGGACTTAAATGACAGGCGAGGACATAAGCAATAAGCAAACAAACAAAGGGGCAAGGCGACTATAGACTGCAGTAAAAATAGAAGACACTTTCATGTTCAGCACCTCATGGAGAGGAAACAGGCCCAGAGAGGGTGATTTAGTGGCCTAGGCTGCAAGAGCCCCAGGGGATGGAGCCCAGTGTGGTCCCCGGCTGCTATTTCCCAGCTGTTCATCTATATCCATTCTGGGACCCTGATAGCCCCAGGCAGGCATGGCCGGTGTCTCAATATGGAAGTGTCCAATGACCTTTTGGTTGATTCCCAAAGGATGCCTTCTCTGCTTTTATTTCCGCTGATTCTGGTTCATGCTTACAGTATCGGCAACTCACACTTTGCTAAGGACCTTAGTAGTGTATACCTGTTGTTTCTGAGTAATTATTAATAGAACGCACTGTCACAAAAATGTTCACATTCAGAAGATAAATTAAATGCCCCCCCCCATTCATGGGGTACCCAAGTCCCTGGGTTCCTGGAGCATCATGTGACAGAATTATGTTTTCTGGATAACAGTACCATCCTTGGATGGTGTACAATACTAGGAATCCTGCAGGATTCTGTCTAGAAACCCTGGAGCCTGCCTTCCCAGATACTGTCCAGCACCAGAGGGCTTTTCCAGAGGGCAAGGTATCCCCCCTCGTGCCTGTCTGCCCCCCCCACTTCTGATCCAAGCTATAACTTTGCTCTGTATTTTATTTGTTTTTGTATGTGTATGAATGTACTGTCTGCATGTAGGTTTGTGCACCCGTGTCGTGCAATGCCATGGAGGTCAGAAGAGGGCGTCGGATTCCCCTGGAACCGGAGTTCTCCTGGAACTGGAGTTAAAGACGGTTCTCAGCTGCCATGTGGGTGCTGGGGATCAAACCCGGGTCCTCTATAAGAGCAGTCAGTGCTCTTAACCACTAGGCTATCTCTCCAGCCCCTGCTCTTTTCTTTTACCCAAGGGTCTTTAAGAAAGACAGAGCTCCCTCCTACTTGCCATGTTAGAAGCTGCTGGACAGTTGGCCATAGTTGGCAGAAGGGAATGTCAGTTCACTCATGTGAAGACAAAAGACAAAAGGTTTGGATGAAGTGTCTCTTGGAGGTCAGTCTATGGCTTATAACTTGACCTGTTGATGCTGTTTTGAGATAAGGTTTTGCTATATAGCTCTGGCTGGCCTGGAACTCACTATATAGATAGGGCTAGCCTTGAACTTGGAGCCTCTTATGTCAGCCTTCTGAGTGCTAGGATTACAGGTACTCTACATGTAGTTTAAATACTCCTGGCTCCTCCCTAGGAAAATTCACAATGGCTGCTGTGTGCATGGGGTGCCTGGCTGGACAGAGCTTTAGCTTCTTGAATTTCTGCTTCCGTGAGTGTCGAGCTTCTTGGACTTGGCTAGAAGCCTTGCTCTACCCCAAGTCGTGACGGGTACAGAACAGGTGCAGATCTTCTCAGTAAAGTCATCAATACTGACACCTGGGATCAACAGTGAGCCTAGAGCTCAGGTAACATGGATGGAAAGCAAGCAGAGGATCAGTCGGCATCTACCTGTGGGCCCCCACTGCAGGCCCTCCCTGAAGCCTCGCCAGCACAGCTGGGCAGCAGCAGGCAGCCTCTTCATGCAAATTAAATAAAACAACCTTTTTATCTGTTGGCTAATTCCCTCTTTTGAAGAAATCAACTACAAATTCATTTTTCAGGAGAAGCAATTATGATGATGGATGGATTTTCAGGGAAAAGAATCAAACAGAAGTCTAGAGGCTTGGGTCGGGGCAGGCGCTTCCTGGGGCAGGAGGGTGCAAACAGCTGCTTCCAGCTCCTTGCTGTCTCGCTCCCTTTGCCTTCCCTCTGGGCTGGGGTAGGAGCAGGGTACTGGAGAAAGGACCCCTCCTTCACAGCTAATGGTAGACTGGCTCAGAATGAGGTCAGAGGAAGCACAGAGGTAGACCTTGCCAATTAATTATACTCACTTATCGTGCCAGGCACTTTCTAGGTTCTGGTCACGTGATCCACAACTGCCCTACAAAATAAAAGACTGCTTTAGCCATTTCACAGATGGAGAAACTGAGATGCACCAAGTGACTCCCTCAGGATGACATGGCTCCATCACAGGAGAGCAGAATCAGGATCTGACCTCATTCTGCCACAAGATGAGTCCTTCCAAGGAAAGCTGGGTCTGGCTCAGAGTCCTGAAACCAGTTAGCCCAGCCCTCCCCTTGTCCAGCCATTTCCAGTTGGCATCCTGTGAGGAACGCATTGGATGTGTTCATTTATTCAGCTGTTAATAACATAAATGACCAGACACTGTTCAAGGATGCAAATGTTCAAAGTTCACAGTCAAGAGCTTCTGCTGCCTAGACAGGGTCAGGAGGTTTGGAGAACAGGAAAATCTCAGGTAGGTGACACAGGATGTCCTGGAGGGCCCCTCCCCCTGCATGACCAGCAATCTCAGTGACACAAGACTCAGTTCTACATCACAAGGCTGGAGAGGACCACATCGGAGCAGCTGCCTGGGAGGGACTCACTTGAACCCTAAGGTGCCAGCCCAGAGCCAGGAGCCCCTGCCACTCAAGCAAAGGGCAGAGCTGTGTCAGTGTCTGCCAGCCTGTCAGTTCTGGGAAATCCTTCACAGAGATGGGTCTGGGCTCTGACTTCAAAGGCTCCTGCGGTAAAGACCTGCTAATTGTTTGAAACACATTTCCAAGGAAGTGTGAATTCTCGCTTTCTCCAAACCTCCCATGAATTCCAGAAGAGCTCAAGCTGCAGGAATGCAAGAAATGTAGAAGGAGGCTCCCTTACATGCAGCCTGAGGAGATTTGGGGAGTCCAAGCCCCAAACCACCCCTTGTCCATCTCTCAGAGTCTCAGGGGTATCAGTCACCCAGGAAGGCTAAGATGGTGTCCTGCTGTCAATGAAGGTGAGGACTGAACCTCAGGGACTCAGGGGCTGAGAATTTGGGGTTCTCTTCAGCACCCCAACGCCTTCAGATGATAATAGGCTATAATTATAGGCTACCTATAATGGCTCACATATCCTTGCAGTCCACCCACGTGGCAGACACTGTTAATGTGGTGTTATTAACTGTCACCTTCGCCAGAGTCCTCACTGCAACCCATGACATAGAGAAGATTACTGTGTCCCCTTTTACAGAGAAGGACACTGAAGTACCTACAGTTTAAATAACTACCCAAAGTCACATTCTTCCCAATGGAGTAGACAGGACAAGGGGCCAGCACCATGCACCTTGTGTCTGTGGTTGAGTGCTAGTGACAGAGTGGAGGGACATAAAACGTAGAGCAGCAAGGGACTTCATAGCAAGCCTCTGTGATTCTTCTTCCCACAGGTCAGGGCCTGACTCTGAGGCCAAGCAAGCCAGGGAAATTGAGGACCACTCATAGGCAAAAAGGAAAGTAGAGGAGTCACTCAGATCTGGGAACAAGCATTCATCAGAGAGGTGAATCTATACACACGCATCTACATTCTGCACCGGTGAGGCTGTCTCGTTCATTGAGCTGGCCAAGCACCCTCATGATCCTGAGAGTGAATGGCTCTGTCAACTTTGTGCCTGGGACAACTCATTTAGTCTCTCCCTGGTCTGCCCTGGAGATAATTATGCATTAAGAATTTGGACCAGAAAATTCCTGGCAAGAGTAGGCATGAAGTGAGCAAAACGAATGGAAAGACAAACCAAAGACCAGCCAATGAATTAATGATAGCTGCTTTGCATTCGTTCACTTACACATCATTCACTCTTGCCAGGCACTGAGCATAGCACTCATGGAAGCTCGAAGGTGGCCCTGTCCTGGGTGCTCGCAGGCTAAGGAAGAGCCAGAGAGCTGGGGAGACCTGTCTGTCTCTGCCTTGCACTGCCCATCACCAAGCTGGTCCTCTCTAGGCATCTGGTCTATCTGGATGTCCCAGCCCTGCAGGCCACTGGCTGAGGGTGAAGGCTGATCTCTGTCTGGCCCAAACAATGCAGTAGTTTGGGACACCTCCCTGCTCCAGACACCCGCTCACCGGGCTGTCTCCCTGCATCCCACCTGGAGTACTGGGCAGGTAGAAATCAGAGGACAAGACTGTTGTGGCACCTGAGGTGTACACGGCTGGCGTACGGGAGTGGGACGGGGCTCCTCAGAGGGCCACAGCCACAGCCTTATGAATCCCCAGGGCACAGGAAGAGAAGTAGATGAGGAATGGAGAGAGAGGAAGGGAGGGGAGAGCTGTTTTCCCAGGGCTTGCTCTGCTAGTAAACTGAACAGCTGGAAGGCACCAAGCGCTCTGAGCACTAGAGAATGCAGTTCCCTGGAGACAGATGTTAGAGCTGCAAAGGAGCATCCTTTCTGGAAGCCTCTTTAGGATGGAAGGCTTGTAGGCCTCCTGCTGGCTTCACAGTATCTTTGTATTAGAATTCAGAGCTGGGGCAGGAGTCTAAGGGGTGCAAAATATGAGGGGGAAAAATGGAGCGGGGGGGGGCTTGCTCCCAGTTCTAAAGCAGAATCAGAACAAAAAGGAAGAAGGCTGGGCCCTGGAGACGTCTAGTAAAAGCTCCCCTGCAGTACAGACACGGCTTCTCCCCATTCCCTCACTGTACTCTTCACCTCTCAAGGCTGCTCATCTTCAAGGACTGACATCTTCAGGGCGCTCAGCCCAGGCCTGGCAGACGACCCAGGAAGAACCCAGTACACAGAGGCTGCTGCCCATCCTCATATTAAAGTCATTAGCAGTGTCTAGGCTGACCCCAGTGCCCTTTCCAGCCAGAAGGGCCAGCCGCCCAGCTGAGGAGGTGGCCCGGGCAGCACCCAGTCAGACTGCTGCACAGTTGCTCTGGCCTGTAGGCAGCAGGTGTACTCATCTGGCTCCACCCCTTGGCCACCAGCCACACTGTTCATTAAGCAAATGGCCCACAATGGCCAATGACAGGCAGAGCAGGAGGTGGACGCCTCTCTCAAGCAGGCCTCATCAAAGGCGGGCACCGGCAATTTCCAGTTCTAAGTGGAACATATTTTTCCTGATGTGGCAGTTTCAAGCAACTTGCATTGTCTCCAAATAAACAGTGGAGTCGCGGCTATTAGTTTTCTGGACAAAGTGCCCGTTTGGGGTAGAAAGCACAGTGGGGTGGAAAGGGAAAATAGACTAGGGCTGAGATGCTAGAGGGAGCCTGACCCTGTCTCATAGCCTGGACCCTCTGCTTGGGCAGAGATGGTTTCTACGGCATCTGAGATCCCTCCAGGGAATGGAAAAATCAAACCGTCAATCACAGAGCTTCAAAACTGGCAGGGACTTGTGACATCATTTAGACTGATCCTTCATGTGACAGATTGGAGGACCCTGGAGAGCTGGGAGAGAATACATATGTCTCAAGATTGTTCATCAAGTCAGAGGCCCAGCCTGAGCCTCTTACTCAAATATTAATGGATAACACATAACCCTTTCTTAGCACATGCTGCTTCAGAGGGGCCTGAGGTGTGTAGACTCTCCTTTGGTCAGCACCCTTCCCTGAAGAGATGAAGTTATAGCTTGTACCTCAAAAGTCCAGGGAACGGACTTGTCTAAGGTCACACGGCTGATGAACAGTAACTTTGTTTGTCTTGCTTGTGACATACATTCTTATCCACGTGCATCCCTGGGAACGGATACAGCTGCTGTAAGCAGGAAGACCCAACTTCTGGGGCACCCTAATCCCCCTGTCAGGTCACAAATGACTGACCCCAAGGTAGTCTCTATCTGGTTAAAAGAGGCAGATGTCACCCTTGTGAATGTCTGATGGAAGTGACAGGGGACTGGGATGGGGGCTGGGCCTGCAGTCACTTGGGAGACCAAATGCCCAGTGGCATAAAAGTGACAGCTCTAGCCAAGGTACATTCCCAGGGCCCCAGGGTGCACCTTGACTTTGGGCCCTGGGCTTACTCTGGACATCTGACTTGGGTGACATAGGAGAAATGGGATATGTAGCAGATGGTAGAGTCAACAAGCATTCCCTGGGTCTGTACAGGAAGACAGAGGGTCTGGTCCTCCCTTAACAGTGGCCAGATTAGCTATTAGGCTGCCTGTCTGGAGTGCGGCTTTTAGACACTTGGCATGATGTCATCAGAAGTGACTTGGGCAGCTAGGCCTAATCCTGAAACATATACCACCCTGACTGTGGCTCTGCTGTCTCCATCGGGGCAGACAGTCTCTCTTGAAGTTGGTTAATAAGCAACAACACCAGCGACGGTGACAACAAAGGCAGTGGTCCCTCGTGGACCCCATTTGCACTTTGCCCTGTGCTCATACAAGACTGGGAGTCTGGGTGGCATCAGGAATGTCCGCGAACATCGGGCAGCTTATGGATGCTAGAACTAAACCAGGGCACGTTGCTGCTTTGGGCACCATCCCCTCCCCTCAGAATGTCACATACCCCAAGAAGACCTTGAGACCTCGGCAATTTGTTTTCCAAGATCTCCTCCAAGCGCACTGGCTCAGAAGGGTTGAGGAAAGGACAGAGCAGGTGGAAAGGGACGAGTGGATGAAAGACGGATTTGGACAGTGATGTTTCTGCAACTGGGCGGGGGGAGAGGGTTGATGATGCGGGGGGAGCGGGGAGGATTTGAGGCAGGGAGAGAGGAGACTCGAGGAGAAGAGAGGGAGGAGGAAGGAGCAGGCTGGGGAGGACCATCTGCTCCCTGCCTGCCCTGGGTCCCAAGCTGTGGCCTCTGATCAGCCCCTGCCTTTACCCTCCCTACCTTTTGTCTTTGTTCTTCCTCTACCCCACCCTTGACAATGCCACCTTCAGACCTCTGGCCTCTCCTCCCCTCCTCTACTCCTTCTGCCCAGTGCCCATCTTTACTCTCCGGGCCCCTGACCACTCCCCTTCCCACTGCTCTCAGCCTCTAGTCCTGCTCTGACCACAGTCCGAGGCTCCTTCCCTCTGCACCTCTCCTGACTCTTTCCTGCTCAGAACCACCCCAGTCCGGCTATCACCTACAGCACTGAGTTCTCATTGTTACTCTGGCTGAGGCCATTTGGTCAGAGAGAATTGCCAAAGTGCTCACACCTCCCACCCACTCCCATCTTCCCTCGTGGCACTGCCGGCAGCCACCACTAACAAACTGCTGCTTCTCCTGTCCCCATGAGGGCAAGCACGCTTCACTTGGAGCCATCTCTGGAGCTCAGCAGCACTCACAGATTGGCAACCACTTCCGTCAGATACACACACAACTACCCCAACACCAAGGGCGAGCCATTTGCTACGTCAGTTCGAGGTATTTCTCAGTCATCCTGGCACAGTCCACTCTTACCACCTTCTGCTGTGCCTGGCTGAAATGGAACTTTGACCCATCTCAGGGCACCTCCTCCAGACAGCTGGCAACTCACACATTACACTTCCTGACAGCCTCCCAGTGGCTGCTCTGTAAAGGCCCTGCATTTTATCAGCTGGCTCTGGACTCCTTAAGCAATGCAAGGTCAGTCACGCTTGGCTCACCCACTCTTGTTCCATAGCACCTGGTACCAAACAGGGCGCAGACCAGGTTCTTGGTAACGATTCCTTGATCGGAGCGGGCGTGAATGAAAACTTAATCCAGCAAACATTTTTCTGAAGTTCACCTCCAAATACCATACTGGATGAATGCCCACCGTGGGTCAGGTGCCGTACTGGAAGACCCCCTACTCTGTGCCAAGCACATAAGAAAAAGCACCCGTTGTGTGTAGACCTGTACTACTTGCTCACTGTATAGACCTTGTTTGTATGCGTCCAATGAAGGAAAGGCAATCCTGTGCCTAGAGTCATGCTGAGAAGTCCCCTGGGTGATGGGTCCTTCCTGAGGATGAGGAAGAAAATGCCCTCCCTGCAAGTCTCTCTCAGTCAGCCTGGGAACAGGAGGGAATGACAGCAAAACGGGAAGAAGGGCAGCACAGGGGAGACTAATAATAACTATCTATTCTGGCAAATCAGTGTGTGAAGGGCCATCTGTGTGTTCGACTCCCCCCCAGCCAGGCCAGCACAGGAACCCAGCTAGACTTTGGGGAACAGCCAGGCCCTCCATCAGCCTGTCAACACCCAGGAGGAGTGCCCAGCCTGCTTGTCTCCAGGCTTGCCCAGCCCACCAGGTGGATACCCAGGAGCTGCTCAAAATCTGAGACTGGGCGTAGGTGCCATGGGGAGCCTCCTTACCTGAGCTGAGCTTGGGGATCCTTGGAATTGAGGGCTCAGGACATAACGACAGCTCCTGGGACCCATTAAACATGAGTCCAAGGGTGCTGGGCAGCTCACACCACGTGGAAATAAAAGCATGATGCAGCCTACTGGGAGACCCTGCTGGGAAGGACACAGAGGGAGGCCATTCTGGCTGCCCAGGCCAGTGGTACAGAATAGGCCTTAGACCTTGCTTGGCTCTACTATGACCTGGGCCTGGTCCCAGACAGAGGTGTGGTCTTTCCTCAACTTGGTCTTGACTTGAACCTCAGATTGGATCTCGAGCCCTGACCCTAGTTACAAACTAAATCCTAAATTTCACAAACCTCCAGTCCATCGACAGAACCTACTGGAGGACAGTTATTCTCTCCTTCCCTGAAGCAGACAGGTAACAGGGCCTTTCTGAGAAAGACGGCACCTGGGTCAGACAGCTCCGAATGCCAGTGGCTTAAGAAAGACAGCAAAAGACCATGGATTCAAAAATAAAAATAACAGCAACAATCACAGGTGGCATTTATGGAGGGCCTACTGTAAACAGATAACCAGTTTAAATACTTTGCACATATTAATCCTTTTATTCATTATTAGAACCCATTTTACAGATGAGACATAAAGGCAAAGACCGATCAATTAACCTTCCCAAAACATAGAGTCCATTAAGTATCAAGATGAGTCAGGATTTGAACTCAGGCCCTACCTGGCACCAGAGTACCTGTGTGTATCCAACACTGGAGCCACTTTAAATGTGTGCCAGATCTTGCTTCGGTGTGTAGATATGAAAGTACACACACACACACACACACACACACACACACACACACACACACAGGCATGTCATTTTCTTTCTTGGAACAATGTTATGAAATGACTTTTATTACCTAGAGATGAGAAACTGAAACTCTGAAAGGAGAGGTGGTTTGCTAAAGACAGTACAAGTAAGATGCCATCTAATTGGCATTTAAACTCAGTTTTAAATATGATCAGTCCTTACTAAACACACGTCCACTGACTAACAAGGGAAGAAATTAACACTTGTATGATACCATCCAGCAAAACTCCATTTGTGTTTCATGACAAAGTCCTAACAGACTGGCCACAGCTTGAGTGTGAGCCTTTCTTTCAACACTCCTGGATAAATCAGATTTCGAGACGAGAGTGGCCATGGGACAGCCTGCTTTATGGCTCAGCTAAGCCTGGCTGTGGGGAGGTAGGCCTGCAGTTCCCTCAATCTTGTTGTATGGTCTGCCTGTATCAAGACAAATGTCTCATGACACCTGTCTGTTTATCCTTAGAACTGCCTCAATGAGAGCTGGGTGGCTCCCTGTGGCACAACAGAGCTGTCTGTCACTTTGTGGGACTCAACAGTCTGGGGAAATGAATCTCGAAAAATCCATGTTCCCTTTTACCAATCACTCATGTCCTGGGATACCAGAGGCCTATGACTGGACAATGAAGGGACAGGCAGGCCTCCATGGGGCTGGAGTCGGGGGGTTTCCTGAAAGAATAGCCAAGACTGGGAAGAACAAAAATGCTCCAATCCAAAGAGAATGTTTCCCAGAGGGGGTGGAAGGGTGATACACCTGAGAGGAGGCAGCTTGATAGAGGAACTGCCTGCACCGGGGGGGGGGGGGGTATGGGACGACACACCAAGTCGCTCCAAGGACCCCAGGAGCACACACTGCAGAAGCTAACTGCAGGGAAGTTGTAACCTGGAGTTCTCCGAGGGTCAGTGCCTATGAGAAGAGCCTGGCCCCCAGCACCCTCCAAAGGGAAGACTCGACACACTCCTGGACTGGGGCAAGGCACAGTGGAGCTCAAGCAAGGTCACACAGAGTAAAGGACAGAAAGTACCCTGAGTCCTGGGGCCTAGGACAGTGACATCTGGAAGAAGGAACTGCAGATGCTTGGGTCTTCAGCTTGTCTTTCCCTCCCCTTTTTTTTCCCAGTGCAAACTTGGGGGTGGTCTCATGACTACTGAGGGCTTAGTGGCAAGAGCCAGGCCCTGTCCTCGGCAGTATGGCCTCTGCCCTACTTATGTCTGTACCACCAGGGCAGCGTCACGCAGATTAATGAGGCCAGCCTGAGGCCCTGCGTTGGGGGACTGGCCTTGTTTCTAGGTGACCAGATACTTGAGCCTAAATTAACTCTGACTACCCTTTGTGTTCTTCCGCTTGAGCTGGGCAGGTGGAGGGAAAAGGGGGAGGAAGAGCAGGAGGCACAGCCGCATAAGAGGAGGAAGAAGAAGGAAAGTAACTAAAAAGATGGAGGAAGGAGGGGACGGATGCATAAGAGGAGAGACAAGAAAGCAGGTGAGAGATCTGCTCCAAGTCCCTCCCACTCTGCTAGGCAGCCCCTCTGCAGGAGGGAGCACTCCTGTCCGTGCTTCAGCCCGCAGCCTGCCAGGACCAAGCACCTGGCGTTACAGAGCACAACCCGGCTTAGAGGAGAGTTTAGAATTCTCAGCAGGATGCTGGACAGAGATGGCTGGAACCCTGCCCCCTGCTTTTTGCTGCCCAAGATCACACAGTGATGAAACCCTCTTCATCCCTCAAAACCCTACTTACAGAGCCTCTCCTCTGGGAAGTGTCCTTACTGGCCAGCCTCCTATGTCCTCTCACTGACAGCCCAACCCAACTCCCAAGCAGTGACTGGCAATTCATGTTCCCGGTACCCATCCCTGCACAGAGCGGGTACAGAATGCATGGATGAGATCAGACAAATCTGGGTGAATCCTTGTTCCAGCTCCACCTCTCACGAGCTCTGTGATCACTGGTGAGTTTCACAGCCTCTCTAGACTTCCTCTATGATGGTTCCTTGAGGGTGGAGAAGTAAATCTCAGAATCCAGTGCTAGAGGCATCCTGGCTGCCAGGACAGGAAGTAGAAGTGGTTTTGTCTCCTCGGAGAATAGAGCTGGTAGGACTGAGACAATAAGAGGCTTGGGAATGAGTAAAATTCCAACTACGTTAGAGCCAAAGGGAAGAGGAGTTAGGATATAGACTTGGCAGCGTGCGGCTCTCATGTGTGGGGCAGGGAGCCTGCTCAAGGTGAAAAAGCCCAAGCTGGCAATGAGCAGGAGGCCAGCGTGAAATCAGAAAACTCACCTCAAGAGAGGGCACGAGTCGCACTGTATGAGCTGAGCGGCAAGGAGGGTGGATCACCTTCAAGTGTCCATACTGGGCCCTCTAAAGGGGCTCAGCAAGTTGACCCAGGATTGCGGGGGGGGGTAAGAAGGAGGAGCGCCCTCCTGTACCCTCACCTCCACTCAGCCATATATTCCTCACATTAGCTGGGTTCAGCTCTACACTGACAGCATGTCTTACTGCGGCACAGAGGATGCCATGTGGGCATCCCTGTCTCAGCCCTTCCTCAGGGAGCTTAGGAGGAGCCGGGGAAAAAGCGCCCAGATGGTCTCCCTTGGGTTCTGGCAGGTGCTAAGGGGTGCCCAGCATAGGCAGAGTGGAAGGTGGACTTGGCCTGGCATGAGCTGGGGGTTGGTGAGGGAGGCTGCTCCTACCTGAGTATCAGCACCAGGGCTGAGGTCTTCAGGTGGAGGGTTCAAGAGCCCAGCTGCAGACCTGAGTCTCATTCCAAGAACACTGGGAAGCTACAGAAGGATATCAAGACCGCATTGGAAAGACTGAGGGGCTGAGGCTGGGGCTGGGGCTGGGGCAAGAGGGACGCTCAGGTGGCTGTGGCCACAGCAAGTACAAAGGGACTTGAGAGGCAATGGTTTGAATGAGGAAAACTCCTCTGGAAAAGACCAACAGAGACAAGAGGACTATGTCTCCCAGAGGCTGTCTCCACAGTCAGACAGCTCTGAGCCTCCATCTTTGTGCTGCTGTATCAAGCCCTGGCCAGGCACAAGCTCCAGTGTGAAGCAGGAGGACTTCCAGGGGCTGGAGGTCCAGTGTTTAGGCTCTGCCAAGGGTGTGCTTTAGCTGGAGACTAGGAAGAGGGCTCCGGGACGAGGGACTGGGCAAGGGACTCTTGAGCTCAGGGGAGGTTTGTCTAGCCTACATGGAGTGAGGCCATCCTACTGAGCATCATCATTAGAATCAGAGAAGGCCTCACAGGAGAAGGCCAGGGCCAACAGAGGCCAGAGGGGTTTTTCTGAAGGAGCCGGTGAGCAAAGCTTGGAGCAGCCCTGGGCCTGGATGCAAAGCTGGGGCAGCGTTGAATGGCATGCGGGGACCCTCAGGCTACTTGGAGGAGAAAAGGAGACTTAGCCGGAGGCAGGACAACAGGTAGGAGAACAGGTCTGTGGATGGAAAGACCAGGATTTAAGACATGGGGACTGGAAGAGTTTGGGGGAAAAGTGTAAGACATAAAGGTGTACGCCTATCCAAGCACATACAAGCACAGAGGCCACGAGTGTACGCTTGCACACACAGTGGCTCACACAAGCACAGACATCCCAGAGATACCCAGGTATAGACACACAAGCTTAGGGTAGGCAGAGGTGCCATTCAACCTACAATTGAAAGTGCAGTGTCCACACATCCACGGGTGTGGACAGAAGGACATTCCTATGTGCAGCCACAAGGTCAAAGGACCTGGAGGAGCCCTAGGTCATAGGCTGCTCCTCCCAGGACAAGCAGGAAGCCACGATGGCTTCACTGATGCTTCAGGGGGTGGGTGCTAGGCTGAAGGCAGAGGCCTGACCCACCCAAACCCCAGCCCCCAGTAGCCCTGACAGTTCCAGAACAGCAGAGTGAGGAGGTGTCCAGAATGGACCCCCAACTCACCGATTTGCTGAGGTCTGGGAACACAGCGGCCTGCTAACCAGTTGCTTTTCCTCCTAAAATAGCAGCAGTGGATAGGTGACAGTCCACCTGGCCAATGGCAGAGCCTGGTAAGACTGCCATCCACCCTGGCAGTGAGGCAGGAAGGAGCAGGCATGGAATTCAGAAGCAGGACCTGATCCAACTTTAGGTGCACTGTGCATAAGTGAGCACGGTGGACACACGTACAGACATGTGGACAGCTATAAGAAAGCCGACAGGTATGACCATGCACACAGTCCCAAGACATAGGCAGGCACAAGTTTTGAGTCACCCAACAAAGCCCTCACTAGTGTGAGAGGGTATACACTCTCACACCAATGTGAGTATGTGCATGCATGCACATCAGATGCAGAAAGCCTCAGCAAGCACATGGCTCACTCACATGCATGGACTGATGGCAAATGGCTCTAAACATCCTGGCACATACTGCAAGGACACAGATGCCCTGTATGCTAAAGTGCGTACGCATGCATGCACGCACGCGCGCACCCACAGGCACTGTCTCCTGGCCCTTGGCTCATAGCCTCAGCCCTGTCACTGTCAGTTAGGGTCTTCTCACTGCCCCCCCTCCCCCTCTCCTAGCCAACAGGGCTGAGGCACAGTTCTGCCTGGTGTCCATGACCCGTGCATGCGACCTGCAGCCAAGATCTTCATGAGAGGCTCAGTGTCTAGACAGGATACTTGGAAGTGACAGGGAGCTGATAGGGGACAGCTAAGCACAAGACTCTTGGTGATACCTCCTCCTTGAGACCCCTGGGCTTCCTCAGCAGAGGGTCTCAGTAGAGCCTCGTGGGGAGCCATAGCCTGGGGACTGAGGGTCACAGGAGCTCAGATTCCAGAACTTCCAGCCTGGCCAGTCCAGATATGTGAGCTGTGAACAGCTGAGCCCCGAAAGCAGGAAGGGTGGGGGCGCAGATGAGCCTGCTGGGGCGGGGAGCATCAGCTACAGGCGGGCGCGAAGGGGCTGAGGTGCCACGTAGGCAGAAACCAGACAGAGGAAAGTTCCTGTGCAAGATGAAATCGGTCAGCGTAAGGTCTCCTTGTGGCCGTTTGAACTCAAGCCTCATCGTGCGACTTCTACCATTTACCCAAATAGTGGCCCAGCGGCAACGTTCCAAACACACCCAAGAGGGTGAGAAACTGCTAAGCCCTTCTGGCTGCCTGCAGACAGACAGACAGACAGACAGACAGGGCAGACAAACAGACAGACAGACAGGCTTCTTGACTCCCTGAGGCCGTGTCTGCCACTCAGCACCCTTGACTGCTCCTCCATTCCATTGTTCAGCAAGGCTCTGAAAAGTCCTGAGGCCAACCCTCCAGACACCCTCAAGAGGGACCCAGAGCAGAAACTCCTGACAGAGGACATAGTCCTGGGTGAAGTGTGACCATGACCACCCCGAGCACGGGTGGCTGAAGGTGTAGTTTATTAGCTTATTGTAACTTTCACATCCTCTGTCTAGAGATGGCACCCATTCATGATTGGTCACCACAGCTTCATCTACTACCTCACTTCCTCCAGGCCCTGCCCTCGGAGAGCTGACAGTCTCTGTCCTGAATGGACAGCAACATCTCATCTGTGTCACTCTGGAAGAATGAGGTACCCATATCTTCCAGAAGCAAGACTTCCTCTGCTAGAGCTCATCACAGTATAGAAGGCCTGGGGGCGGGGGAGGCCTTGATAGACCTGGGCAGCAGTGTCCCACAGAGAGAGATTGGTGCGGGAGGAGGGACTGGGAGGAAGCTGCTGGCTAGGCCAAGATGGCGGGATGGGGAGGGTGGTTGGTAGTTAGAAGGAAGAGGACAGGGTGGTTCATACACTATGAGCCAGACCCCTTCCCCATCGTCTACATAAACAGCCCTGGGAAGTAAGAATACGGTCTCTATGGGGCAAAGGAGGAAACTGAGGCTCTGACCACAGGCCCAGAGCAAGGCTAGGTGGGGTCCTGAAGACTCATCAGAGGAGCTGGAAGCCTATACTCCCACCAACAGAGAGAGAGAGAGAGAGAGAGAGAGAGAGAGAGAGAGAGAGAGAGAGAGAGACCCACTCTGCAAGGATCTTTTCATGAAGGGGGGACTGGGAACCACAATTCCAACATAGTAAATCCACATGCTTCATGAGGGAAAGGCAGAGGACATGTCCTTCTAAGCACTTAACCCAGCCCTCCACATCAGGAGATGCTCATAAGTATCCTTGAGAGAGTGGAGGTGGGGGTAAGGTGATGGTACAGAGACCCTGGAGAAAGCAGGGAACCCCAAGAAGGAATTAAGTACGTGAAGGTCTCAGAGAACTTAGCCCAGGCTCTTAGCCTGTTTTAGAATCTCTGAGAACAGAGCAGGGGAAGGCTGCTGGACGCTTCTGTCCAGTCCCTGGGACCTCCTACTCAGCAGCTCTGGGCCTCTGTGGCTAAGCCTGGCTCCTGGGGTTCACTCTCTTCACCCCCGGAAAGATCCTAGACACAGAGCTGCCCTTCCAGGTCTTCCTGGACAACTCTGGTGCCTGTATAGCAGCACCCCTCCTCCCCAACCCAGGGAGCATCCCTACGCTGGTCAGAGTACAGCCCCTCGGAGCAAAGGTGTTGATAGGGCAGAGTACAGCCCCGTGGAGCAAAGGTGTTGATAGGGCAGAGTACAGCCCCGAGGAGCAAAGGCATTTGTGGATAGGGCCTTTTCCAGGGAGCCACAACACCCATGTCACCACCCTTGCAGCCTTGCTGTGGGCCAACAGTGGTCCCTCCAGAGCTGGTGCTGGCACAGGGAGAGGACCCATCCCTAGCAGTGACATCGTGGGGACAGTAGCTTGCTTATCATCTCCTGCACACATCGCTGATTTCAGCAGACGACACAGGGCGGGCCCTAGCGCAATCCGCCATGCACCTCCACACTTGTGTCCACCTACGCACACTCCCACAGCCTGCCCTCTCTACCTGCCCTCAAGAACCCATCAGCCCCGCCCTTAGCAGACCAGCCTAGCCCAGGCCCTAGGCTAGGGTTAAGGGGCATCCAGAGGCAAGTGGGAAAGGGGCCTCAGCTTGAATTCTGAAGTCTGAAATACCCCACCACAAATTATCTTTGTTCTGACAGGCTGATTAGCATAATTATCCCATCAGAGGAGAGAAAAAAATAAAACAGGAAAGGACAAAGAAGTGGCAGGCAGAGAGACAGCTGGGGGCAGGGCCTAGGACAGCAACAGGCACTGGCAGAGGAAACAGCTCTAAGAAGGCTGCAGTCTCCAGAGCAAGGATGCGCAGGGGCCCAGGCAGCAAGAAGCCCCTTCCTTCCAGCAGCCCAGGGCAGGCCAGGCTCAGCCTAGACCTAAGGCCCTTTCAGCAGGACAGGAGACTGGCTGAGCGTTCTCTAAGGTCCTGCTGGCTCTGTCAAAGGCCTGCAGAGAGCACCCTGGGAGGCACCAAGGATGCAGAACCTCCAGGCACAGTGCTCCTTTAAGACAAGTCCCGCCCCATTCCCACTTCCCCTCAGCAGCAGCCCAGGACCTGTGCACCTTTCCTTTGGGCCAGACACTGTGAAAGGCCCCGGGTCACAGCAGCAATGAAGAAGCTGGAAGTCCCTGCCCTCAGTGTGTACACAGCTAGGGGGGAGGTGGAGATTTAGAGCAACCCGGCCAAGGGATGTCCCACACTGTGAAGCTAGGGTGCTCTGGGAATGCAGGTGAAGGATAGCTATTTCAGGCTGGTTGGCGAGAAGACATGAGAACATCATTCCAAAAGAAAGATAGAAGCCAGGAGCTGGAGAGATGGCCTAGCGGTTAAGAGCGCCGACCGCTCTTGCAGAGGACCCGGGTTCGATCCCCAGCACCCACATGGCGGCCGAGAACCGTCTGAAACTCCAATTCCAGGAGAACTCCAGTTCCAGGGGAATCCTACAACCTCTTCTGACCTCCGCGGCATTGCACGACACGGGTGCACACACGTGCATGCAGACAGTACATTCATATACATACCGAAATAAATAAAAATTTTTTAAAAATTAAAAAAAAAAGAAAGATAGAAGCCCAAGGAAGGACCTAGAAGGGGCAGCCCCCACCCCGCCCCCCATGATGATACCGAACATTGTGGTAGGAGGCTGGTGACTCCCTGGCCTCTTAGTATCTGCCTCTGAACAAGTTCCCTCTCCACAGTGAGGTTGCCAGGTCTCTCTCCATGCCTATCGGCCCCAGTTATGGGTACACAGGTGATGCAATGCATCCTTACAGAACAGCCAGGACCCAGGGCTCAGGCCCCTGAGGCTCCCTCCCTGCCCCGTTTCTCCACCCGAGGGTTCAAGGTCCCCTAGTGCATGCGCCAAGAAATCAGTCTAACCCCTACCCATTTATAGGAAGGGCTGGAAATGAAGCTTCGGGCAGCCAGGTCCAGACTAGGCGATCAGGGGTTGGAAGAGATAGTAGCAAGGACAGAAAGGACAAGGGACACAGCCAGAGGATGTCACAAAGGAGGACAGAACTTGAGAGGGAAAGAAAAGGATAGGGAGATGTTAGCTGGGACCAAGCCAGCCCTGGGTCAGGGTCCCGGGCAGGAGGGCTGGGATGAGGGCCGGCAGCATGCCCAGCGTCCCCCAGCCCATCTGTCTGGCCATGGGAGCTAATCTCAGCCTTCCACTCCATCAGGCTGGCAGGACTCTCACCCTTGCCTCCTGCCCATTTGGCTCATTCGTTGTGTCTGGAGGAGGCACCATCAGAGAAAACAGCTCCAGGAATAAACACTACCTTCCTTCCCTCCCAGCATCCCGAGACCAGGATACTCAGGACGCCAGGTGGAACATGAAAGTCACACCCGTCACGCTTCCTGATGGCTCCCTGTGTGCCCAGAAGGAGGCTTGGGAGTTGAGTTACATGAATAACCACGAGGTCAAGGGCGACTCTGTGTTCAGCACCGTGCTGGGCTTTTCTAAGCATCATCTTCCTGAATCCACACAACAGATCTCTGAGCTGTTCGCCAGTATTCAGTCTCTTTGAACATCTGAGGCTCAGAGAGGCTGGGGAACTCACCTAAAATTGCACAGCTGGGAAGTGGTGGAAGCCAGATTTGAGTTCTCACTTTTATCTTCTATTCCTTGTGATGTATAGCCAGGGGTGAGAAGGCCCTGGCCTGCCTGTGCGAGCTCGCTGCCTCTGAAAGCCCAGGCCCTTCAGGATCATCCCCAGGTAGACAACTTCTTGCAGGCTGTCCGGGAGGCTATGCTCCAGACGTATCTCTGCCTGAATGGCTAGATGCAATGGGGCAGGTTTGACAGGGATGGAGTTCATGCACAGAGTTGCTGTGCCTCTGTCCTCTGGACAGAACTGCTACCTCCCTATGTGACTCTGCCCTCTGTCCTGCCCAAGCCTATCTGAAGCCTCAGGATTTGTGAAAGTGCTGGTAACTCTCTATAGAGGGAACCTATGATCCCTGGCCTGATAGTCTCATCTATATGGCTAATAGGACCCTCAGGTAGGGAGAAATCAGCCCCTAATCCTCCATGCAACCCCACGTTGCACGGCATAGCTATTTCTCTGTGTTCTTTAAACAGAACCCACAAGCACATCCCAACACTCACATCTCTAACTTGGCATCTCTAGTCTTCTACAATAAGCCTGGACAAGGCTTCCTGGGAGACAAGCTGCTTAGATACTTTGTCGAGCATCACCATTGATACAAGTCTTTGCAGCTACCCTGCAAATAGCAGCCGCTAATACCCATTTAATAGATAAGGATATTAACAGCAAGGTAAACTTGTCCAAGACTATATCCAGAGCAAGTCACAGACTAGATTTAGAGACATTTGTGGGGCTGGAAAGATGGCCTAGTGGTTAAGAGTGCCGACTGCTCTTGCAGAGGACCTGGGTTCGATCCCCAGCACCCACATGGCGGCTGAAAACCATCTTTAACTCCAGTTCCAGGGGACTCCGACACCCTCTTCTGACCTCCGCAGCATTGCACGACACAGGTGCACAGACCTATATGTAGACAGTACATTCATACACATAATAAAATAAATAAAAATTTAAAAAAGACATTTGTGTCCTGTATCCTGCCTTACACCATATGATGTGACCAGTGCTGCTGTCATCAACAGCATCAAACTCTAACCTCAAGTGTCACTTTCAAAAGTGGAGTCCCCGGACCTGGAGAGATGGCCTAGCGGTTAAGAGCGCCAACCGCTCTTACAGAGGACCCGGGTTCGATTCCCAGCACCCACATGGCGGCCAAGAACCGTCTGAAATTCCAATTCCAGGAGAACTCCAGTTCCAGGGGAATCTCACACCCTCTTCTGACCTCCGCGGCATTGCACAACACGGGTGCACAAACTTGCATGCAGACAGTACATTAATACACATACAGAAATAAATAAAATTAATTAAAAAAAAAAGTTTCAAAAAAAAAAAAAGTGGAGTCCCAAGTCTGGAGAGATGGCTCAGCAGTTGGGTTTAATTCCAACACCCACATGGCGACTAACCACCATCTATAACTCCAGTTCCAAGAAATCTGATGGCCTTTTCTGACCTCCAGGGGCAATACATGACACAGGTGCACTTACATGTATGTAGGTAATACACCTATACATATAAAATAAAAATAATAAATGAAATATGAAAAAAGTGGAGCCTCAAGCTGTGAAGAAGACTCGGTCTTAAAGTGCCTTCTGTGTTAGCATAAGGACTTCGAGTTCAGATCCCCAGAACACATAGAGAAGCTGGGCAGAGCAGCACACTTGGGTAAAACCCCAGTGCTGGGGGAAGGACAGGCCAATTCCTGGAGTTTTCTGGCCAGTGGCCTAGCCAAATTGGTGAGCTCCAGATTCAATGAGAGGCTCTGTCTCTAGAAATAAGGTATAGAGCAATCAAGGAAGACTCGTGATGTTGACCTCTAGCCTCCACACATACATGCACATACATGCATGCACACCCACATGTGCACATACACATAAATATGTCCATGTATACATCACACATATAAAGAAAAGAGAAGAGGAGAGAAGAGGAGCTCTTAAGGGACCCCGAAGAGTCCCCTGTGGCATCCACTGGGAGCCCCCAGCGCTTCTGGATGCTGCCATCTCCGCCAAGCTCATTAGGTGAGTCAGCTTTCTCCAGAAGACTTTGAAGAGCTGCTAATTCTCCCAGTTATAAGACAAATGCTTGCTGCTCTTGTGAAAGGTTATCACACAGAAGAGACACAGAACTGTCAGCTGAGTTGAGGGGCCCCCCAGTGCAGAGTGGAGAGTGCCCGGTACCTGAGTTGAAAGGCCCAGTGTTCATTCCAGAGCTGCCCTCGCTCAGAGGCTGACCTTGGGCAAGTCACTTAACCATTCCAGACTTCTATTTCCTAGTCTGTCAAATGAAGGCGTTGAATTATACAGTCCCGAAGGTCCCCAGTAGGCTGAACCTTCTAGGAGCCTGTGATTCGTGATTCAATTAAAGTTTAGCCGACTGACTATCAGCAAATTTAATGACTCTTCAAAGTTGACCACGCAGGCAAAAAAAAAAAAGATTATTATAAATGTAATTTCATTGAAATGGGAAAAGATGAGAAAAAGCAAGCAAGTAACATCCTAGCAGAGAGGCCACACTTACCAGCCTACAGTATCTCACTCCCTTCGCATAGGGTAAAGGAGGAATGAAATTGGATTCCCTGGGGCTCACATGGGTTTGTCTTCCCAGAGCCTTGAAGAAGGCAGGCCATAGCCAGGGGCAAAATGGGACCCTTGAGGTTAATTCAAAACAGGGGGAGGGAGGAGGGAGGTCCCAGGAGAAAGTGATTTAAACCTACCTAAAAGAAGAATTTATAACAAGCGCAGTCAATTCTTCTCCATTTGACCCAAAGGCCTCCAGATCTGCTGGCATGTGGCCTGGGAGACTCTGAGATTGGGAATTTGAGTTCCAGGGAGGCGGAAGGTTCTCTACGCACATTCAATTCCCCCACGAAACACTACAAAGAGGCTAGTTTAAGCAAAAATACTATTTGTTTCCCAATTTACAAGCAATTACACATGATTTACAGCCCAGCCTGCCTCTCGCACAAGCAGCTCTGTAATTTACAAGACCATAAAGTCGGGGGCTCCCGTCCTCCCGCCACCGTAAATCTGGCCTGGACGGTGACTCGGGGCGGAAATGATTAATCTGTCCTTCCAGGGATGAGCCTGCACTGTACTATATTAGCGGGGGCCAGGGGAGGTGAGGGGAGCATCCTGCTGAGGCGGCACTTCTCAGCCCCACCTGTGACACCTGTTTTGCACTGAAGGAGAAATACGGCCTTGGGTCTCAAGAGACTGGGCCACAGGGCCTGCTGGCCAGAAAGGGGTTCCATCCCAGGGTGCAGACCGAGTCACTTGGGTACTGATATTCATGCACCCTGTTTGTTGTCCCATTGCTTAGCCTTAACCCCCTCTCCACAGGCCCAGTTACCCTATCAGCTGTGGCAGCTGGGGGCAGACTTGTGATATATCAAGCAAGAGTTGGAACCAGGCAGGCAGCAGGCAAATGTCTGACACATTGGCCATTGCTTGGCCTGGATTGAGGGTAAAGACTCTGCCAAACCAGCAGGGGCCCTGGACAGTTCAGCAACCAGCTTGGACTGGGTCAGTCTGGTTCAGAGATCTGCCAGGACAGAGGTGGGTTTAGGGGCGTCAGCTCCTCTAACTATGCAAGACTAAGGCCCCAGGAGAACAGGACCCTTAATGGCCATAGCAGATTAACCCACCTGAGCTATGAAAGCACAGAAGTCCCTAGCCTGAGAGAAGGAGAGGGCTGGGAAAACAGACAATGATTGTAGTGAAAGAACTGGTCCTTGTCCACCCAAGAGGCCTGTCCCCTTTCCTCTCAAAGGTGTCTTGAGACACCATTTAATGTTTCACAGATTCAATGGTAGCTTAGGCTTAAGGATCCTTCTTACCAGAACCTTCTTCCAGCCTGTCCTCACCCAGGATTTTTCCCTTCACAATGATTCTAACCTTGAATAGAACCTTTTCCCTGGGAATAGATAAGGACAGATACATAGTGGCAATGGCCGCTGATGCTTATTGAATTCTCACTAAACATGGAGTCTTATGTTGGGCCCTCTAGAGAGAGTCCTATTTAATTCTCTGAATTGAGGCTAAGACGTTGTAAGACCAATGGCTCCATGGGGGCTGGGGAAATGCTCACAGTTGGTGGAGCAGTCGTCACACAGGCATGCAGACCTGAGTTCGACCCCGGCAGCCATGCAGAAGACCAGGTGTGGCAGCATGTCCCTGTAATGTCAGAAATGAGGATCTCTAGCGTTTACTGACCAGCCAATGTAGCTGAATCTCCACATTCAGTGGGAGAAGCTATCTCAAAAAATAAGGTGGAAATGATAGAGGAAGACAACTTACATCAACGGCCGGCCTCCACGGACTCCCGCATATACACCAAACACATATGGACAGACGCTCCATGAAGTTGATGATATTAAGATCTGGTCCCACAGCTGGCAGAAAGAGCTGGGATTGGGCTCCACCATCTTAGTTCTGAGGCCTGCCTGCTTAACCCACTAGATGATGGTAGCCAGTTAGATCAGCACAATGACAGTATACAAGCCAGCAGCTACAAGGACCAACTTTTCAAGTCCTGAGTTCTCACCCCCAGTTCCTGTCCCCTTTCCACAGACAGTTGAGAGATCAGAGACCACGAGCTCAGAAGCCCAGGCCGTCCCTCTGCCCCGAGTGCTTCCCATCCACTGTCCTCTGGTGTGACCCGGCCTTTCCATCCCCTTGTCCTGCAGATCCTATCTTGCCCTCTACCATGGGTCCTTATCTCCTACAACACTGGGTCCTGCTGCTAAAGAGAAAGCAGAGGTTTTTGGGTCAGCTGTACCCAGCTGGAGAGGCCACAACCAGGAGCCAAGGCTACAGTTCCTGGCCTGGGAAGATCTGAAGTGGGAGCCCAAGAGACAGAGAGGATGCGGGACAGAGAATGACGCTTGGCAGATACGGAACAGTGAGGGCCAAGGAGGTGGTGCTGAGTGGTGAGGAGCAGAAGGCTCACAAAGGTACCAGAGGGGCCGGCCCAAGAAGCCCAGCCTTGCCATCCAGAGGCAGGCTTACCAGAGTCTCTAAAGTTCAAGTTCTTCATCTACATAAAGAGACTAAGGGCTGAAAGGCAGCCTTGTTTTGAGAGTGAACTCAGATGGTGGATCTGGGAGTCACTGTGGGCTCTGGGTGGATGAGAATCACCACGGTATTGCCACTGACTTGCTCCATCAGAGAGCTTGCCCTGTATCCTGAGTGGCCTGGGCCAGAAACCTGACACAGAGGCCAGATTCAGCGAGGTAGGCAGAACGCGGAGGCTGTGTGTAACAGAAGTGGCCCCAGTGGCCCAGACAGCCCCCCTCGTCCTCTCTCACAGGTCAGAGCAGAGGATATTGTAAACTCTCAGCAAAGGCCATACAGAGTGTGTTCTCATTCTCTCTCTCTCTCTCTCTCTCTCTCTCTCTCTCCCCCTCCTTCTTCCTCTCCATAACAGCATTCCTACTCTCTTGCTTACTCTTTGTCTCTTCTTTCTCTTCCCACCCCATCATCATCACCATCATCGGACAGAATACCTGGTGGCAATGGGGTTGGTGAATATTCCTACAAAGACAGTCAGGAGTGCCTTGCTAAGGGCTTGGTCAGGTAGGCTCCTCCAGGTTAAAGACATCCCCTACCCCAGGAGCAGGAAGCATTTTACCTGTTTCTAGGGACGCTTGAGAGATAACTCAAATGAAATCATCTGTCCTTCCAAAGACCCCCCTTAAGTTCCACCTCTTTTCAGCATCCCCAAGGCCACGGTAGCCACATTCTCTCCTTACAGCCTGGGACCCATCCCACTCCCTCTTCCCGGCCCCAGCTCCATGTGGAGCCACGCCCTCATGAGGCCTTTGCCAAGACTTCTAGGCCACTGAGAAATAGCATGGCCCATTTCCCCAGCAGTGAGTGTTTCGGGGACAGACATGTTTCGGGGCAGCACCGACGCCCACCTGGGATGCACTTCTGCCGTTGACAGTCTACAACGTGAGCAAACAGAATGACTCATCCCAGAGACAAAACCCAGGCAGAGATCTTTTCCAGCCTTCTCCCGGGGGGGGGGGGCTGCTGTGCCAACCCCCACACCCTGCTCTTTCTGTCCCCATAAGGAGGTTAGATTCACAGACTGATGGCAACCACCACCTACTCTCACCCAAAATGACTCTGACTTCTAAAGCAAAGGGACTCCAGAAAATGTTCTCTAGACCACCATTCAGTCCACGCAGGAGGGCAAGCCACCATTCAGTCCACGCAGGAGGGCAAGCCACCATTCAGTCCACGCAGGAGGGCAAGCCACCATTCAGTCCACACAGGAGGGCAAGCCACCATTCAGTCCACGCAGGAGGGCCTCTTGCCTTGGGGCTCACTGGGGGCTGAGCAGGAGCCAGCCAAGAAAGTCATGTGGAAGAGGGAGAAATGGACATAGACAGCTCAGGGGGTTCCCCTGCCCCTCGGAAGATGGCGAAGGGGGCAGGGGTGGTTCTAGCCATCCTGACTCCATCACACACCCCAGGAGACCAGATGCAGGAGAGCAAGGAACAGGGCAGGTCCACCTGGAAACAAAACAGGAGTCTTTTTTCATTTGCTTTTATTTGTTTTGTGCAGGTGTGTGTGTGTGTGTGTGTGTGTGTGTGTGTGTGTGTGTTATGTGGACGTTTTTGATGTGATGTGCACATGTGTGTATGCAGGTCCAGGTCACGTGCATGTGTGTGTGTGTGTGTTATGTGGACATGTTTTTTATTTGATATGCACAGGTGTGTATGCAGGTATAGGTCGTGTGTGTATGTGTGTGTGTGGTGTGTGTGTGCGCGTGCGCATGTGCAGGCCACAGGTCAACATCCTTTGTCTTCCTCAGTCACTCTCCACCTGGATATTTGAGACAGGGTGTCTCACTGACTCTGGAACTCACCAATTCAGCTAGACTGCCTGGCCATCGAGCCCCAGGGACCATCCTGTTTCTGTCTCCCCAGCACTCGGATTATAGGTGCACACTGCTGGGCCCAGTTTTTTTTTTTTTTTAACCTGGGGACCAGGGATCCAAAGTCAGATCTTCATGTATGTGCAACAAGCACTCTACTCCCACAAACGCCCTTTGGTAGATATGTTTATCCATTCATTCAGTCAGCCTTTGTTGGCATCGACCATGTTGGCAGGTATGTTGCTAGGCCTCGCTGGTGCAGAATAAAACCCCTCACAAGGGCAAAGTCAAGTGAGTCTTGTGTAAGGTCACCCGGGCACCTGGGTTAGGGGAGAGCCTTGTTTCCTGGGGATGCCAGGAAGGGTCTCACTGCAGAGAAGACACCCCCATGGACTGTAAAGGACATGTGGCATTTACAAGTGAGGCATGCATGGTGGCTCACAGTGTCTCTGAAGTTTTGGGTCCTGGCATCCGCGTTCTCAACCCCATTTGGGGTATGCTTCTTTTGCCAAATCACAAAGCTGTCAGTGGGAGCCCATGAAAATTTGGACGGACAGAATTCCATAGTGTGAGTCAAGAACAATTCAGTAAGATAAATCATGATGAAGGACCACATAACAGGAGCCTCGTGCCGAGTGGAGGTGTGAAGGGTGCGGTTAACAAGGTAGACAAAGATGTTCGTTGTCAGATGTGATATCAACACTTGACAGTCAGTGCTCATGTCAGCTGCTCCTGCTTCCTGGGGACTGGGGTTCCCAGGTACCAAAGGTGACAAGAACACACAGAGGCAAGGGGGACTGAGAACAGCTGACCAACCAACTACACCACTTGTGAAAAGGATCCCTCTCTGATTAGAGCTATGGAGGCACCTGTGCTCCTGACTCCCTGGTCTGCCCTAGGAGGGTTGTTCTGGTTTCATTTCTGTTGCTGCAATAAAAATCCCTGGCAGAAAGGCAGCTTAGAAGAGTAAGGGGTTTATTTAGCTTTTAGTTCCAGGTCACAGTCCACCACAGCAGCGGATCCCAGTGTTAGGAGCTCAAAGCAGCTGGTCACATCATATCACAGTCAAGAACAGACAGAAATAAATGTATGCAGCCAATCGCCCAGTTTGGGATACCCTGCCTAGGAAGTGTACCGATGACAGTGGATTGGGACTTCCCATATCAGTGAGCAATCAAGACGATCTCCCTCAAACATGTCCATAGGTCAATCTGACCTAGATAATTCCTCAGTTAACTCTTCTCAGGTCATTCATAGGTTGTGTCAAGCAGGCAGATCTTTGTGAGTTCAAGGCCAGCCTGGTCTACAGAGTGAGTTCCAGGACAGCTGGGGCTACAGGGAGACCCTGTCTCAAAAAGACCCAAAAAGAAAAAAGAAAAAAAACTATCACAAGGGCCTTCCCAGGGCTTTCAAGATGGAGCGTAGGGACATATTACCAAGCCTGGGCTCACTAGCCTTATAAGATCCTTGAACACTGAAGTCTGGCAGCACAGGCCCCCAAACCACCTTTCAAGTCCTTGTCTCACTATAATACTCTGCCACACAGCTGGTTCATTCCAAGCACCATTAGCTTCTCAGGTTGCTTACCAAGGGAAGCCCAATCCTTGGCACATAAGTTATACTCAATAAATATTTTATAGGATGGATGAAGGGCGGGTAGATGGCTCCAGTGGATGAATAGGCAAATGAATTCTGTCGGCATGCCATCTGTTCTGCGTGGCATTCTCTACCCAAATCCATCTCATTTTGGCAAACTGGCTCCTGGCACCCTTCCCTCGGGATCCTTCCTCCCTCTGGTCCACTGTACTGCAGTGATCCCTTATGCCTCTTAGTTCCCAGGAATGGGTCTAACCTACTCATTGAAGATGAACTGGGCCTGATTCCACAGTTGCAGGCTACTTGAGGGAGGAGATTTTCTTTTTAAAAATTTTTTAAATTTATTATTTTATGTGTATGAGTGTGCTGTCTGCATGTAGGTTGGTGCACCTGTGTCGTGCAATGCTGTGGAGGTCAGAAGAGGGTGTTGGATTCCCCTGGAACTGGAGTTAAAGATGGTTCATTATGCCATGTGGGTGCTGGGAATTGAACCTGAGTCCTCTGCATGAGCAGTTGGTGCTCTCGACCGCTGAGCCATCTCGAGGGGGGAGATTTCCATGACACCCCCCCCCAAGTAGCTTGCAACCACCGTGAGACTGTGTTTTGCTCAGTGATGATGCTGAACCTTTGGGTAAAGCCCAGGAGCAGCACACGAGGAGCCAAGGTACCCATAACAAGCCCTCAATGGGGAGGAACGCGGGTCCACTAAGAGCCAGGAAAAGCCTAACTTGCCTATCCCAGCATGCTGCTGGATGATGCTCACTGACTTGTCTCTGGACAGCCAGGACTTGCTCTGGCTGGCTCTTCTGCAGTCCTTCCATGGAATTCCAGTGGAACTGTCAATCACAGTGTATGTTCTCCAAGCCATGGAGATCAATAACTGTCCAAGCTGGCAAATCAGCAGTCAGTCATCCTCTTTGCCCAGACATGGACATGTGACCAAAACCAGGCCAGTTTAGAGAATATTACATGAGGCTTGGCTGGAGAAGTCTTTCCTACACAAATGGAAGAAGCTTGGGTTACAAAAAGAAGCAATGTCAAATGTTATTGTGGCCTGATGCCCTAGATCTAACCATTCCATGAAACGACCTGCCCCTAAATTATACATTGACAGCAGCCTCTTCATTTCCTTTTTATTCAAGATATCTTGACTTAAGCTTCTAAAATCAATGAAGGCTAAGTTTTATGTCCTACCTGTGTTCTATGAGGAGAGGCGGGACATGAGCAAGTGGCTATGCTCTCACCAGCTAGGGGACATGGTGGGGGTGTCTGCCTTCAGAGGTCAAAAGCCTTGTATAGTTCTTGGACATTCCTAGAAACTTGCCTCAACCCCAGACAGGCTCTGACCCTCCATGCCTTAAGACTTCTGTGTGGGTAGCAGATTGAAGGACAGGGCTGCCATCTCCAACGAGCACCAGGACACATGTGCACCACTCTCCCTGCAGCTGCATTATGCAAATTGAGTGGAAGTCACAGAGACCCAGACACTGTTGGGAGAGGGCCAAGGAACGCCCGCAGTCCTTCCCTGCAGAGTGGTACCATTCCCCAGGGCCCGGCACCATCTGTTTCCAGAAATCCCCTTTACTAATGATGGAATGTTTCTAAACGGAAATGAATCACAGAGCCCGGCAGAAGGGGGCTTGAGGAGGCTCAGGCCTCACTGGGGAACTTCTGATCCATCTTTAGCACGGGTTCCCTCCATGTGCTTCATGTTCAACAAGGCTATTTAGTAAGGGGATTCCACCAGGCCTGAGAGTTCTGGAAACTGCCTGACAGAGCATCACCACGTGCTGGGGCTGCTCTGGAGCCTGCAAGGCCTCCACTTTCCCTAGGTCAAAGAGCCAGCCAAGGCCGAAAGGGGAAAATGATGTTGGTATAGCCCAGGTTTTCCCAGTGTCAGTATCTTGGAAGGACAAAAGAGATGCATCACACCCCAGCCAGCTTTTAGGTGGAGATTGCACGGTGTTCAGTGACCTCACCTGATAACTTCATGGAAAATGGGAGGGGCAGGAGGGGAGCAGGCCTTGGAGAAACAAATCTTCCTCCAACAGGCTCCTGCCCCTCCCAGGCTTCCTTCCACTTCTCCTCTGGTAGACTGGCCCAGGTTCTTTTTTTAAAAAATATATTTTATTTGATATTTTTATTTTATGTGTATGAGTGTATCACCTGCATGTGTATAAGTGCACCCAGGTCATGCAATGCTTGCAGTCAGAAGAAGGTGTCAGATTCCTCTGGAACTGGAGCTAGGATGGTTGTTAGTCACCATGTTGGTGCTGGGAATCGAACCAGGGTCCTCTGCAAGAGCAACTGGTGCTCTTAACCACTTAGCAATCTCTCCAGCCCCAAACACTTTCAAGAGTAAATTCTCTCATAGAACCTGCCTAATAACCATGTAAACCAGACTCTATTACTCCCATTGAATAGACTAGGAAACTGAGGATAAGGGAGAATGGGATTTGCTCAAGGTTCCTTTGCTGGATGGTGGTAGAGGTAGGACCCAGATCCAAGTGAGCTTTTCTTTTTCTACTCTAGGGCTCAAAGAGGGGTGAATTCAGCTAAGGATCCCCACAGCGTCCACCTTACTCAGATAGGTCCAGAGTTACCATCAATGTCATGGTCAGTTCTGAGCATGTTCTAAGTGTCCACAGACCCTCAAAGTGCAAAGACCCAAGAAAGGCTCCCACTGGGACTCCCTGGGAGCAAGTGTGGGTGTCAGAGCCCCCTTCAGCTTGGTGTCTGCCCCAAGTCAGCGTAAGAATGGCAAATCTTGGGCTGGAGAGATGGCCTAGTGGTTAAGAGTGCCGACTGCTCTTGCAGAGGACCCAGGTTCGATCCCCAGCACCCACATGGTGGCTGAGAACCATCTTTAACTCCAGTTCCAGGGGAATCCAACGCCCTCTTCTGACCTCCGCGGCATTGCACAACACGGGTGCACAAACCTACATGCAGACAGTATATTCATACACATACAAAATAAATAAAAATAAAAAGAATGGCGAATCTCTAGATGAACACATCACACATGTGTTCTCTTTCCAGGTTTAAATCCTTCCAAGGCTTCCATAGCTCTGAGACAGCATGGGACTGCCCTACAGGGTCTGTCCCCTATCCAGAATACAACAGCTTTGCTATGTCTGTCCTCAGGGCCTTTGAGCCACTCTTTCCTGCCCCTGCTCTGTCTTCAGGCATTTACCTAGACACTGTGTGTTGAGGGTACAAACCTCTTCATGCCTAGGATGTAGTGTCAGAATATTTTTACATGGTTCAGCAAGTACTTATGAGGCTGCCAGCCACATCCTCCCAAGTGCTGTAATAATTTCAGCACCACAGTCCTGGACAGTTCCCTGCTCTGTTTTCTCAGCTTGGGGAAGGCCCTGGGAGGAGGGGGTTGGGAGGGCAGGATGCAGAAAAGCCAGGGATGGAGATTGCAGGTATCTGCCTAGCCTTCTAAGTCCTCCAGGTGGGATAACTCTGAGGTGTGTCTACTCCATTCTTCAGACCTTATTAAGATTGAGCCCCAATTGCCCACAGCAATAAGCAGCTCAGTACGTCACTGGCTTTGATCTCTTTTCTGTCACACTGTCTCTACTCTTCCACTCCTGTTTCTTCCCAAGTAAGCCACCTGCATTCTCATCCTTATGAAACTTCTGCTTGCAGGAGAGATGACCTCAGAAGACCCCGTAGAACTTCAACATTTATCTATTCATAGGAACAGAGGTTAAAATAAAAATTGAGCACATTATAGCCGAAATGTCCCTCCCTGACCAATGGATAAACAATGTGGTTGAGACACACAGTGAAATACTATTGAATTTGGAAGTTAATACAGATTAACTTAGAAGAGATTTTAAGCAAAACAAGCCAGATATAAAAGGACATCTATTGTGTTAATCCACTCATAGGCAGGTACCTAGAATAGACTTAGAGACAGGAAATAGAACAGAGGTTACCAGAGGCAGAGTGGTGAGTAGAGTGGGGTTAGGAAGGGAGTGTTTATGGGTAAGAATTGTTATTATGTTATGTATATTTTACCATAATGAAAACCTTTAAATTTCTGTTTAAAAATTATAAATCAAGACCCATGATTTCATAGGCAGTATTGCTTAAGCCAGGCAAAACCAATCCACAAGCTGATGTGGGTTATTTAAAGGGAAAAATGGGAAGTAAATAACAAGTAATGTGAGAAACCAGGAAGGTGGTGGAATTCTAGTGAGCAAAGTTGGAGAGACCTTGTTCTGTCGGAATTAAAAGACATCACCACTGTGGCTGCCCAGAAAACCTCCCCCAACTGGTTCCCCCACAAGCCTCAGGTTCAGCGAGAACAGTGAATGTCTGCTCCCCATTATGCTCCAGGCACAATGTGTCCCACTGAAGGGAATGAAAGAAGTGAGCAGAGAGGTCTTTTGGAAGTAGGGAGCCCAAAGAGGGCAGGACCTGTCCCAGGCAGAACAGCAAAGTAAGAAACCCTGGATCTCAGCAGCGCATCCTGAACGGATCCACAACAGAAGTCAGGTGTGGAGGAGTGGCAGGCATGTGTGGTGGGTGGACAGAGAGGACACTTCATGGAGACAGCTCTTGATGGCTGGCCCAAGGCTCCTGGGTGAATCCTTCCACCTAAAGAAGGGCTCTCTGCCTCTTCCCTTTCTCTGGGGTCTCAGCTCCTTTCTCCCCAGTACAGGAGGGGTTACAGGGGAGGGCCCTATTCCTGGGCATTTATGACAGAACTTATTATACAGAACTTATTATATGAATGTGCATTCTCTGAAATTTCCTGATGTTCCCTCGGTGGGAAGGAACAGGGTACCCCTCAAACTACACCCACTCTTATGGTGCCAGAATCCTATCAGGAGAGGATAGAGGAGCCCCCGACCTCCCCCAGCAAGCTCAGACCTCGCAGACAGACAAATGAGGATCCAGGAAGCATGAGACCAATTGCATCTCAACGTACTGTACTCCATTAGCTGAGAGGACAACAGGGTCTGATCCTGTCCCATGGCTGCCATGGTCCTTGGCTCTCCCAATCTCTCCCTCCCTTTTATGGAATCTGAGTTCTTCCTTACCTGGGTCTGAGCCTAAGAGGCCTTTCACCCCTTCCATTCCATATCTGCTCAATCCTAAAGCACCAGGACCCTCTGGGACCTTCTCTGAGAGCTGCACTTCCTGGGGCAATGTGGGCTGACCCATTCCCTCCCCAGCTCAGCCCTCTGTGACCCACATTCCCAGCATCTGCAGAGAGGCCTCTCTCACCAGCGAGGCTGTGAAGAGTCCAAGTGGCTGTAATCAGCCAGCATCTCCCATTGTCCCTGGTCTGCTCTCCCTCCAAAGCTGGCTGTCAGCCCTCTCCTTCCTCCTAGGGAGCTAGCATTGAAGTCAAATAGACACGGATTCAGATCCCATGTAGGCCAATTGCCTGCTCTGTGCAAATTATATCTTCACAAGCCTCCATTTCCTTAGCTCTGAAATGGGGTTAAGAACCCTTACCACATCACAAATGGTTCTGTTGTTTTCAAGGTTGGGAAGCCTTTTGCCTCTGTCTTGGGGCCCTGTAAGTCATTATGTTAAAGGTTCTGACAAGTTATGCATAAAAGAAGGCTAGTGGAGGACTATAAAGACCCCGATCTGCCCCATCCTGTGCACAGCTGGCGGAGGAGGGGAGCTGTTGTGTGCAAAAATAGCTCAATGCCTGGCAGGTAGTAGATGTTCAATTAACAGTCTCTCTTCCCCCAAACACTCTCCCTTGAAGAGCCAGATATGCAGAACATGTTGAAAATTGAGGTAATAAAGCCGTCCCCCTGAGAGGCTTCCTGTGACAGCTCTGATGACACGTTCAAGGGAAGGGGGCTGGAGAGATGTCGATCCCAAAGCACAAATCTCTGGACCAGCTGGTTGATTCTGGGGAGGCCGCCTTGCCCTGCTGAAGGGGGCGGATGAATCCTGCCAGATTTGAATGCTTCCTAATTCTCTTGAGGGTTTCTCTGCTGACAGCAAGACCCACCCACCCATTAGCAGGACTTGGTGGCCAGAGCAGGGAAAAGAGAAAAATTAGTGAAAAGGAAACAAGCCAATAAACAAAGCCCACCCACCACCAGGAGTCTCAGAGCCCCATGGAGCCGAGTCCAGGGGCGGGACCCACAGAGCAGCACCTCCCCTGCCTGGCCGAGAGAGCCACTGGGGCTACCCTCCACAGCTCCCGGACCCCTCTCCGTACTCCCTCCGTCATGTCCACTGATTATGGCAGCGTTCCCTACTACAGCATAAACCGATGCATTATGTCTTTGTTATGCTAATGTCATGGCACAACGCAATTTAAATAGCACTTCCAGAGAAATTAAGTATGTTCATTGACACAGTGAAATGTTTTCACCCTCGATGTAACCTTCACAGATTCTGTACAAAATCCATCAGTCAGTGAGCTATTCATTTGCGAATGCTTAGCAATTATTATGCTAATGCATCACAATGCATTACAGCAAATTCTCTGTAAGTGGCAGGAAGTGCAGCTGCCTGGCACACGCAGCACCCAGATTACAGGGCATCTATCAATATACCAAGTCATCACTGTGTCTTGGGTCCAGACACATTTTTAGCCCCGTCTTGGAGGAGCAGACCACCCTGGGTTCAGGGACTAGGCTAGTAAACAAATGTCAACAGACCCTGTGAGGTCTTCCAACAGGGAGGTGTATCAGTTAGCTACTGCTGCATAACAAACATTCTATAACTCAGAGTTTAAAATGATATAAGCGGGGCTGAAGAGATGGCTCAGCAGTTAAGAGTGCCGACTGCTCTTGCAGAGGACCTGGGTTCGATTCCCAGCACCCACATGGCAGCTGAGAACCCTCTTTAACTCCAGTTCCAGGGGAATCCAACACCCTCTTCTGACCTCCGTGGCATTGCACGACACAGGTGCACAAACTTACATGCAGACTGTACATCATACACATAAAAAATAAATAAAAATTAAAATAATAAAATAAAATATATAAGCATGCATTATTGCTCAAGATTCCCAAGATTTGAGTCAGGCTAGGCAGACTTAAGCTGGATGTTACCTTCAGTTATCCACTTCACTGGATTGAGAACTAAGAAACAAACCACTGAGCATACTTGTAAGGAATTGTTTTGATCAGGTTAACTGAAGTAGTAAGACCCTTCCTAAAAGTGAGCTTCTGGTGACAGTGCAGATAAAACTCTGGTAAGGCAAACTGAGCAATATTAATGTTCTATTTCTTTTTATCTGAAAGCAATGTGAATCCCTTAACAGGCTCTAGAATTAACCTACCACTTAGATTCAGACTTTGTAATTTTGGTATATGGGTGGAGGGAATGTATGCATATTTTAGAGTAACATAAAATCAAATGGGAAAATGTGAATTCCTAACATGTTTTGGAATTAGCATACAGTTTATTTTCAGACGTCATAATTCTGGTATATGTGCGACGTATATATATGCATATATTAAAGCAATACAAATTGGTGGGAACAACAAAAGGACTGGGTCAAAGAACTGACTGAAACAGTAAACTTCTGCCCCAAAGAATAATTGTTTGCATAGAAAAACGTTAAAAAGCCTAAGAAAAAGATACAAGACATGGAAGGCAGAATCCATGAACTCAGGTGGGGTGGGAGACATGGAATGGGGAATGAGTCTAAATTGGACTGTATGAAATACACAAAACTTCAATTAAGAAAGAAAGAAAGAGGGACTGGAGAGATGGCCTAGCGGTTAAGAGCGCCGACTGCTCTTACAGAGGACCCGGGTTCGATCCCCAGCACCCACAAGGCGGCTGAGAACCATCTTTAACTCCAGTTCCAGGGGAATCTGACGCCCTCTTCTGACCTCCACGGCATTGCACGACACGGGTGCACAGACCTACATGCAGACAGTACATTCATACACATACAAAAATAAATAAAATTAAAAAACAAACAAAAAACCTAAATAAATAAATAAAATATTTAAAAAGAAAGAAAGAAAAAAGCTCTTTCCTTTCTTCCTGTTTCTCTGGGCATCTTGTTGGGTAGTTCTTCTACTCTGTGAGTTTATTTGTCGCCCTGCCAGCGTGGGAGCCCAGCTTCTTTGGGCTTCTAATGTGGACCAAGGACAAGTGGCTCTCCAGGAATCCTCACTCCTTCAGCATCTGATTGGGACTGCCGAGGCATCCATTCACGGATGTGCTTCTCGGCCTCTTCAGGGTACATACATGCTGGACTCCTTAGCTCATATCATGTAAGCCAATCTAACAATTCTTTATTTCTATTTTTCTTTTACTTTTCTTTTTTTGATACAGGGTCTCTCTGCAGCCCCAGCTGGCCTGGAACTCACTATGTAGACCAGGCTGGCTGTGAACTCACAGAGATCCACCTGCTTCTGCCTCCCAAGTGCTGGGATTAAAGGTGTATGCCACCACACCCGACTTGCTGTTTCTCATTCTAGACATTCTGTCTTCTAGAGAGCCCCGACCAACATTTCACTACCATGTATGGTCTGCAGAGACCAGTTGGTTTTCGATGGCCTCATTTACTGACTAGCATAGGCTGGCTGTCAATCGGAGGATCTGGGTGACATGCTCTGTTACCACGTACCAGGTGTACCATGTTTGCTCATATAATGGTAGGATTCCAAGAGAGAGAAAGTGGGTACATGTAGAACATCTTCAAGTCTTGACTTAGGAATGGCACAATCTCCCTTCTATTGGGTTCTGTTGGCCACATCAGCCAACAGGGGTTGGGTGGCCCCATCAGAGGAGAGGAAGGGTGATCTGCGTCATTTTCCATAAGCCCAATGCTGAAGATATCTGAGCACACCTAACGGAAGCTCCAGAGAGGGTGGTGCTGGCCAGGCCCTGTCCTCACCTCACCCTGCTGAAGAAGTGGAAGTAGAGTGAGAGATGAGCTAGTAACGATCTGTGAGCTATGCAGCTCCAGCAAAATGCACCAGCCACTGAGACAGATGGGAACTCCAGACGCCCCACCATCACCATAACTGGGCCATGCCTTTGTGATAAGGCTGTTAGGAACCTTCACACTCTCTTGCTGAGCCCAAAGGCATGCTCAGTGTTAGGACTTATCTGTGATTGAAGATTACGATACAGTTCTGATCTATCCAGAGCCCAAAGCCTGGCTTAGGCCTCTTGGCACAAGCCACCGAGCCATCAGATCTAGAAGGAAAGCCAGAGCTCAGAGCTCTGAAGAACTACTCCTGGTCTGGGACGCCCTGGGGCTGGGCCCACCCCATCTGCGCCCTTCCCAGGGAATTTGCTGCCTTATAGGCCATGCTTGGCATCCCATGCTCCCTGGACTCAGTTGATGGATGGCGAGCAGGCACTTGACCCAAAGACAAATGACCTGTGGCTAGGCTCATAAAGAATGGTTGAGCCAATCAGTTCTTCTCCTGAGAACTCAAACTGAAACAGAAGAGTTGCCGGCCAGTGGTATTAGGAGCTGCTATTGACTGATCAGGGGGCATTGCTAGGCCAGAGAGGGTGAGTTGGGTCGCTTGTCACACAGTCATAATGGGGCCCAGAGCTGTAGACTGCAGACATGGAGAAGACACATGGTTGGCTCCCAAAACTATAGCTATTTTGAGATGGGAGGAGGGACAGAAGGAAAGGAGGGAGTAAGAGAAGGAGTCTGTTCTCCAGGGCTCCTGGATTCCAGAGGGCTTTGCAGTTCCAGCCTGGCTCTGTATACATCTTGAGAAGAAGGCCTCTCAAGCAGCCACTCAGCAAGCCCAACCCAGCCCTCCTCACACTCACATGCAGTCTGGCTTCATTAGCCTCCTAGGACAGTTCCCTTTGAGATCTGACTTCATTGCTGCAGGACTGACTGACAGAACCAAGCTGTGGACCCCCAGTCTGTTTTTTACACCCAGCAGCTGGAGAGGTGTTTAAAAAGACAAATCAGGGGACTGAGGAGATGCTCAGTTGGTAAAGTGCTTGCTATACACACACAGGGGCCTGAGTCTGATCCCAGAACCCAGATGTTTAAAAAAGCCAGGTGTGGCAGCGTACACCTGTAATCCTAGTACTGGAGATGTGGAAATGGGTGGATGGATCCCTAGGCCTCGCTGGTCAGCTGTTACAGGCAATGATTTATCTATGTTGTTCCTTGTAATAGTAACTTGTTTCTTCTAAAACACAGTTCCAGGTGAGGGGTCAACTTAGTGGGAATGATTTATCTCTCTCTATTGTTCACTGTAAGGGCCACTTCTTTTTAGATCAAACTTAAGGTCTAACTAAGGGTCAAGTCAACTTGTTTTTTAAACTTTGTTCTTTGCACTTTTATGAATCATATGTCATGTAAGTGTTTTATGCTATGCTTCTGGGGGGGTGACTGATCACAGAAAACCTCAATATGTATTTTTCGTACTTTTATGAATCACATGTCATGTAAGTGTTTTATGCTATGCTTCTGGGGGGGCGACTGATCACAGAAAACCTCAATATGTATTTTTCCTCATACCTGCAAAAATAGTTAACAGCCAAGGTCTGCTTCTGTAACTCTTGCTTGCAAAGACATCAGTTTGTCTCTGACTATAGAGGTTCAATTTTACCTCTGAGCTAGTATTCCGCTGTGCCCACAGAAGGGACAAGGTCAGGGAGAATCATGCCCTTCCTTCTTATACTCACTGCATGCCAACTAGGTATCAGGCTGCCTCGGGTTAAACAGATGCCACACTGAACAAAGTATGTGCCGCAGAATATATACCAGTTGATGGAGTCAGAGTGACAGCCAGGAAGCATACTAGAATGCACCTCGAGCAGCATGTGACAGCAGCAGAGAGAAGCAAGCATGCAACAGGAGTGTGGGCATAGCTGAGAGGGGACGCACAGAGCTGTGGGCAGCAGGGAGTCTCCCAGGCTATCCCAGGTCCTCCAGACTCCACCCAGCTCCACAATCCTACCCTAAGTATCACCACCTCTGCCAACCCAGCCAGGACAGATAAAGGCACCCCAAAGCCATGTTTACTACATAGATTCAACCCAGTGCGGTGTGGGGGGGGGTAGTAAGGGTCCAGGCCACGAGTGTTGGGCACAGTCCTCCAGGGCCCAGCTTTACACTTTAGGTGCAGCACTTAGGGTCATCTTAGAAATGTACAGGGGTCAGGCTGGAGAGATGCTCAGCAGTTAGGAGCCTACACTGCTCTTGCAAAGGACTAAGTTTGGTTCCCAGCACCCACATGGTGGCTCACAATCACCTGTAACTCCAGTTTCAGGGGATGTGACATCTCTGGCCACCATGGCCACCTACATGCACAGATAGACATACACATATACATAACTAATAATAAAATATTTTTAAAAAACAAAGGAAGAGAGAGCACTCTGCAAGATCAAGTCAGAGATGAGCCAGAGGTCACTTATCTAAAGGACCCCAGGGGTGGGCAGAGATGAGGCAGGGACTGGGAAGAGCCCTTGAGGGGCAGACTGGTCCCTTGTGAGACAGTCACTAAGCTTTCCAGGCCAGTCACTGGTCAGAGAAGGGAGCCCAGAGACCCAGATCTGAGGCTAGAGGAAGGAAGGGAGCAGGAGATGGGGGTAGCTGAGAAGGGTGGCTGCTGGCACTCCCCACTGCCCCTACAGCTAGTGCCCTCTCCAGGCCCTCACACCCCCATGTCAATTAAGGACCACTCTCCACAGGAACCCTAGAAACCCCGGGCCACCTGCTCTGGTGGCCAGGCCTGCTCTTGTGCATGGCAATGCACAATCAGACTCACGTATCCCCTACAATCTTTACATACATGAGCATGTGTTTACACATGTGCACAGACAAGCAGTGTACATAGTCCCTTCCTCACGGTCACCAAAAATCACCTGTGCTACTCTGCCTGTCCTGGGTATGGTGCATGTGAACACACACATGCAAATGCACATACATTTTACTGATAGGTAACCTGGAAGAAGGGGCTCAGATCATTCTCCTTTCATACATCTAGAGGCACAGAGGTGTCAAGACACTTGCTCAAGATCACATAGCTATTAAACAGCAGAGTTAAGCTTCCAAGCAAGCTTCTGGCCATTGCTACCTATTGCCTTATTGGGTGATGGTCACCACACATGCAGCCTTCAAGACAGGGGCCCTCCTTGACCCTCTGATTTTAAGCCATGCTCCTCTGATATATGGTCTCAGAGCACCTCTGGGTTTTCGATGGCCACAGTCATCCATACATTGCTAATGGTTTGTTTCCACTCCACTCTGCAAATATCCATGGAGTAGCTACTGGGAGCCAGGCAGTGTTCTGGGCGCTGAGACCAGATCTCTGACTCTCCCACTGCCTCTTACCATGGGGTGGGGATTCTGCTTTTTTTTTTTTTTAATTTTTTTTATTAATTTTATTTATTTCTATATGTGTATGAATGTACTGTCTGCATGCAAGTTTGTGCACCCGTGTCGTGCAATGCCGCGGATGTCAGAAGAGGGTATCGGATTCCCCTGGAACTGGAGTTCTCCTGGAATTGGAGTTTCAGATGGTTCTTGGCCACCATGTGGGTGCTGGGGATTGAACCCAGGTCCTCTGTAAGAGCAGTCGGCACTCTTAACCACTAGGCCATCTCTCCAGCCCGGGATTCTGCTTTTGACACCAGCTGTCACCCCTTAAGAATCTCAAGGGCAGGATAATGAATGAATGAATTAATTAATGAATTAATGAATGAATTACATGGCCACACTGTAATATTCTTGCCTCTGCACACACAAGTACACAGTGACGAGCCTTGGGTCCCCAGCTTTGCATACTGACCACATCGCAGCCTCTGTGGCCGTGTGCCATCTTCGTGGCCACACCTTCTCACAGGGGCAGTCACATGAGCACAGACTCACATACCCAAGGGCTAAGAGACCCTCGCACACTTGCATATTCTCATGCTGTTCCAGGCTCTCCCATAACGCTCACATTTACGCACACACACACACACACACACACACATGCACACACAGCTGCTATAACTCTCACACCACATTCCCATTTACTCAGCCATGGAACATACACATGTACACTTTTACATTGCATTCACACCATGGGCACATTCACACTCTTACAAGCAAGGGGTGGGGTGGGGGGATGGCAGAGAACTGGGTGGCACAAACCCTAGAGGCTTAGTCACCAAGAAGAAAATAGTGAGTTAATGTTTGGGGGTCAGCCTGAGCCCCTCTCTCTGGGACTCCTCCTCTGCCCAGCCAAAGCCCATCAGCATCATCTGACCATGCGGGCTGTGATTTTGTAGTCCAGCCAGGAATGAGACGGTCCACTGGGAATGAGCAAGGCACAGGACTGGGGGTTAATCAGGGCATGGAAGGCTTCAGGGACAAGTCAGGAGGAGCCTGGCACTCACAGAATGGGCAGGCTGGCAGGGGGAATAAAGGTCCAGCTCAGACTGGGATGAACACAGTGGCCACCTGCTCTGTAGAGCAGAGGCGAGAACAGAAAGAACATCCCTGACAGTACCTAAGAGAGGGTTGCTCCATGGTGCCTGTCCAGGACTTGGAGGCTGGGTTGGCTCCCTGCTCCCAGGACATGGGACAGACCCAAGAGGGCAAAGCAGGACCTTTCTCTTCAGAGCTCTCACAGGGAGACTGACTGAGGCAGTGTGTGCAGGTAGGTGGGGGTGGCTGCTCTTACCTTGTTCCTCCTCAGAATCTGTCCCTAATAAATCTGCCAGAAGCTCGGGCAACCTGGTGCTCCCTAGAGCCAGAAGGCCTTCCTGCCAGCCAGCCAACAGTAACAAGGCCACTCCACTCGCTTCCCCACACAGCTATGCCCAGGACACCAGCCTTGAAGCAAGTCTTCCTGGGGCCAGCGTGATGTCTGGGTGGGGGCTGCAAAGGCAGGCGCCCAGAAACATCTCTGCTCCCTTTCCCTGCTGGGACAAAGGTCAGCAGTGATCCCTTCCTCCATGTGCAGCTGGAGCCGCCTCAGGTGCAAGAGTGGCGTGAGCTTTCCTTGAAGGACAAGAGACAAGCCTGGGACAGGCTTCCTCACATATAACCTTCAACTGATGAATGGCAGAAGGTGGCTTTTCAGAGGCTGTGTCCAAGCCCCCAGGGGCTGTCATGGACTCTCAAAGGCCATGGTGTTTCTGGTCCCTCCAGGCTGAGGTTGGCCTCTGTCACCTCTCAGGCCTTCTGCTGCAAAGCTAGAGTTGTGTTTGAGCTCCTCAAGCTGTGCCACCCACGGGGCCTACCTCTACCTGATCTCATACACAGCTGCAACAGCCTTGAAGGGTACGGCCAGGCCTTCCGCACTGTGGTGCCTCTGTAAAGAGTATGGGGCTGGACGGTAGGCAAGAATGCTGGTTCCTTCAGCCTGGAGGGGCCTTTACTCAGGGCCCTAACCCCAGGGACCCAGATTTCCTGCTTCTTCCTCTCTGAGCTTCCCAGGAGAGTGCTAATACCTAGACAGAGTCACTGGAGGAAGCTGGTGTTTCTGGGTTGGCGAAGTTTGACTTGAACACAGAATGCCATAATCCCACAACATCTATCGACAGTCCATGCACACATACACTCATCAGCTGATCTATTCATCATTCTGTATGTTTATCATTCATCCATCCCTCTGTCCACCTACCCACCCATCTGCTCTGTCCATCCATCCATCCATCCATCCACTCATTCAGCCATCCATGGTTAGTAGAATCAGCTGAGAAGAGCAAGCGTCTCAACAAGGGACTGTCGACATCGGGTTGTCCTGTGAGCACTGTCTGCAGGGGACTGTCTTCAGCTGACGGATGTGGGAAGATTCAGCAGGCTGCGGCAGCACCACTGCCTAGGCAGGGAGTCTTGAACTCCGTGAGAGCAGAACCTGAGCTCAGCACAGCAAGCACTACGTGAACATGCATGCATTCGTTTCTCTCTCTGCTCTTGACTGGGGGTATGATGTCCTGTCACCATGACTGTCTCACAGTGACGGACGGACTGTAACCTAGAATGGAATGTGAGCTAAAATAAACTCTTTCTCTTTTAAGGTGCTTTGTGTCAGGCAACACAAACAAACCTAAAACACCATCCATCCATCATTCCATCTGTCCATCAGCCATCCATCATCCATCTGCTCATCTATCCACCCATCTGTCCATCCATCCATCTATTATCCATCTATCCACTTATCCATGCATCCATCTTCTATTCGTTCATCCACCTGTTCAGCATCTATCCGTCCATCCACCCACCCATGCAGCATGGCTCCGTCTGTTAATTCACGACATATTCCCTGAGTTGGGATGATGCCAGTCCCTGGGCTCTTGGAACAAAGCGATGAATCAAAACTGTTCCTGCCTTCCAGGAGCTCCCAGCCTGGTCAGGAAGGCTGTACGAGGAGACAGATAAATGACAAGACCATGTGATAAGTGCAATTACCGAGCCCTGAACAAAGAGCTGTGGAAAGACCGAGTCCTGAGCCTGGAGGAGCTTGAGGAAGGCTTGGCAGGGGAGGCGACATTTAAGCTGAGCCCTGAAGAATGAGTCGCAGTTTCACAGCCAGGGACAGAGGAATGTTCATTCCAACAACCCTCAGAGGCAGCCTGTGACAGCTTTAGTTTCACAGCTAATAACTTGGGGTTCAAACTAAATCCACCCCAGACATTAAGTTTAAACATGAAGTCATTTCAGACCTTGAATTAGGAGCAAAGTCCCACAGAAAATAATCACCCAAACCTCTCAAGGACAAGCCCTTTCCCCTAGACAGCTCAGCACATGCATAGAGAGAGCAATGCTTAACTCCAGCAGGCTGGACATTCCCTAACCCTCTCAAAGAAAGCCTAGTGAAGGTTGAAACATCAAGAACACCACTTCCAAGTCAAGTCAGTGGGCTGAAGAGGCAGGGCTCAAGGTCCCAGCTCTGAGGTCAGCAGTGTGGTGGTCTAACCCCACATCTTCCTGGCAGAGCATCCCCCAGAAGCACAGCTTGAAATGGGGTTTGAGACCCAGTCAATTACTTGGAAGATGTTCCTGACAAACACTGTTGAAGAAAATGAGGTGAGGGAGGAGAGGAAGGGAGCTAGAAAGGGAAGCGTGACTGAGCAGACCACGGCTAAGGTCAAGCTGAGCTGACTGGGTCCCACTGGGCAGTGCTGAGGGCATGCAGACCACACTCAGCCAATCCTACCAGAAGGCAAGCGGCAGGGGTGTTTCGCCTCCCATTCCCTCGCTTCACTGGCCGGGGGCCACCCTGACAGCTTTGGCAGTCCTGCACCTGTTGCTCAGAGGCCTTGTAGAGTCTCAAGTGCCCGAAACGAAACCTTGCTGGGATGTAAACATCATAGAGATGTGAACCACCTGCTACAGAGCCCAGGGCCAGGGTCCCCAGCCCCAGGACCACACCAGGAAGGGCACAGCAGGAGGCAGGGACTATCTTCTTCTGGGATAATGGAAAGTCTCCCATTTGGGACATTCAAAAGAAGTCTGGGTAAACACTCAAATCCAAATAACGATCAAGCAAATGACCAGCCCCTGCACTGATAGAACTCAGACCGGAAATGAAAGACACCAGGACACCAAGTCCAAATAAAAGGCGCAGCCTGGGTACCTTCCTCCCAGGGTCCTAGCTCCTTGTAGCTGATGAGCAACAGGTAGGAACCTTGTGGGGCAGAGGGAAGAATGGTAGACAGGCCAGCCCATGGAAGCCTAACCCATGGCACAAATCAGCCACGGCCAGCAGTCAGATGGACACGATCCAGAGCCCCTCCCTTGGCAGCTTTGCCATGTGCTCTGAGCTCAGCAGGGCAGAGTAACTTTCCTCCTGAGCATTGCAAAGTAAAACTCTACAAAGTGCCGAGTCACAGGAAACGCCAAGATTCCTCACACACAGAATAATGAGGCAATAAAACTCAACTATAAAGTTAAATAATTTACCATAAATATCTAAAGCTCTCAAATTATTCTCTACATTAACTGCCTATGTTTAAAATGATCTTTGCATTCACTATGTCACAGATGGCGAAAGCAGACAAGAGAGTCCTTGACAACTCTAACTGCAATTAGCCCTTCCCAGCTGCGGTGATTTAAAGGCCTTTTCAGTTAAGCTGAATGAAACACCCGCGCTTTATAAATAAAGGCTTTACCAGGGCCGACAATGAAGTATTTGAAACGTACAGGCCTGAGTCGCTGAGGAAGGGGTGGTGGGGGAGGGGTGTTACCACATCCTAAAACTCGGGCCCCCACACCCTCAGCCATCCTCCCCCCCACCTCACTCGCATGAGTTCATACGATTCCCACTCTATGCAAGCTGCAGCCCCCCCAGCTTTTATGCTTCCCACCCCACATGATGAAGGCTGAAACCTCTGAATTTCCATTTACATCCCCCTACCCTCTGTACCCATGTCCCTGTAGTCATGTAACTGAGTACGCATGCACACACACACCAAAACACACAAAACAACAACAAAACACACACACACACACACACACACACGCACACAGCTCAGGAGGTTGTACATCTCCAAGGGAGGTCCCCAACTCCATGAGCAATTTTCTACAGTGTAAAGGTCAAATAAGGTAAGTTATCTCTGTGGGAGACCTGTGTGTCTGTGTTTATGACCTGGGGACCCTGGCTTTGCTGCTCCAGCTGGCTCAGGAGGAAGAGAAAGGAAGAGGGGGAGGAGGAGGAGAGAGGAGGAGGAGGAGGAGGAGGAGAGGGAGAGGAGGAGGAGGAGGAAGAGGCAGGGAGAGGAGAGGAAGAGAGGAGCAGAGATGAGAGAGGAGGAGGAATGAAAGAAGAGAGGAGGAGGAGAAGACACCTATGAACCTACAAATCTACGAAGGAGGAGGAATAGGAGGAAGGAGGAAGGAAGAGGAGGGAGAGAAGAGATAGGAGGGAGAAGACGGAAGAGGAGGAGGAGGAAAGAGGAGAAGGAAGATAGGAGGAGGAGGAAGAGGGAGGAGGAAGAGGAGGGGAGAGAGGGAGAAGAAGGAAGAAGGAGGAAGGAGGAAGAGGAGGAAGGAAGAGGAGAAGGAAGAAGAGGAGGAAGAAGAGGAGGAAGAGGAGGAGGAGGAGGAAGAGGAGGAGAAGGAGGAGGAGGAGGAAGAGGAGAAGGAGGAAGAGGAGGAAGAGGAGGAGGAGGAGGAAGAGGAGGAGGAGGAGGAGGAGGAGCTGTTTGCTGTTGCTGAGAGGAGCTGCCCTTCAACAGCACATGAGTACTTTAGAGCCTGGCTGGGCATCGCAAAGGAGGTCAAGGTTACCCTGATTGCCGCCAAATGCTCCTCCCCGGGGCCTGGCTGGTTAATTGCTTGGAGTCTGGTGAGGCAGCAGAAGCTGTCAGCAAAATGGTCCTGTGAATCACATGCCTGGATCTCTGGGATCTTTGCTGAGCTAAGGCTGGGCACCTCCCCTTCCCAGCCAGCCACACCCCCAGTGCAATGGACACAAGCCAGAGCTCACTCTGGTTTAAAAAAACCTGGCTCCTTTTTGACTCACCCACATGGGACCCACAGGATCTTCTCCCTGCGTGGAGCTCAGGGACCAGAGCTGGTCCTGACCACAGCTCAGCCTCTCCCACCCTGGCATCCACAGGCACTGATAACCATGCCAAATTTATTCGGCGATTGCTTCATCCCATCCCAGCACCAGGTCGACCCCTTCCCAGGAATAATCTGCTTTGAGCCTAGGAGCCTAGGAGCAGATGCTGTGTTTGCAGATGAGGAAAGTCAAGGAACTTATCTTAGGTTTGTGTATTGAGGTGGGGTAGGTGGCAAATATGGCTGCCAGCCACCATCTCATGGGCTCATGATGCAGCCCTTCGGATCCCTACACAGCCTCAACAGGCCCTTGAACCTTTGCCCAACCACCCCTCTCACCTCCCTTAGGACCCCATTTCTGAGGCTGGGCAGGCCACCCGACTTTATGGCATCCTACAGGGTGGGGCTTTCCCTGCGCCAGCCGTGCACCAACCTGGGCTGCCACTTGGGTCCTCTGTCATGAGATCCTGCCTCCCTTCCTAGCCTGGAAGGAACATGCCCCTTAACCCAGAGCCAGCAATGTGTCTGAATCACTGGGTCCCAGAGGACCCCTGGGAGGAGCCAACTCCAGGTTGGCTCGGGCTGGTGGGAGGACCGGCCAGAAGTCCCGGAGGAGCATCTGGACTCCAAGGGCTGCACCCCGGACAAGCTCTCATGAATGTGCTGTTTATCATATTCAAGTTCCAGGGAGGCTGGGCTGGAACCCAACTCACAAAGGAAGAAAACAAATTGCCTTCCATCTCTGGTGGGAATGAAGGCATTTATGGGATCTGGAGATTCTGGAGGGGGTTGGAAGGCACAGAGAGATGTAGTACAAGGCCTGGGTCTGGGTTCTAGACAACTGGGCAGCTGTAGCACTGAGCCAGGGCCCTGGGGTAGCAGCTGGAGTTTCGGGGTCTAGGGGGCTGTCCCTGGATGTGGGGTTGCTGGTCTCAGGTGAGGAAAGGCACCCATTTTTCTACAGAATCAGGCCTTACTAGTGCCACCAGCCTCTTGGAAATAGGCCCCACTTTACAGACATCTCTAGGGAGAGGTTTGGACCATGGGCCCAGAGAGGAACAGACTGCCTTTCACACCCTTCTGAGTTTGGAAAAGAAGACTGACTTGGAAGGTGGAAAAACATCGGTGAGGGAGGTCATGGGATGGGCTATAGAGAAAGAGATCAAGGGATGAAGAGAGGCCAGGCCAAACACCAGAGACCAGAGTGAAGTGGGGTGCAGCGGTAGAAGGGCCTCCATCTGGACGAGCCGCACCTCCCGGGGACGGTGAGAAAATATTCATGGTACTGTCCAACTCTGGGAGCGTGATGGCAGAGCACGGATGGGGCAGCCTCTTAGGAAACCAGACAAAGGCGGGAGATAGTAGCAAGGAGAGGCTGGGGGTACAGGTTCACAACACAGGGAAGTGGAGAGGAGACACTTGGCCCACTGGAGGCAGAGGGGGAGGGAGTACTCACTAAGTGCGCCTGCTTGGGACCATTAGAGCCACGGGGGTCAAGCAGGAGATAATCAAAATAGCTCATGGTCCTGAAGCATTCACTGGGAGCCACACCTGTCCCAAGCCCTTTTTAAATTTTATTTATGGGGCTGGAGAGATGGGTCAGTGGTTAAGAGCACTGACTGCTCTTGCAGAGGATCCCGGTTCAATTCCCTGCACCCACATGACGAGTAAGAAGCGTCTTAGGCCAGGCATGGTGGTGCACGCCTTTAATCCCAGCACTTGGGAGGCAGAGGCAGGCAGATCTCTGTGAGTTCAAGGCCAGTCTGGTCTACATAGTGAGCTCCAGGCCAGCTGGGACTAAAGGGAGACCCTGTCTCAAAAAAAGGCCAAAAAATTGTGTGTGTGTGTGTGTGTGTGTGTGGATGTGGTATATGTATGTGTGCATGTGAACACATCAAAGCTCACATACACAGAGACTAGAGAAAGACACTGGGTGACTGAGTGTCCTCTATTCTCTGCCTTAGTGCTTGAGAAAGTCTCTATTGAACCTAGAACTAGGCCTGCGGCCCGTGATCCCCAGAGATCTTCCTGTCTCCATCCCCCACAGCCATCCCCCACAGCACTGGATTATAGGCAAGTACATGGTCTCACTCAGCTCTTTGTTGGGGATTTGAACTCATATCTTCATGCTTGCATAGCAAGTGCTCTTACCCATGAAGCCATCTCCTCAGCCCCCTGTTCTAAGCACTTTACATGGACTAGCCTGACTCTGCTATGAGGTAGGTAGACCATCATTAGCCCCATTTTACAGATGGGAAAGCTGAGGCACAAGAGGCCATTGCTAGTGCGTAGTGAGCCAGCATTAGAAGTGGGATGTGTATCTCTTGCCTACTTAGGTCCTGCAGCCCTAGGATCAGATGATAAGTCAGTGCTGGAAACAGTCTAAGGCGATCTTGGAACATCAGGGCAGGCTAGCTAGGAGAAAGATGTTCTAGAAACATCAGCACAGACATGGGAGATGAAGCCTCAGGACTGTGGGGCGCTAGGGGAAGGGGGCATTCAGCATGAAGGTGGCCAAGCATGGCAAAGCCAGGTGCCACCTGCCTGGGAGACTTGGGGACTTTCTGTGAACTGCAGGCTGCCAGGACAAAAGCCAGGTCTGTGAGTCTCCAGGTGGCCTGTCATTGGATGTCGTCCTTGAACCAGCCTCTTAAGCTCTGAGCATCTGCACCCCTCTACCATAAAGCAGAACATTAGTGATACACAGACCACAGGGCCCTGGGGATCATGAAATGTGGCAGCAATTCAAAGTCCGCCGTTCTCAGAAGCTCCCGGGCATCCTGGTAGGATACAGATACAATTCGCATGGGTCAAGCACGTGAGGATGACAAGGCTGGGACAGAGAGGTGAGGTAGGCACCATGGGGCCCCGCAGGTAACCCCTGATGCTGGAGGCTAGCCTTCACCCAGCACGGCCCCAAGAGTCCCTCTGCAGAAGCACAGGACCTCACCAAGGCCACACTCCTCAACCCTGCAAGCTACCCCCACCTATCCCCTGCAATTGAGCCATGAGGCCATCTCTAGGGCTCCTCATGGGTGGATGAAGACCTCTGTTGAGAATGCGCCTTGTCAGTTTCTCTGTGCCAGTTCCCACTTACCCTCCCTCCCTTCCACAGACCTGGACACCTAGCTTAGTCAGTCCAATCAGCACCGTGCTAGATCGCCAAGCCTGACTCACCATCAAGACAGCTACTCCATCCACCTGGGAAGCCTAGCCCAGCAGTGAGCAGTGCTGGCCAGGTACTACCTGCAAAGTTATGCCCACAGGCTGTGGCAATAGCCTCTGAAGATTCCACACCAAGTGGAAGTGGGAGGGCAGCACTGGACAGGGTCAACATCTTCTCCATTCTAACTTAGTGACCTTGGCTAGATCACTTCACTTCTGAGTCTGATCTTCCCTTATGTCAAAATGAGGAGAGCAACTTGCTGCCCACAATTATGTTAAACTGGGGCGCCCTTCAGAAGAGGAGACCCTTCTAAAGAGCACAAGGCTCTCTGCCTGTCTGTGTACTCTGCCTTCAGACCATTCAGACATTCGATTTCTTCCTTCTCAATTGCTCAAATAATCCACAGAAGCCTGAGGGTCAGGTTATTTTAAGCTGAGTAACCTTTAAGTAAGTTACTTGACCTCTCTGTTCCGCACATTTATTTTCTACAAAACGATATCGATCTCATAGGGTCGATGCAATTATATTGACACTTAGAGCAGTGTCTTGCACACAGATCTCCATAAATGTCAGCTGTGACCTTCAGAACTCTCCTTTCATCAGGTGCTACCGAGACTGTAATGCAACACCCTTCGCTTCTGTCCCCAACACATGTGGAGCACAGGAGTGGTATCAGTTCCTCTAGATAGATCCTCGTTTCTAATACTGCTGCTGCCCAGAATGTTTGGAGAATGATTTTTTAAGAAATCAGTGTGCCACAGTACACCAAGCATCATTCAAAACTTCCTGGCAACAAAACAAAACACACACACATACATGAAACATACACACAAACATATATTCTTGTATATGTGTACATATATGCATACATACAGAGGCACATACACATGCCCATACATGCACACATGTATAATGCACACAGGTATACATACACATATGCTTACACACACACACACACACACACACACACACACACACACACACCACCCAAGCTCTTTCCCACAGATTCCTACAGCACCTCTTTGCCTTCTGGCTCCAGCTGCAATCTGAACCTCCTTCTGCCTGTATCCATCTGTTTGCACAATTTGCCTATTCAGAGTCCTCCACAAACAGGAGATGGACAGTCACCATCAGTGACCTATGCTATGCTAAGCCAGGAGGACCACAAGAGCTGGGGAAGCCTGGAGCCTTGAAGGTGCCTTGGCTGCGGAACAGTGATTTCCTGCAGGCCCTGGTCGAGATCCTTGGACCACAGTAACCACCCTTCATCAGAGAAATTGCAATTTCCCACCATTTCACCTCACTTGTAAATTTAATAGGCGTGCCTGTCCCTACCTCAAACTAAACCACTAATTATCCCCACTGTTTACAGGGGTCCTGTTCCAGCCACATCTCTGTCCAAGGACAGCCCCTGGTTGTCTTTGCTTTGCCTCTTACTGTCCTCTCCTCCCTCAAAGCTTCAGATGATTGAGGCTGGCGGTCCACACACTGATGGAGGCCCCCAGAAAAGCTGACAGTCCCACCACAAAACTTCTCCCTGGAATCTCGAGTGTGGTGCTATTGGCAGAGGCGAGGCCATGGGCAGGCAGCAGGGGAAACGGCTGTCTCTGTGGGGTGCTCCTGGGGTACCTCAGAGCCTGGGGCAATCTGGCATGGTTTAGGCTCTGCTCTGCCCCAGTTCTGAGGCCTAAACTTTCCTGGGTGCTACGTGCATGTGCCCAGCTACAAATCTGCATTCTAGAGGTAGTGAAAGGAAATCTGCTTCCGGCAACCAAACTACACCACGGAGCCCTGCAGCACCCCAACAGAAGCTCCCTCCATGTGGACAGAACTGACAGTTCTGCCTTGGGAGGCAGAGATGGTCCGGTTATTATTGATCCATCTCAATGGCGTTTTACTTGCAGAAGGACCTCACGTATGCCGGGCTGGCTTTGAACTCCCTGTGTAGTCAGTTGAAGATGAATGAACTTCTGATTCTCCTGCCTCCGCCCCCCAAATTCTGAGATTACAGGCACATAACCACCATGTCCATGTGGTGTCTGGGAAAGAAACCAGGACCTGTGTATGTCAGGCCAGCACCTTCCAACTGAACCATATCTCCAGACCTCAGCGCCCTTCTTACGCTTGAATTTCTCTGCCTGGGCACAGGAGAGTTCAGCAAAAGGTTTTCTAATCACTTGACCCAAGCATATTGCATCCCCCTGGACCAAAAGCTAGCAATCCCACCCAAGAAAGCTTAGACTAGCAGAGCTTGGCCTGGAACCTAACATAGCTGTGGTTTGATGTAGATCTTCAATAAAACGGTGTTTCTGTAGAAGCAGTTTCATGGGAGCCCATGCTGTTCTAAGTGCACCCAAACCTTGGCCTCAAGCAAGCTCATTGGACTGTGGTTTTTGGAGACGTCTCCCCTCTGTTCTGAGGCTTCCAGGAATCCCTATGTTCTGTTCCATACAATCATAAGTAGTCATTCAACAATCTCAGCTGGATGTGCTCGGTGTCCAGGCTCAGAGGCTCACACAGTACCCAGCAGAAATTCCAGCCAGTGGAGATTTTATCCACTGAAGATTTGCTTTTCTTCCTGAGGTTCTGGAAGGAACTCAGTCCACTCACCATGTCCTTCCCTTAAGGGTCAAGCAGTGCCTGAGTGAAGGATCTCAGTGACACAGGTCACCATCAAAGTGAAGCCCTTTTCTTGTTCTCAATAGAAACCAGGAACCCTCTGACCGCCTCTGGTTTCGATTCTGCTGCCTTCTCTTCCCACTCCACGGCCCATTCACAGCCTTGCCCAGCAGTCATCTCCAAGGGCTTTAAAAGGGAAGAGATGCCCTAGAGACTGATCACAAGCCACACACCCTCACATGCATGACCTCACCCTGCCTCGCTGGAAAGGAGCACCCTCTTACTCTGCGGCTGGGAAGGTCGGGCCCCACTGCTTTGGGAGCTGAGGTCAGTGCAGTGACTTCTAAGCTGTCCAGCACCCACCACAGTGTGACTCCGGGCCAGACATCTGGCAAACTGGAAAGAGCAACTTCTCTTCCCCATACAGGGTGCATGAAGACTGAAGAGTCGTGACTCAAGGAACACTCAGCACCACATGTATTAGGTACTCAACACACCACAGCCTGTGGCGGCTCAAAATGCTCACTATGAACAGCGTCAAGGTCTTCCTGAGGAACATCATGGCCCTGAGCAGGCCATGTCACACGCGTCCTCTCCATCAACCCTCCCTTCTTTTCTATCCTGGCAAGTACCCTCCACAAACCCAGCCCCTGATAGCTTCTTAGGAAACAGTTTCCTCAGGACTCAGTCCCAACCTGATTTTCTTGGATCCGTTTGCAAGTAGGTATCTGCAGGGCATTTGTGTGGTTTATCAGGAATGTCCCCAAGGCTCATGTTTTGAGATCTCCAGATGGTGGTGTTGTACTGGGAGGGTTCTGAGGTGGTGGAGCCTAGCTGGAGGTGGGTCACTGAGGGCGTGGGGGCAGGTCCTGGGGAGTACATGATCCCTGTCCCCTTCTGGTCCACACTCTTTCCCTCGTCTGCTAAGAAATGAGGAGCAGCCTCTGACACTCCTCCTGCCATGAGCATACAGGACAGAGGGAGTGGGGGGCGGACCCCTGTGAAGGGACCAGGGACAGTGGACCTTTCTCCTTTAAGTTGCTCTGTCTGCTGGTTCTTCACAGAGACAAAGTGGCTAACAGCACTGGTTCCAGGACACCCATGGATACCACAATCCAGCGCTGTTTGAGTCCCTGAGTTAGTATTCATACTGTCACAGAATATGTTTCATAGAACCTATACATGTCACCTCCAGAAGAGAGTTATACCCAGTGCTATTGTACCACTTAAGGAATAAACTAGAGGGACTAGAAAAAGTCAGTGCAAATCAGTGTTTGTTTTCAGTACTTCCAGTGGGGCTAGAGAGATGGCTCCATGGTTAAAAGTGCTGGCTGCTTTTGCAGAAGACCTAGGTTCAAATCCCAGACCCACATGGCAGCCAACAACTGTCCATCTTATGCCCTCTTCTGTCCTCCTCTGGCACTGCATGACACGGGGGCACTTACATGTATACAGGCATAATGCTCATACACAATTAATTAATCAATTAATTAATTAATAAATAAATAAATTCCAATGAAGCTGGAGAGATGGCTCAGAGTTAAGAGCACTTGCTACTCTTGCAGAGGACCCGGGTTTAGGTCCCAGCACCCATATAAGATGGCTCACAACCACCTCTAACTCTAGCTACAGGGTATCTGGAGCCTTCTTCTCTGTGGGCCTATCACTCACATGCACCCCACACAATAAAAATAAATAAATACAGGGCTGGAGAGATGGCGTAGTGGTTAAGAGCACTACACTGTTCTTGCGAGGACCTGGGTTCGATCCCCAGCACCCACATGGCGGCTGAGAACCGTCTTTAACTCTAGTTCCAGGGGAATGCGACGCCCTTTTCTGACCTCCGAGGCAATGCATGACATGGGTGCACCAACCTACATGCCAACAGTACACTCATACACATACAAAGTAAATAAAATTAAAAATAAATAAATACTTTGAGTCTATGGTTAGCCAAAACTTGGATGCACAGACTGAGTTCACTGCCAGAAAGGAGCCTGTAGCCCCCTCTGTTAGAATCTGCCCAGTTTCTAGGTGGGTGGCTGGTACATACTTCTAGGGGCTACTCCACTAGACCTCAGTGCTAGGTGGACTAGTTAATCTTCAGTTAATGATATTCAAGCTGCATCCTTGAGTGGATTTAGCATCACCTAGGAGATGGTGAGCCACACCTCCAGGTGTGTCTGTGAGGATGTTTCCAGAGAGGATTAACTAAGGAGAAGAACCACCCTGATCGTGGGGGACACTGTCTCTTCAGCTGGAGGTCTGGATGGAATAAAAGGGGGTAGGGGGAAAGGTCAGCCCAATACCTACCTTCCCCTTTCCTCTCTGCCTTCTGTATGCTAAGAAATGCTGCCCCTCACCAAATTGTTCTGCCTAAATGCAGGAAGGCCAGATATGAGGGACCTCAGCAACCGGAGATCATCGAACCTTCTAGAAGTACAAGCCAAAACAGCCCTTGCCTCCTTATGTTTTCTCTGTCAGGTATTTGGTCAGAGTGACGGGAAACACAGGGGTGGTACCTCCCCTGGGACAGTGGTACCCTAGACAGGGTGATCCTCCACCCCCTGGGGCCACCTCTGGCAATGTCTGGGGACAGTTTTGGCTGTTACCACTGTCAGGGAGGATGCTGTCAGCGTTTTTGTGGGGAGAGGTCAGGAGTTCTTGGACCACCAACTCCAGCATGGAATTACTTGGCAAAATGGCGGCAGTTGTGGGTGAGTCACCTGGCTCCAGCAGGAGACACTGAGGTGGATCTCAGGGGGGCAACTAGGAAAGGAGAGGCTTCCTGGAGCTTAGCACACAGGGGCCCCCCCAGGGAGCAAGCTGGAGACCTCCCCTTCTCCAGATCAGAACCAGAAGTGGAGAAACGAAACCTCAGTGGCTGGTCCTGGAAGGAGCTGGCCATGTGGGTAGAGATGGGCACTTTTGTCATGAGGCTGGCAAGGAGCAGGCTTTATGGCTTGTTCTGTTCAGAGTTTTAATTAAGCGTCTCAAATAAGGATTTAATTGGGCTGTAACAAGCCAGGCTACTGTATGCAAGAGAAACACCTGGGGGTTATTAGAAAACATTTTTAAGGCAGTAAAGCTGTAGCAAACATGCACAGATGTTGAGGCAGAAGACGTCTTCCCAGAGCTCCATGCCACCCCTCACCCCAGGACCCTGGCAGGAGGAGCAGTGTGGTCTAGAGGGATATACCCCAGATTTAGACTACAAACAGAAACTGCCACCGGCCTCTGCTTCGCAGGCTGCTGGAAGACAAGGGTGAAGCAACTAGGCGCACCCTAAGTGGGACCAAGGAGGAGAGTCACAGTGGACAAGGCGAGCCCCTGGAGGAACCAGAAATAGCCAGGCTGAACCTCAGCAATGCCAAGGGTGGCCAGGCCAGAGTCGTAAGAGAGGTCTGGAGGAGGGAGGGGTAACTGACCCGTCCTAGCGGCCATCTCTCCCTCCACTGGAATTTAAGCTCTGTCAACCCAGGGTCAGGGTATGTTTTGTCCCCTGTTATGACATTGCAGAAGGCAATGTCCAGCATATAGTATATGTAGCTGAATGAAGAAATGAAGATGAGGAGAATCGAGACCCACCTCCCAGGGCCCCAGCTCACCAAGCTGCTGGTCCCCTTGGCCAGGCACCTGGAACTCACCCCCTCCCATGAATGGTTCCCCATCAGAGTCAACAGGATCCTTTCCCTATCCCTGTCCTTCTCTAATGCAAGAACAGAAGACCTTGAGGTTAACATTGCCCCACACGACAGTGGGCTCTGAAAGAACCTGTCCTGGGTTAGTTTATTCTGCATCTCTAGAAGCAAAGGCCTTCACATATAAAGAATGACATGTGTGCAGGTGACGACAGCCTCTTCTGCCCCCGTGGCTGTCACTTTTTGGATTGTACTCAATGAGCCCTGTGCTCCACGCTTCACCTAACCCTCCTGATGGCTTTGAGATATGAGGTGTTATCACCATTCTATAGTAAAAGTGGCTGAAACTCAGAGAAGTCCCTTACCCTGTACCCCTTCCAAGAAGGCCCCTGGTATTGCAGCCTGTGAACAGCAAGCTTGGGTTTCAGCTCTAGGCATTAGGAGAAGCAGGACAATGTCTAGGGCCAGCCCAGGCTCGAGCCACTCTTGAATATCCCATCTGGCAGGATTTGTGGTTCCCTCCTGCCCTGTCCTATCTGCTGGGCTTCTGAGGTAAGGGTGTGTGTGTGTGTGTGTGTGTGTGTGTGTGTGTGTGTGTGTGTGATGTGCATCTAGGATATGGGGGCAGGGGCCAGAACCACAGCCAGGTGTGGTAGCCAGGTGAGCCAAGACAGGTGGAGAAAACAGGACTCAGCATCGGGACCCCGGAGTGCTCTCCACCCAGCTCCCCTCTAGAACACACTCCAGTTCTGTCTCCTTCATCCCATCCATCGGGGACCCAAGGCAACTGGAAAGCCACCTTGAGTGAATACCATTTAACTCACCTGGTGTGGTGCTTCAGGCCCTACGTAGGAAGCGTCAACCCAGGGCAGAACCAGGGCAGAACCCTTGCCTAGACCTCTGTGTAACCCTGCAGAGGCACCAGGCTACCTCTGGTCTTTCTCACCCAGGGCCTAGCTACCTGGTTCCACCCAGTCCTCACTCCTGCCTGCCCTCTCTCCTTAGACCTGGAGTGTTTAGCAGGCTCTGTACTATACACCCTCTGTTAAGCTGTGGCCAGCATCCCTACTAGAAGCCTGATTTCCTAAGGGCCAGGAGCCTGCTGCTGGTCATGTGGACACACAGACCCTTGGGTGGGTGACAGATGAACTTCAGATCTTTTGTCCTCCACTGTCAAGGCTGACCAGACAGGTTTTTTTATTACCTCTATCACATTCATGAGGAAATAATGACCTTAACCATGGCTAGCTTTTATTGAGCACTTACTGTATGCCAGGTCCTACAGTAAAGGCTTCTTACACTTAATCTAATTAACTGACATCTCACAATCACCCTGGAAGGTGAGGGCTATTAACCCAATCTGCCAGATGGGGAAAATAAAGTTTGGAGAGCCAAAGTAATGTGCACAAGCTCCCTCGGCCCTGGACCCCACGCTGAGTGATTTATATGGGCTCATGGCTGGGTGTCTACAACTATTTTATAAGGCAACAATTCTAGTTTACAGAAGAGGAAACAGCAGTCCAGAGACTCCATGACTATTGGAAGAGAGCTAGCAGGGCGCAGGGCCCAGATTCAGCCCCTATCTGTACAAATTCCATCTCCCCCTTATGCCCGCTGGCCACTGTGGGTCCTATCAGAGGTGGCTTTCAGGGGCCTTCGCTCACAGTGAGAGGTGAGTGTTGAAAACACTCAGAGAGAAATTCTTTTCATGGATTGGAGCTTGTGAGGGGCTTCCTGCCTGAACTGCACACTCGAAGGACAGCCACCGCCTTGCAGCACAGCAGGTGCCTGACTGCCCTTAACCCTCCCCCAGGGGGTGGAGTAGGACCAGTGCAGGCAGGGGGTTGGGGGTGGTGACGCAGGAAGGGGTCAGGCAGTTTCCACACCAATTCCTGCCAGTAACTACTTGGCAACACTCCTAAGAAATGCCAGCCAGAAATCTTCATGCCATAGTTCAAAGAATTAAATAACATCAGAAGGAAATGCGACAAGTGTGTTCAGATGGTATGTATGTATATGTATGCATGGGGATGTATATGTGTGCATAAATGTTCATGTTTGTACACATATGCATCCATGTATGCACATGTATATGTACATACTCTGTATCTGTGAGTTCTGTGGATATGTATGGTGTTTAAGGGCATGTATAAGTTTAAGATGTTTATGTATGTGTGTACATGTGTGTACACATGTATGTATGTGTTCTGTGTGCATGTGTATGTTTGTGCGTGCATGTATGTCTATTTGCATGTGCATGCATAGATGCTTGTACATCTATGCATGTATACGAACTGTGAGGTGTGTCTGTATATATGTGAATTGTGTCTGTGTATGTTTGCTTTTTTTTTTTGAGACAGGGTTTCCCTGTAGTCCCAGCTGTCCTGGAACTCACTATGTAGACCAGGCTGGCCTTGAGCTCACACAGATCTGCCCGCCTCTGCCTCCAGAGAGCTGAGATCAAGAATGTGCACCACGACGCCTAGCCTAAGATGGTTCTTAGCTACCATGTGGGTGCTGGGAATCGAACCCCAATCCTCTGCAAGAGCAGTCAGTGCTCTTAACTGCTGAGCCATCTCTCCAGCCCCGTCTGTGTATGTTTTTATGAACTTGTGAATTTGTGTGTCTCTGAGGGTATGACTGTATATGTGTATGTGTGTGCCTGTTTTATTGTCTGCATGGACATGTGTGCTTACATGTGTGTGAATGTATGTACATATGTGTGTTGCTGCGCCCAGGGCTCTGAAAGATGAGCTTCTGGGTCCAATCACTGCATTTTATTGTCACAACCCACAAATGATCACAATAGCCAAGTGGCCCTTCATCTGGCTATTGTCAGAAAGAATTGTCTGGATCAATTGTCCTAAAGCAAAAATCGATCGCCTTTGGCAGCTGTCCTCACAAACAGAATGAGCTTATATTCAAGATTCCCTTCAGCACAGAACTTAACTCAGTTACTGGGGGTGGAGCACCCCACCCCGATTCCTCGGGTGGGAGGCCACTGGCTCCAGCTCTGGCCTCCTCAGATTTCCTCCTGTCCCTGGTGGGAGTCTGGAATGTTCCATGAACAAACCTTCTAGGTCAGAGTTATCACAGGGCACAGAGATGTCCACCTCTCATTGGAGAGAAAGACTCAGTATTGGTTTTCAGGAGAAAGAAAAGTCGAAGGCTCACCTGCAGTGAGAAGACTCAGTCCCTCACCGACGTCTTGACCTCTCCAAAGGAAACCCACCTCCACTGGCCTTCCCAGTGGAGAGAGAGGCCGAGATGAGATGACTGATGTCACATGACTGTGGACGTGACCTCGGAGTGCATGGGTGGCGGGAGGAGGAAGCGGTGTGAATACAGCCAAGAGCAGGTACATTCTCTGGGGACCTGCCGGAGAGTCCGCACAAAGGCTAAGTCCTCACCTGCCACTGGGTAAGGTATCAACCCTCTTCTCTTCTAGCAGGATGCTCCTAAGCCAGAGCGTGCATCCAGTAGCCTCCGCAGGAGGCTTTAGAGGAGTCCAAAGAGACTGCACCCAGCTGAACAGCAGGCAGTCCACTGGAGGGGAGGGGATGAGAAGGGAAGGAGGGGTAAAGAGGGGATGGGAGAGGGGAGGGGGGTCCAAAAGGAGCTGTGTCCAGCTGAACACACACTGAGCGGTCCTCTGGAGTGGGGAGAGGAAGTCCCCAGTAATTCTCACAGGTGCTGATGTGAATCCCTACTGCTTTTTTTTTTTTTTTTTTTTTTTGAGCACAGGTCTCATTGTATAGCCCAGGCTGGCCTCAAATTCAAGGTCTTCTGCCTCGGCCTCCCAGTGCTGAGATTACAGGTGTGAGCCACCACGCCTGGCTTGGAATATCACTACTTTTAATTGATTCTTTTTGCACATGGTTTGTAAGGTTCATAGATTAACAGCCTGTAATTGGTCTAACACGTATACGGACTAGCCGGCGGGCCACCCGTGGCTCACGCCTTTAATCCTAGCACTTGGGGGAGCAGCGAGGCAGGTGGATCCTTTGTGAGTTGAGTTCAAAGCCAGCCTGGTCTACAGAGTGAGTTCCAGGACAGCTGGGGCTACAGGGAGACCCTGTCTCGAAAAGACCAAAAAAAAAAAAACTTATAAGGACTAAGTCCTATTTATTAGGATACATGCTACGCCTACCATCATTGGGTGTGTCATCAAAGAAACCCAGCTGTCACTGTTGGTGACTGTATTAGTCACTTTTCTGTTGCTATGATAAGACCACCATGACCAAGGGAACTTATAAAAGGAAGAGTTTATTTGCGCTTACGATTGATGGTTCCAGGGAATCAGAGTCCATTGTGGCGGGAAGCATGGTGGCCGGGGCTGGAGCAGCAAGCCTAGGGTCACATCTCACAATGAGCACAGGAAGCAGAGAGAGCGACTGGAGACAGCAAGGCTTGTTAAGCTCACTAAGCCCCGCCCCCAATGACGTACTTCCTCCAGCACGGCCACACCTTCTAAGACCTCCAAAAACAGTGCCACCAACTGGAGACAAAATGTCTAAATACTTAAAGCCTATGGGGGGACACTCTCATTCAAACCACCACAGTGACTAAATGGAACAGGGGCCTACCACAAGGCCACATGGATGAGAGGACTTGCCAGACAGGAACTCAGCTACCAACATGAGCCAGAGACCCGAAGGATAGAAACAGCATTTTAGAGATTTGGCAGGAAAGCAGGCCAACCTTCTCTGGCTGTCCAAGACTCTGACCCTGGATCGAGCTGTGCCCTTGAACAGTGTGGCTTTGCCTCTCACACAGCTTCATGCCCTAAACTGGGTGATGTCTTCAATTATGTCTTTAAGACCATACTGAGACTTAGGAAACTTAGCTGTTTGTTAGAAGGATGCTCCTTTTCTGAGTCTTTCCTATCAAGACCCAGGTAAAAACTTTTAAAATGAGGGCTTAACAGAAGAACCAACAAAATAACTGTTTCCATGTAAGATGGGTAAAATTTAGCTAACAGTATTTCCCTTTTCCCTTTGGCCACCAAGGAGTTAATCTAACATTTGACCCATGATAGTACTTGTACATCAACATGACTTAAACCTACCATTTTATTTTCTTCCCAGAGAAACATTTTTTTCCCTAATACTGAATTATCTGAATAGGTTACTTACCTCATGAAATGTAATTCTTGTAGACAACTTTATATTATTTTTGTAGAGTGAGATGTAGTTGTTATCAATTAAAGATTAAACCCAGTCTCTCTCCAAATCACGCTTTAGGACACGGGCATGAAACACTACAGATGCCCTCCCAGATCAGCACCTAAGTACCCAGCCACTTCCTAGAGGTGAGATGCACCTGATCTGCCTTAGTCCTCCCCAGCCGTTCCCACAGGAAACTCTGAGTCCTGCCCAAAGGAAACCCTTCTGTCTTCATTTCTTCTCTTAAATAACTTCCTGGGATCTGAGGAAGACAGCTCACCCAGTATGGTGCCTGGTGTGCGAGCCTGAGAGCCTGACTTTGATCCCCAGAAGATGCCTTAAAAGACAAGTGTGCTGACGAGCATTTGCTGTCCAGCACTGGAGCAGTGAATGTGGAAGGTTCCCGAGCCTCACTTTCAGCCACTGGGCCAGCTCTGGACCCGATGAGAAATCCTGTCTCAAAATAAGTCCCATGGCACTCCTGAGGACTAACCTGAGGTTGTCCTCTGCCCCCCACATACAACACACACACACACACACACACACACACACACACACACACACACGTACCCCGCAAATCAGTTTCTGGGTTTGAGCAACTCCCTAGAGACCTGTTCGTCTTCTTAGTCAGGTCTTAACTCATCCTGAAACTTTCTCTGAGGTCCCCAAACAGTCCAGGTAGCTGGGAACTGGCATGGTCTTCCTCCGCCCCTCCTATTCCACCCTCTCCATATCCACAGTCTCTGAGTCCAGCCCATTAGCCGCCATCTTTCCAGTCCCATCTCCCATCTCCCTGCTGCTCCTCCTCAGCCATGGGCTCCCCGATGCTGGTCTTCTGCCCAACAGACCCCCAAAGCCAACACGGGGAGAAAAGAGGACAGTCGAGAATGGGCGTGGCCTAGTTTCTGCCTTTACACACCCCCCCATCCCTCCTGGAAATTTCTGGACATCCTTGGCAGATGAAAACCCAACATACCAGAGAGTAAAGATAAAGTCTGCCAGCACTCCCAGCTAATCCCTTCCCAACATGCTCTTTGACAAACCACCTGCTAGAGGCCCGATTTCTGACTTCCTTATAAAGCAGGGTCAGTAAGCCCAAGGAAAAACAAAACAAAACCCAAAACAAAAAAGCTGGGCATGGTCTTTAATCCCAGTCCTCAGGAGGCAGAGAGGCAGACGCAAGCTGAGCTCTCTGAGTTCAAGGCCAGCCTGGTCCACACAGTTACTTCCAGGCAGGCTGGGGCTAGGGAGATCCGGTCAAAATAATAATAATAATAATAATAATAATAATAATAATAATAAAAATAAATAATTCCAAGGATGCTGGATTGCACAGGAGTGTATCAGAGGGAGAAGCACATGGAGGGCTGTGAGATGGACAAGAAAAGCAAAAGGAGAACAGCATGTTCCTGTGACTGTTTCCTTTGAAAGCCAGGCAATCCCAGAGAATGTGGGAGGGTTGAGGACCCACAAAGAAGCTCCCAGCCCTCCTGGGAACCCACAAGCTCCTGGCCCTCCTTCCCGCTCCTCAAGTTGACAGGTGCCAAGTCTGCAGAGAAGATGCCTCTAGATCCATGGGGGAGTCCTTGGTCATTGCTCTGTGTGTGTACACATGCGTGTATGTGTGTGCACATGTATGTGTGCACGTGTGTATGTGTCCTCTGATCCTTTCCCCTGGAGGGGATGGTATATGTGGTGTAGACCATATTCATCACACAGCCTTACTCCGCCCTCCTTCAGTTGCAGCCTGCTGGACCTGCTGTGACTGAGGCAGGAAGGGCCCAGCCAGCCCTGCCCACCATGGCATAGGTCGCCATTGAAGGCCCTGCATTTCCTGCCTCATCCTGAGCAGACACACCCTGATCCCTAACTGCGGTGGCATCTCTGCCCCTCTGGCCCACCAGGCTTGCTTGGCCCCATCTTCCACAAACCAAGAGGAAGTCAGAGGGGTCAGGAGGCCATGGGCAGAGCACCCTCCCACCACAGATCTCAGGGGGTGCCAGCTACGTGTAGAAGTAGGCGTGTCCTAGAAAGGCCCAGCAAGGGAGGCTCTGGGCATCTCCCAATATGGCAGAACCCAGGGCTGGGCTGCCTCAGAGAACACAGAGCCAAACCAGGTAGGATGGAGGTCCGATGCCCAGGAGGGTGGGAAGCCGGCAGATCACCACATCACTAATTCACTTTCCACCCATTTGGTCAGTGGGTGTTTACAGAGAATTCACAGTATACAAGTTACCCCCCAAGGCAAACTGGGGTAGATGAAGCCCCCCTCTATGGGGGCTTCTCTTGGAGGGACTTTGGGATTCTGAGGATGAAGTCAGTCAGATCACAGAAAACCCTGAATGCCAGGCTAAGGCTGAGCTCCATCTGTAGGTACTAGGGAGCCAAAGAGGATCTCAGCGTGAAGGTAAGATGACATACAAGCCATGTCAGAATCACTGATATGATAGGTAAAGAGAACTGGGGTTAGGGAGCAAATGGGGTGGACTTGAGCCTGTGGGGTTGATGCAGGGCTCCAGAAGGTCTGAGACTGAGGGCTGCCTCCTCCCAGGGAAGGCTGTCAGCATTGTCAGCGAGGGACACTCTCTGCCATCCCAGACCATGGAGGGTCCGTCCAGTGTTCTCTGGGACAGGGCTTCTCCCCAGTCCTCCAGGCTGAGCCCTGCTGTAGGACCAGTGACCTTAAAAATGTTCACTCAGAGGGACAGAGGGACAGAGGGATTCAAAGGCCTGGAAAGGCCTAAATATAGCACCAGGTTATGCGAGGCTGCAGCCACTCAGGAGCAGAAGCTGGGGGTCCCACAGGGACTGACGTCTCCAACTTCACAGCAGCCCAGTTGCCAGAAGCGCCACAGAGCTTTCTCTACACTACACGTGGACACATGAAACAATTTTCTGCAAAGCCTCGCTGTGAAGGGAAGAGGAAACTCATGGGGCTGCAGGCGAAGACCTTCCTAGTCGAAGCCCTGAGAGACTCGGAGGACTGGATTTATTCCACACTCAGCTTTCTATTGACAAGGAGAGTCGCCAGGCAGACCAGCATCGTGGGTTAGACGTGGCGGTTGGACCGTGCTCTGAGTCCCTGGCAGGTCAGTGGGGGATACAGGTGCAGGAGTCTTGCCCTCAATGGCCTTCAGTGAACCACTCACAACTGATGACTGTGGGCAGACCACAGCCTTGCTGTGCTGAGCACCTTAGTTTGGTACCATTTCTGTGTCCATTCCACAGAAGGGGAAACTGAGGTTTCATCTGGTTCAAGAATATTGTCCAACAGAGTCACCACCGGGATTTGAACTCAGGTCTATCTGCCCTGCACAGCAGCTCACAAGACCCAAACGCTGTCCATGGTGCTGAGCAGAGCAGCGCTGCTTCTCTGCTCTGCAGACTCACTCACCTTTCCCTGAAGGGTCCATGGCAGGTGAAGGAGGTTGTCAAGGGGCACAGGCCCACATCCCTGCCTCTGAGACCTTTCTGAGGGAAAAGGGTGGGGAAGAGGGGGAAGCGCTGAGTACCCGGGCCTGGAGTGTCACTTGACCAGCCAGTGTTTGTCAGCCCCCAACCAAGGGACACAAGATCATGCCTGCTTTGCAGATACGGCACTGAGGTGGTGGTAGAGAGCAGGTGACTGGGGGCCAAAGTCAACACCTAGCACCAGGCTGCACTGCAAGCCTCTGAGCGCAGTGCCTGGGGAAGGAGGAAGACCTGATTTTGACCAATGTGGAAAGAGAAAATGAGAGGCAGGGAGGCCGGAGTATGCGGTGGCATTTGCCAGCCACCGGGCTGGGCTGGGGTTAGAGTCTCATTAGAAAAGTCTAGGGAGGAGTGGACTTCTAGAGGCCAGGAACCCCTCAGCCTGGGTTGAGGTTTGCCTTCCCTCCCAAGGCCTGCATCTCTCCTGGCTCAGGGCACCCTCACCACAAATCCCGCATCTTTCCTGAAGCACAAGGTGATGCCTAGGCGAGGAAGCCTATGTTATTCAGAGGAGTCTGTGTCCTTCGGGGACAGCAGGATGGAAGAGTGGGAGGAGCAAGGCTTGGAGGGCAGAGCACTCTAGAGCCACTCCTTGTCACTTACAAGAGTCCCTTCCCTGGCTCTGCCTTTGCCTGCTGCTCTGGACAGTAGGCACAAGAGGCCACACTGCACCAACCCTGTGTGGGTATCAAAGTGACCCAACTAGGACGGTGCCAAAGACAAAGGAGGAGAGGGCGGATACACAGCCGTGCACTGCAGATTCATCCCGGTTTTCTGTATCTGTAAAGTTTTTCATAATTAAAAGTTGGTGGTGGTGAACACTCTGTTTTCTCATCTGTAAAATGGTCGTGTAGCAGCAATGCTGTGAGGATTAAGTAGTTTGTGTAAGGTGCTTGATGAGCAGACACTGATTACTTGAAAAACATTAAGGTATTTGGTCTATTTTATGAAGGGAAAAAACTAAAAAAGTAATTTGATTTGTAGTGCCCAAGTGGAAGGGCAGCTGAACCCTGTGGGACTACAACTGCTAGAAGTGAGAGGGTAAACTGAGGCTGGCAAAGACACTGTAGATCTTTTCATTAAAAAAAAAAAAAGAATCCAAGAAGCTGGGGTTGAAGTGACAGTGAACGTTTATGGCTGGAGTAGGTGAGTGAGTGTGTGTGTGTGTGTGTGTGTGTGTGTGTGTGTGTGGTCCATTCGTGCAGAGCCAGAGTTTGGGGAAATGTCAGATTCTTGGAGAAGGAGATTTAATTAGGTTAGAGTTGCCTCCAAAAAGTACTAAAATTAAATATGAATCCATAATGCAAGGCATCATAGCTAATGGTATGCAAATGGAGCCGGCCTGGCCAGCTACACTAGGAACTCAGGCGATAGAAGTAATTGGGAAAAATGTCCCTTGGCTGGAAGCCACCATCCTTAGGATGCTGTAGGAGAGGGCAGGGCAGGGGTGTCGGGCCTGGTGGGGCGGCTAATGTCCCTTTAATGGAAGAAGAGAGGGGATATGGAGATTGTGGAGGAGGGGAGGCCATCTCGTCCGCCCTGTGGAAGGGGATGGATATAGGACTAGGCCAGCTCTGCTGCAGACAGCAGATGCCTGGGGAGCCTTGGGCTTCCCCTGTAGCCTGGGCCTTTGACATGAAGGAGGGCTGTGGTGTGAGGGGGAACCCCACAGCTGGAAGTCTGAGTTTTGCCTGGTCTACCAGACAGCTGTGTGACCTTGAAGGAGTCCCCCATGCTGGGCTCAGCTACAAAGGAAGGAAGCTAAACTCCACCCTTCCATCTTTCACCATTATCTGGGGTCAGACTAGGCTGGAAATACATGTTTGGAGCTGTAAAGATGGACAATTACCAGTTTCATTTTAAAGCAAGAATAAATGAAGCTGGGTGTGGTAGCTGGGTGTGGTAATCCCAGCACTCTGGAAGCTGAGGCAGGAGGATCGCCGTGAATTCAAGGTCAGCCTGGACTACATGGGAAGACTGTGCCAATAAATAAATAATAAAGAAATAATAATAAAGAAATGCATTCACTGAGTATTTTCTATATACTAGAATCTAACCCTACTGAACCCTTGCTACAGCCCTAGGGAAACTGAGGCAAAGTCAAGAAATGGGTGATTCAGGATTTCAATCCAGGGATTCTGACTTAAGAACCTACTCTTTTTAAAAAATTTTTTATTTTATTTTATTTATTTTTGTATGTGTATCAATGTACTGTCTGCATGCAAGTTTGTGCACCCATGTCATGCAATGCCGCAGAGGTCAGAAGAGGGTATCGGATTCCCCTGGAACTGGAGTTCTCCTCGAATTGGAGTTTCAGACGGCTCTCGGCCGCCATGTGGGTGCTGGGGATCCATCCCCGGTCCTCTGTAAGAGCGGTCGGCGCTCTTAACCGCTAGGCCATTTCTCCAGCCCCAAGAACCTACCTCTTAATAGCTATGCAACTCTTGTGTTAAAGGATACTGCCAGACGGTATGGTGGCACATGCCTGTACACAGTGTTTGGAGGAATAACTGACATAAAAGGATATGCATCATGAGGCCAGCCTGGGCTACCTAGCAAGACCCAGTCTCCAGAGAGAAAAAAAGTAAGACATCTTGGAGTGGAGGAGGCTCTTATTCCCAATTACCTGGGGCAGACATGGTGGTCACAGGCACCCAGATGTGCCTACTGCAGCATGCAGACAGCTGACTAGCTGCAGGAAGTGTAAACCCCCCCAAACTGACTGCACAGTCTCAGGGAGTCACTAGGTTCCCCATGCTCATGGCACCCCACTCACTCTGCTGATCCAGACTCCTCCAGCACCTTCCCAACTCCAAAGATCTGTAACTGATTGGCCCAGAAAGCCCAGTGCGTAGAAGTGCCAGGGCAGGGGTCAAAGCACCCCAATGAGATCTGTGCCCTGAACACCATCTGCATGGTCTTGAATAACCTCAGTTTTCTCATCTGGAAAATGTGGAGCCTAACAGTTCTTCCTTGTAGCGGTGTGGCAGTTTCAAGAGCAGGTGACACGGTGCACTGAGCTCTAGGTCTCAAATACTGTTCTATGACTTTACCCGTTTGATCCTTTCACTCTGACTAGATACCAGAACTCCGGTGGGGCTTCCCACAAGAACCCAGTCTCCACAACCTTATAGGCTAGACCGACAGACTCTTTCCAGACTCATTCATAGATGCACAAACTGAAGAGGTTAAGAATTTGAGCAAGATCAGGAGGCAGGCTATGAACGAGGGGGTCCAAGCTGGTGACAACCCTGGTCTGAGGCTCCCTCTAATGTGAAAGGTGCTTACGACAGTGTCTATTTTATGTGAACTCCATGATGGCTGTTGTGTCCAAGGGGTGGAAAGTTCATCTCAGGCACCAGCTTTGGGGTAAAGATTCAGCAAGATGATGCATGGAAAGTTCCAGGAAGGAAGAGGGGCTCAAAAGATGTAGAATGAATGAATGAATGAATGAATGAATGAATGAATTTAATGGTAGGCCATGAGCCCATTCTGGCTCCTTCTGGGAAGAAGGGTGGTTCACTCGTGCAGCTGGACACAGGTCTCACAGTGTCTAGACACAGCAATGACAACGCAGCCAGTGTCCAAGAAAGCTTTGGGGCCTGACAAGTCAATCCACTATCACCCTGTCAAGTCACTATGCTTGATGAGCCAGAAGAGCCCTGGCCTATGATCCCCAAAATATCAAGGTCCTGTCTAAGCAGGTACTGGCCTGGGCAGCAGCCGCTGGGAGTGACACGCAGAGAAGAAAAATGGGTCAGGAAACCGCAGCAAGGCTTTCGAGATGGAAAAGTATACAGGCCCTTCCTTTGTGTGAGGATGAGTGCCAGGGGCCTTTGCCTATTGAGTTTTCATCAAAGTAATTTATTGATCAATACAGTGAACATGGCTAGTTCAGCGATTTTGTAAAAAATCAGCATGTGTTGGATGTGAGGAGCACTTTGCTGGATTGTGGCATGTGGGGCCCAGCAGGATCACCCGTGTTTTATGGCCTTCTGGGAACTGAGCCCTGGCGGTTACATCGCTGTGGCTTTATCTTCGTGACACCAAAACATTGGGATGGAGGAAAAAGATGGGTCAATCTTCTAGGTGTTATGTCTACCTGGCAACAAATATCAAGATGTTTCTAGCACAAGGTCACTGGCAACAACCAATGTGGAGTGTGCGAAGGTGGAAGACAGGGAGGAGGAAGACATATGCTGGCCCCCAAGGCCAAGGCCAGAGTATAAGGTTTTGCATTTACAGAGCACCTACTGTTTACCAGTGACACACATACACACACACACACACACACACACACACACACACACACAGCATTTTTTTTTTTTTTTTTTTTTTTTATTGAGTCTTTTCGAAGACAGGGGTACTCCCTGTAGCCCCAGCTGGCCTGGATACATGGTGCTTTCTCTTGTGTTTTCAGATGAACCTCAGGAAACTATCAGGGCAAGGGGAAGTTTAAGGACATCCCACCTACATGGAGCTTGTGGCTCTCTCGAGGCATCCTGTCCTCCCAATAATCTAGATGCCCCGAGAGAGTGTGCACTCTTGCTCGATGTGTGAGTTATCTGCAAGTGCAAGTTAACTCCTGGCACATGCATCCTAGAAGAGGCCACCAGTCAGCTCTCTGCCAACCCAGGGATGACCAAGTACCTGCAGGGAGCTTCTCCCCTGCCTCCTATCCTCAGTGCTGATCTAAGAGCATCAACTACACACATGAAGTGGGGCTTTGGAGGGGCCCGTGGCCTGGAGGCATCAAGCAGAATAAACCTTGACACCTGGCTGGGGGCACCAGGTGGGGCCAGAGGAGGCTTAAACAAGCCATTTCCACATCTTTCTGAGGTCAAGCCCCCCAAGGGGATTAGTTACTCTTTTTGCATTACCATGGCCAAATCTTTGACAGAAACAACTCAAAGAAGAACAGTTTACCTCGGCTCTTCCTTCCAGAGAGTTCAGTCCACAGATGTTTGGTCCTATGAGCTGGAGCAGAGCATCACCATGGCAGAGATGTGTGACAGAGGCTGTTCTTTATTCTCTATGAGAGGCAGAGGGTGTGTGACAGGGAATGTCTGGGGATACCACACCCCCAACGACCTGCCTACACTGATCTACTTCTTCCGAAAGTTTCCATAGTGTCTCAAACAATGCCACCAGCTTGGAGCCAAGTGTTGGAACACGAACTGGTTAGTTTGAACCGTCAACTTCCAGGGGGGCCACCTAGAATTATTACCTGGGAAGAGGGGCGCAGTGAGAAATTATCTAGACAGGTTGGCCTGTAGCATATCTTGTGGTGGATTATCTTGATTGTTAAATGACCCTGGCCACTGCAGGTGGCCCCATGCCCTAGGCCGAACTCTAAAAATGAAGAAAGCTAGCTGAGGCGGTAAGTGTGCGTGCATTACGATCCTCTTGCCTTGGGACTGTTATGCGGTATGTCTAGACTGTATTGCTCTGTCTTGACTTCCTTCAGTGTTGACTGGAATCAGAAGCCAAATAAACCTTATTCCTCCCCGTAAGAGTTTTGTCAGGGCACTTTATCACAGCACAGAAAGGAAAGGAAGAGAGAGACTTTCGCCTTCAAAGGATAACAGGAGCTAGCTCTGTCTTCTGGCCAGGCCGAAGCCCCCTCGTGCATCCCTGGCTTCTCTCCGAGCCTCTTAGACCTCAGCACTAAGAAACCACCTCCTCCTCAATCACTAAGTCAAAAACCTTCGCAGCTGTTGCCATGCCGACATACGCTGTCCGCATAGATTGATAGAATTCACTTATTTGTTTACTTGTCTGCTGTGTGTCACACTCGGAAGACAAGGTCTTGGGAACTTGGAAATGGAAAAGTCGCCTCTTTGGTCATTACTCTGTACCTAGCTCCTAGTACTGTGCCTGGCACAGAATAGACACTCAAGCAGCATCTGCTTAAGAAGAGAGGAATGCAGCCGGGCGTGGTGAGCGCACCAGCTTAAAGTCCGAGCACTTGGAGGGCAGAGGAAGGATGCTTTGTGATTTCAAGGCCGCCTGGTCTACGCAGTGAGTGCCAGGCGGGACTACAGGGAGACCCTGTCTCGAAAAGACCAGAATAAAAAAGAAGGAGGGGGAAGAACCTATTCAAGCCACAGCATTTCTGGGATGTCGGCTTGACGAGAATCCTACCTACAGGCCTTCCCTAGACAATCCTCCTCACACCTGAGCAGGGCAGGAATTCTGTTAACATGTGTCCCATCTCAACAAGCTGCTTTCTCCAGGGAAACTGCACCAGATAACTGGGCGAGCCCTACTCTGCCTCAGGCAGGCACAGTCCTTAACATGCTACATGGGACAAGCACATCTAGTGGCCTCTGCTGGGAAATGGGACGGGCAGGGAGGCAGAGCTTGGCCACCCCAGCCGGCTTCTGTCCTTGGACCTGCCACTTCTGCTGGGAGGGAACTGGGACAGCACCAGGAACCGGACAGCCTAGATCCATCTGGCCTCCCGGTTGGTTCCATCCCTCCCCCTCCCCTCTCCTCCCTCTCCCCCTCCCCTCCCCTCCCTTTCCCTTACCTTCCCTTCCCCTTCCCTTCGCTCCCCTCTCCTCTCCTTTCCTCTCTCCTTCTCCTCATTTTGCCCCTAGTTGTTGGTGCTGTTTGGGGAGGCTTTAGGCAGTGCAGCCATGCAGGAGGAAGCACATCACTGGTGGGGGCTTTGAGAGGTCTTGAGCCTTGCTGCTTTCCGTACTTGAAGATGTGATTGCTGGGCTTTCTGCTCCAGCCACCTCCTGCCACTGCGCCTCCCCCACCCCAACCCCCGCCATTGTGAACTCTAATTTCTCTGAACCGTAAGCCAAAAATCTCTTCTTTCTATAAGGTGTGGTGGAAATGGTGTCATCACAGCGACAGAACAGTAACTGATATTCTCCTTTCCTCCCTTTCCCTGTCTGAGGGGTCTACCTGAGTGTCTAGCTCTCCCTCTCTTTCTAACCCAGTATTTAGCTCTCTCTACCATCAAAATGGTAATATCAGGATACCCATTATCCTCTTAGTACCAAGAGACGTTAAACCTCCAGAAGTCCCCACCTGCCTTCAATCAGGACTCGAAGATCAGAAATCAGGATGGAAAAGTGCTACTTGATAAAACATTTAGAGAGTTGGTTAAATGCCTCAGCTGATACGGGCATTTGCTGCCAAACCAAAGAACCTTAGTTCAAGTCCTAGGACCCACATAATAGAGAGAAGAGAACTGACTCCAGCAAATCATCCTCTGACCTGTGACACATGCATGAAATAAACAAAAACATGTAAAAGATATCTAGATTTTTCTCTAAATACTTTAAGGTATCCTGGCATAAAATTACCTGGTGGCCAGGCTCTGAGGCTTGGCTTCTGGGGGTGACCCAGCTCTGTCCCCTGCTGGCTGCTTGACCTCCGGCAAGTAGTCAGATTGGGGCACAATTTCTACACCTGTACAATGGAAGCACTGTGCTATCTCACTGGGGAGTTACTACAGAAGGTCGTGAAACACTACCAGGTGTGGGATGCTAAACGCTCGGTACACAGGGCTGGTTTCAGTCAAGTTCTTTTACTGGTTTGCTGGGTTTAAACACTGACCTAATGCCCAGGTTGGGCCAATGAAGGGAGATAGCTCTGTCACCATGGAGAGACCTTGGTTGCCTGAGGACCATGGGTCACCCTTGTCTGGGTGGGTTCTTCTCTTAAACCCTGGAGGGGGCCCCAGAAAGGGAGTTGATCCCTCCTGAAGGGACCACGTGGCAGTTGCTGAAGCTGGAACAGAAGTTCCGGACCCCAAGGAGGATGCCAAAAAAGTGGGCACCAAAGACTGACTGCCTCAGCCTGACCTCCGAGGTGCGGAGAACAAGGAGAGTCAGTGAGACAGACTTTCCCAGAAGCTGACCCTTCACTTCCCTGGAGTTGGGACTTCTCTGAGCACAGCCCAAGGACATGAGACATGCATGGCCTGCAGGAGGTGCCCTCTTAAGTGCTGCAGGAAGCACCACACCCCTGGCATGCCATCCAACACCATCAGCAAAGGGTGCTCTGTCTCCAGAGCAGGACCTGTTTCTAGGCAAGACCAGATATCTAGAATCCCAGACTGGAACAGCTGGAAGCTAGGGAGGTCCGAGTTTGGATTTAGAGAACAATCCACATATCTAATGTGCATCCCAGCAGGCAAGAATGCAAAGCCAGCCCTGAATGCCAAGAAAGCAAGAGCTCCTGTTTGATTCAGAGCTTAATCCACTTGCACAGAGAGCTGGAGCTGTGCAAAGAAAACACCAGCCATGTGCATCGGGTGCTTCCCAATGCCACAGCTCCATCAAGCCAGTGGGATGATGGGACAGCAGGACTGGGCGGCATCCACACACTTCCCAATGCACCTGCTCCATCAAGCCAGTGGGATGATGGGACAGCAGGACTGGGCGGCGTCCACACACTTTCCAATGACACTGCTCCATCAAGCCAGTGGGATGATGGGACAGCAGGGCTGGGCGGCGTCCACACACTTCCCAATGCACCTGCTCCATCAAGCCAGTGGGATGATGGGACAGCAGGACTGGGCGGCGTCCACACACCTTCCATGCAGAGAGCCAGGGCTCTCTCATTAACAGGTCTTTCCAGCAGCCACCTTCTGACAATGTCCACAGGACACTCTTGACAACAGATAGTTCATACTCCTATTATAATAACTTCATGGCTGGAACCCAAGCGAGGTGAGGGTGCCTAGCAGCCTGCACTTGCCTGGAGCAGGGGAGCACCTGCCTTCTAGCCACAATCCTCCCCCAACTCCGGTCCAAGAAAAAGGCTGGGCTTTGCAGACCTACTCCAGGAGGTGACTGGAAAGGGTGGCCAGTTAGTCACTGGCTGGGACTGTATTGGAGTGGTGGGCCCACAGTCACTGGGAGGACTGCAGGGAGAACGAGGACAGAGGTTGTTAAAGCTCCTGCTGAGTTCCACCGCTTGCACTTTGTCCTCCTGCCTCAAAGACACAGTAGTGCGGGGGGCACACAGCAGATTCTCTACTTGGCACGTGCTCACTTAACTCAGGCACCACCACCCCAGAGAGCCACAGTCGCAGCCCTCAGTCAGGCAGACAGATGCCCAGTAACAGGAGGTAGAGCTGGGAGTACCAGAAACAGGCCACTTGGTGCTCACCTCTGGATGGGGGTGACTTACCTGGTCTAGTTCACCTTTGACTTGCCAAGTACTTATTGTGCGAGCCTAGCTAGGGCCACTGTAGGGAATACCCGGAAGAGCGACACACTCCATGGAACCAGGTACACATGTGATCATAGCTTAGGGACAAGCATTCCAGGCATCTTACTCACTGGCTGTCTTCAACTGAGGCTCTAGATCCTTACCTGGAAGATGGGGACAACTGCAGTCACCTGAGGTAGACCATGAAGGTTACCTGAGATTGGCGGAGGCCCAGGAACTCAGTGGCCTCAGAGATGACAACAGACAGAACAGAAACCTCCCTGCCTTTAAGAAGCTTCTGGACCAACATGGGAAGTCAAGATTGAGCCTGTGGGAGCCAAATGGAAACAGTAAAGTTCTGAGAGGAAGGAGGATAACAATAGTCCTCTTGGGCTGGAGAGATGGCCTAGTGGTTAAGAGCACCGACCGCTCTTACAGAGGACCCGGGTTCGATCCCCAGCACCCACATGGTGGCCGAGAACCGTCTGAAACTCCAGTTCCAGGAGAAACACAAACTTGCATGCAGACAGTACATTCATACACATACAGAAATAAATAAAATTAATAATAAAAAATTTAAAAAAACGAATAGTCCTCTCTCCCTCTCCCTTTTCCTCTCCCTCTCTCCCTCTTTTGTTTTATCCTGTTTTGTCAACAGAGGTTCACAAAACACCCTTCCTTTCCTTATGAACTCCACTGGAAGCCACTTACCAGCAGGTCAGAAAGCAGTCTGGCACAGGGGATGAGTAAAAGGCAGGGTGGGCTGGAGAGATGGCCGAGCGGTTAAGAGCGCCGACTGCTCTTGCAAAGGACCTGGGTTCGATCCCCAGCACCCACATGGCAGCTGAGAACCATCTTTAACTCCAGTTCCAGGGGAATCCGACACCCTCTTCTGACCTCTGCGGCATTGCACGACATGGGTGCACAAACCTGCATGCAGACTGTACATTCATACACATACGAAAATAAATAAATAAAAATAAATTAAAAAAAATTTTTAAAAAAAGGCAGGGTGGGGACTGTGGTGTGCAGAAACGTTCAGAGAGATGCTGGACCCTGAAATGTATGGGTAAGTCCCAAATTGTGAATGTTGGCTGACTAAAACAAAAAAACAAACAAAAAAAAAATGCAACTTAAAATTGAATTGATATGCCCCCCCATGGGTGAAAAATAAGATTTACATACAGAATTTCTTGAATGAACCCACAAAAGGTATGATCTTTGTTTCAATAAAAATGTTTTTTAAAAACCTAAAAGGAAAACGGCCAGAAGCAAGCACAGGGCCTCACATGCTCTGGAGTCCTGACTTCCAGGGTCTCCAGGGTGCACCGGAGGACTCAGTAAGATGTGTGCTCTGAAACCAGCTATGGGAAGGTTCCAGACAGACTGAGGGGCAAGGGTAGGGCCCAGGCCTGGTGCACCCCTGCGGGCTTCTGCTGGGGAAGTATAGGGAGAAGCAGTTCAACAGGAGGCTAAAGGGGTTGGGCATTGCAAGTGGAGAGTGGAGCTGGAAGACACGGAGCATCTGAGCTGGAACCAGTGTGCGTATGCTGAACTGGCGCCAAGGTGGTTTATGCTCCATCTTGGCTGCACGGCCTGTGGCTAGGGAGTGGGTAGAGTCAATCACAAAATCCAGAAGGATCCAGGTCCTGTAGACCCTCCCACCCTCCTAGAGACAGGGTTAGTCCCAGCGTCTGTGACAGCTGCCAGGACCTAGTGCCCTTGAAGTCCAGGGAACTTAGATGCTCCTGCTAAAGGGGCCAGGCTAAAACAGGAGAAAGGACAAGGCTAGGGGAATAGAAGGAGCCACTAGGAGGTTGGGGGGGAGACAGGAGGGACCTTTCTCAAGCTTGTGCAGGACCAGCCCACTCAGCAAGCTTCTTGACATGAAAACAGATCCATACACACCTCCTGAGAACCCGAGACGGGCAGGACCACACAGCAGGTCTGGGCATCTGTTATTTGATGTAGCAACAAGTGTCAGCACACTGCACTGCCTCCCCGGATGTGTAACACAGACCATGATGATTTCTGTTATAAGTTTAAATCAAAATTGGGGAGGGGGGCTGGAGAGATGGCTCAGCGGTTAAGAGCACTGACTACTCTTCCAGAGGACTCAGGTACTATTCCCAGCACCCACATGCCGGCTAACAACCATCCCTAACTCCAGTTCCAGGGGATCCAGTACCTTCTTCTGACCTCTGTGGCCATTACACAACAGGGGTATACCTACACACATGCAGGCAATACATTCATATACATTAAATAAGTAAATACAATAAGATGAAAGTTAAAAACAAAACTTAAATAAGGAAAAGTGCTTTGATGCAAAAACAACCATGCTTCTGCCCAGATGAGGATAATGAAAATGGTAAGTCACATGAGCTGTTAGCACAGTGCCTGTGTATGGTAAGTCCAAAACGGGCCCCTGATGTCTGGATTCCTGGAGTGGCACTGTATTCACAGAGGGAGACAGAAACCTAAAGTGGGAGGGAAGAAATCCCTGCTCAGCCATATCTCACCACCACTACCCCGTGATGCTCCTATCCCAGCAGTCCCAGGAGCTTGCCCTGCAGACTGTGGTCCCCCTTCTCCACTCCATCTGCCAAAGAGAAGTAGGATAGCTTCATGCCCAGTCCACACAGGGGCCTCCCTTGGCCCACCACGAGCTCTAGACCCTGGAAAACTGTCCCTGTGACTACCTTTCTCAGGCCTCTCTGTCAAGTTGTCAGGGGTCCCTGGGACTCACTCTAGGCCCAGCTGATGCCCAGACATAACAGCCCCTACCTGGTCATGGTCTCTAGTGTGTGGCTGTGAGGTAGATGCTCTGTGGTCTACACAAGGCTCATCCCTCAGGCAGTAACAAACAGAAGGTGCTAAAGGGTCTCAGGTCAAAGCAGAGAGCCTTGAAGAGAATGAAGACCCAGCTGCACCTGTCCACATCCATGCTGAACAGGGGATCTGGAAGGCCTCAGGACGTAGACCCAGGGCCCCTGGAGAACCCAGGCCCTCATCCACTGCCCAGCCCCAGGGAACAAACGGACAGTAGGGGAGAGCTTGTGGGCTCCGAGCTCGGGGCAGAGTCAGGATGCTCACTCTATAAACCGGCCCTTATCTATCCCCCAACTTCCTGTTCGTGTCACCTAGACCTGTGACACAGCGTCTGGTGAGTCTCCAGCCTCCACTGCAGCCATCACGGTGACCTTTCGGAGGTGGCTCTATCACTCTCCCCCAGAAAGTCCTTAGTGGCTCCCCCGTACCCTCGGGATCCTGCCCCGCCTCACTTATCATCTCGGGTAGAGCCTTCAGGAGGGTCATCTGGCTGCTTCACACCCTGTTGCTCACATTAGACTCACATACACCTTAAGGTTTTCAATGCTAGTTTGAAATGTATGGAACTGCTGGTATTTTGACCACATACTTACCTAAAATGTTGGTGGTCTCAGACAACCAACGACTGTATACCCATGCCTGCCCCTTGGGTATTTGTGCACATTACAATTGCACACGTCACAACTTACTCTCACTCCTCCCCATCACCAGTCACTTCTTGCTGCTTCCAATCTCAACTCAGAAGTGACTTTCTTAATGCTAAGCTTCCCTTCTGGAACACGCTGATGTCCATCTTTGCTGCCAGATCGCAAGCTTGCAGTGGACAGGGGTCCTGCCTGACCTGTTCACCCTCATAGTCCTGACACCAAGCACAGGTCTGGCCCATAGCAAGTGTGGGGTAAAGCCACCCAGGTGAGCTACCACCCTGGGAGTGAAGCTCCGACTCTGAGGGGCTGCTGACCCATCTGCCCTTTGGAGATTCCAGTTTCTGCACCTGCAGGGGAAACTCTGTACATCGGGAATGGGAACCGAGTATCTCAGGTCTGGGGTGCATTTGCCTTGACGCTTCCTCATCCTCCACCTCCATGCCCTCCAGCTCGCTGCATCCACCAATTTTCTCGCTAACTCCTGGCATCTCCACAAGATGAGCTATGGAGGATAAATGCAGGCAAGAAAAAGTCCACGCTTTAAGCTGCTTGGGTGGCAGAATTAGGCAGGCCTAGAATTTCACAGGCAGAGAATGCCAGGCTCTCCTGTGATATCCCTGGCCAAGCTGTGTGTGTTTCCATTACAGAAAACCCACTACCCCCCCCACACACACACCCTGAGGCACCTTACTGAATCTTCAAATTGCACTAAACATGAAATAGCAGGTATTGGCCATTACCTCTAGTCTCAATTCTGCAGGAACCTCTTGGGCCAGGCTTGCGCCCCCTCAACTACCCAATATAAATCCCAGAGGGTTTTTTTTTTTTTTGGTGGGGGGGGAAGGGCACTCAAATGACACAACAGAATGTGGAGATCAGAGGACCCTGGGATGGAACTCCGGTCATCAGTCTTGGCAGCAAGCACCTTTATCCCCTGATCCATCTCAGCAGCCTGACCCCAAAGATTTAGAGAGAGATGGCCACCCTTGCCTTCATGACTTCAAGTTCCCGCCTTTTTATGTGTGTGCATGTGTGCCCAGCTGCACATGCACATGTGCATGAGGGACAGAAGACAACTTCAGGGTCACATCCTCGGGAGAGGCATCCACCTTCCTTGAGACAGGTAATCTCCAGGGTTTCCTACTGTCCCGGAACTTACCAAGTGGGCTGGACACAGTGGCCAGCAATCCCAGCACTGCCTTTATAAGTTCACAGCACCACACCAAGAATTTTTTTAATTATATTGAATTTGTGCAATTGCATTAAATATATTTTATGGTATTTACATCCCTTCCCCTATCCTTACCTCCCCATACCACCTGGAATTTTGATGCGGGTTCTGGAGATTGAACTCACATCCTTGTGTTTGTAAGACCAGTGCTTTACTGACTGAGCCATCCTCACTCCAGCCCCTCCAAGTTCCTGGTTTTAAGCAGCATTCATTCAAGTGCTCAGTCTCCAAAGCTGGGCCATTCGTCGGACAGCACATACTGTGTTTTATTCCTCTCGAGTGGTAGAAACTGATGAGAAGAAAGCGCTAGCCCTTAGCAGGAAGAGGAGGCCCCATCTGCCTCTCCAAGAGCTCCGCCCAGCCTCAGGAGCAGAAGAGCTTACAGGAAAAACTGCCCTTTGCCCAATGAGCTGGGCCATTAGACCGTCTGCCCGCCCCAGCCCCAGGGAGATTGATGCCTACACTGACAGATCACTCCAATGTATTAGGTAGATAAAGAAATTGATTATTCCATAAATCATTGTCTCCATGAAAAAAAGTCCAATTTTTTAAAAAAGAAAATATTATAAATCTGTCCAAGCCCCTGTGAGGGAAAGTATGTAGCCATTTCAGTTTAATTGTCTGAGAGCTTCTTCGCTACAGCCCCAGAAGGAAAAGTCCCTGAAGTGAGTGACTGCCAAGCTGCAGGCCCCTGTTGCTCTAAGAAGGACTACACCATGCCCTGGATCAGAGAAATTTATACTGCAGCAGGAAGAATCTGAGTTAGATAGAAAGAAGAACTGCCTCAACTAAGGAGTTTAAATCCTATCCTCAGACACTGAAAAACTGAAAGCTGAGGGGCTGGAGAGGCGGCTCAATGGTTAAGAACACCGACTGCTCTTGCAGAGGACCCGGGTTCAATTCTCAGCACCCACATGGTGGCTAAGAACCATCTTTAAGCCAGCGTGGTGGCATGCGCCTTTAATCCCAGCACTTGGGAGGCAGAGGCAGGCAGATCTCTATGAGTTCAAAGCCAGCCTGGTCTACAGAGTGAGTTCCAGGCCAGCTGGGACTGTAGGAAGACCATGTCTCAAAACAAAACAAAACAAAACAAAACAAAGACTGAAAGCTGGAGGCTGGGGTAAAACGCCTTCTGTGGAGGTATAAGGACCTTAGTTCAGATGCCCAGCACCCAAGTAAAACTTGGGCACAGCTGTAAGCACCTGTAAGCTCACTGCTGGAATGGTTCCCAGGGGTCTGCTGGCCAGCCCATGTGGCCACAATTGTGAGCTCCAGGGTCTGTGAGAGACCCTGTCTCAAAAAGTAAAATGCAGAGCCATTGAGGAAGATATCCAATTCCTGGCTTCCAAATGCTCCTACCTGGATAAATATTCCCCCCACACACACATGACTGCATACTAAACACACACACACACACACACACACACACACACACACACACACAAATTGGGTACAAATTCCTCCTGGAAAAGTTAAGTGCAAATCTTCCTAGGGGCAGGGAACTGGCCAAAATAAACCCTGGAAGGAACTGGAGGACAGAGGGTGGAGGATGGGAGTGGAGGATAGGGGTGGAGGACGGGGCATAAGACAGCTCACTGGCAGAACAGGAACAAGGCAGAAGGCAAGAGCAGGTGGGAGGGAAGGAGTGAAGGGTGGAAGAGCAAGATGTGATGCCCTTCCACACCTGCCTGTGACCTGCTGCTCACCGCTGAACCTCTCTGAGACTTGTTTCTTCTCCCCAGGACATAAGAAGCTCTGAGCACAGAGTTTTAGTGTGGGCCGTACAAGCCTCAGTAGGAGGGGCCGTGGCTATCACTCACATTCACCTACCTGTACCTACCATGAAGACCCTGAGATGACCTACCCACAGGCTGCAGCTGCACCCCACCCCTGTAGTGCTCTGCACCCCACCCCTGCAGTCCTCTGCTCTGAGTACTCAGAGGTACAGAGTGGGCGCTCCACAAATGTTTGGTGAATCAATGAGTCAGCCCAGAATCCATGTGAAAAAGACAGGAAATAAACACGAAATTACAAATAGCATAAAAATAGCCATGTTTCCAAAGCACCTTTTTTTTCTGGTTCTTTGAATCTTAAGAGAAGTAACAAAAAGCTCCCTAAACCCCTGATACTGACATTTCTCAAGCCAGGGCTCCAAAAGCATCCCTGAGTGCAGCTGTCACAGCCCACTTCCTCTCTGCACATTCTAGATCTTTCTATCTACTATAGGCTTCAGGGGGCCATTTTGCCTCTGAAATCCCTGGAGCCCATTCACCTGACCCTCTGTCCTTGTTCAGAGATGAATAGTACTCCTCCTGTTATTCTGACATGGCTGACCCTCTTTAGCTTCTAAGGCAGGTGCTCCAAGCCGACCCTTAGTCCCCCCAGGGATGGACAGAAGTTCCTCTGTCCTTTGAGGTATGTGAGGTTTGCTCTTGGCCCAGCCCAACCTTCCTGTCCAGTACAGGCCTTTGCCACCCCCACCCCCATCCCAAGGCTTCTCGACACTGCCAGATGGTGAGGCACCTGGAGCCCGGGCGCTTTGGGGGAACGCCGCAAAGCTGGGACACGTTTGTTTCCCATCACCTGAATGAATGGTAATTTTATTTATTAGCAGAAAATAAGGTTCTATTATAGGTGTGCAGGGCTCCATGGCTCAGGAAACAATGACATGGAAAATAGTCTTAAGAAATCACATTGAGCAGGATAAAAATACATTACAGAAGCCCACTTACCAAATGCGATGTGAAAGATGACGCTGACAGGCCGAGCAGAGGCGCACGGTATCAGGTGTGATATCTGACAAGGGAATGTTCATGCGTTTTGTCATCTGCTACCGCTCCCTAGCAGACAAGCTGTACACGGCACCGAAGATTTAAGAACAGTTTATGTGGAAGGGGGAAAAGGAGAAATTCTATCCAGATGCTTCATCTTCCTTAACCATGAGTTACTCTATTTGAACAACCACAAGGGCTGGGTTTTCTTTTCCACCAGATGTGGACCTCGTAAAGACCTCAAGTCCTCTATGTGACTAGTGGACTGGGCCGCTGGAAGACAGAACCTGTTCAGTGAAACCTTACAAGAGCCACGCCGGGCCCAGAAAGATTCTTGGAGCAGCAAAAAGCTGAAAACACACACACACACACACACACACACACACACACACACACACACACACACACACACACACACGGCTGCTCTCCATGGTCCTGAATGTGGGAGAGACAGGGATACTAACCCCCTGCCTCTGAGGGACCCGTACAAGGCCATTCATTTATGGGAGTTTTTTTTTTTTTTTCTTTTGGTCTTTTTGAGACAGGGTCTCCCTGTAGCTCTGGCCGTCCTGGAACTCACTCCGTAGACCAGGCTGGCCTCGAACTCACAGAGATCCTCGTGCCTCTGCCTCCCAAGTGCTAGGATTAAAGGCGTGCGCCACCACGCCCGGGATTTATTTATTTCTGTATGTGTATCAATGTACTGTCTGCATGCAAGTCTGTGCACCCGTTTTGTGCAATGCCGCGGAGGTCAGAGGAGGGTGTCGGATTCCCCTGGAACTGGAGTTCTCCTGGAACTGGAGTTTCAGACGGTTCTCGGCCGCCATGTGGGTGCTGGCGATTGAACCCGGGTCCTCTGTAAGAGTGATCGGTGCTCTTAACCGCTAGGCCATCTCTCCAGCCCCTTCTGGGAGTTTTTATAAACACATACAGACCTGATCTGTATTCTCTATCTATGGAAAGATAATTCTGAGGTGTTTTTCTGCACTGGAAAAATCTAGTATACATAGATCTCTAAAGGAATAGTCATTCCTTTAGCCAAGAATAGCAACAGACACCAGACCAGCATTAAGTTCAGAAACCCGAAGTCAGCCTGAGCAATACAGTAACAAATAAATAGACTTTGTTGGGCGTGGTAGCACATGCCTTTAATCCCAACACTCAGGAGGTAAAAACAAGTGGATCTTTATGAGTTCAAGGCCAGCCTGGTCTATCCAACAAGATTCAGGCCATCCAGGGCTATATAGTGAGATCTTTTCTCAAAAAGAAAAGAAAAAAAATCCTACAAAGTTAGAGCTTTGTTGGTACACACGATGCATGCATGTGCGTTAGGAAGATGGGGCCCAGGCATCTATGTTTCAGTTTGCCCTGAGTTCACCGAGGGGCATAGAACATGAATCTCCAGTTCTGCCCTCACATATCCTCCACCTGCGATCAACGAGGATGGAGGCTGGCACTCCCACGGCCCCAGCACTAGCCACGTTTCTTCCTACTGATTTGTCCGTAGGCTCCATGGACTCCAAGAACATCAAACACTATGACCTAGCCTACTCTCCTCCCATAGGAAAAGTCTCTCTAGATTCAGGAGGAAGACGTCAGGCTTTAGTTCTTGTAATGAATCCGGGGGTTCTCAGTCTCTCTGCTGGAGTGTCCCCCCAGCCTTCAGTCCCTAGGGACCAGCTGTAATTCAGCTTCACTCATACTTTATTCACTGATTCGATGTTTACAAGACAAGTAAACTAGACAGCTGTCACCTCTCTCAAACTAGGCAGGAAAACAGGCTTTTGCTACTCCTACCGTGTCACCGTTTCTCTAGAGAGAGGAAAGAGGAAAGAGGAAGATCTGGCCTTGGATAGGGGACTGTCTTCCCTTACTATGTCTGTGAGGGGGTACAGAGGGCTACATCATAAATTCGTATCACTCTTGGCTACATCACTGTGGCGGACAGCTCACCCAGACTGTCAGGAAGCAGAACCATCAGCAAAGTCCTCAGTTTCCCCATTGATCCGAAGGGAAGACTGCCGTCACCCATCAGGCTTGAGACAAAGAACAGCTGCCAAGCCCTATATTGGGAAGCTGGCTCTAGAGAAGCAACCCTCCATTTGGACATCTCACACAAGCACACAGGCACATGCCTTCCCACACCCTCCAAGCAGCCAGTGGAGAGGGCGATGCAGGTTAAAAGGCTCAAGCCGATTGCAGATCCCCAGTCTCCAAGATGACTGCTAACATCTGCAGTACACCTCAGCTGTCATGTCGACCTGTTGCATACATGGTCCCAGCAGGATACAGGGAGGTGGTGAAGACAGGAAGAAAGGACACCTGATCTATGACTGACAGTGGTGTGAGTGGCTCAACCACAGCTGTGCCTGACAGCCGGCCTGAGTGATCCGTTTATTAAGGATCAGACGAGCCAAGTTTCCATCCTTAGACCAGCTCCTGCAGGGAGCAGCAGAGATGCTGAGGAGTGTGTGGGAAGGAGAGAGAGGTGAGATAGGAAAGCAGAAGGATCCCGCCTCAGTCTCTTCTGGAAGCAGACAGTTGCGCCTCTGTCAAGACGAAAGTTGTTACGATATGAAACAGACAAGGGATGGAATGCCCAGTTCATGGGTTGGAAAGGAGGGGTTCCCCCTCACCACTCTAGTGTGACCCACCAGACTAGATGAAGAAGGTTGCAGCATAGAAGAGGCCAACCAGATGTTAGAACCGGCAGCAGGACAAATATGACTTCAAAGAAAAATGAGTCTTTCATGAAATCTTCATGGACGAAACTGGAAACGCATTGAGCTGAACAACAAGGCAGTCAGATGGCCTTCGGCATCACGACCACAGCCATCCGTTGATGCACTCATTTTCTCAAAAAAAAATGTTTACTCGTCATCTATGATGAGCCAAGCACAAACAGTTATACACGTGGAAGTAGAGAACCAGCCAGTTGGGCCTGCCCTGAGAACAGTATGGTGAACACAGTACTGAGGGAAGTAAAGGAGGCTTCGGGGACTTGCAGAAGGCAGGGCAGGTCAAGAAAAGCTTCCTAGAGGAAGAGACACATTAGCAGAGACATGAGTATGAGTAGGCCTTGGCCAGAGAGAAAAGCAGGACAGAAGTCAGGGGCGAAGGTGTGAGGAGGGAGGTACCTGGGTCCAGAGACTGCAGGCAGGGCCACAGAGAGAGCACAAAGGCCTGCAGGCAGAAGGAAGCTGGCCCTTGTTTGGAGATGGTTCAGGTGACTCGAAGGCCACCTGATCAATGCAGCAGGTGCTGAAGTCAGTCATGTGACACAGCAGGACAGACAGAACTGAAGTAAGGGGAAGGAAGACATGTCCGTTCCAGGCCTCAATGGTACAAGATATGCTGGATGCAGCTCTCAAAGCTTTGGTGCTTGTGTCAGTGGTCCCTAAGCTTCAGCCCACAGGCACCTCATCTACACCACAGGCCCCGTGGAGGAAGCCACAGAGGAAGGGGACAGTGACAGTCTGAGGATGGAGCTCTGGGGTCAGGCTGGGGTGGTCCAGAAATAATGACCAAGAAAAACTGCCTGAAGACTCGATGCTAGAGCTCCCTGGAGATAAATGCCAGGCTTTGCCTTAAGGCCCAGAAGATCCATTGAGTGGTTATGGATTGACAACAACAAGCATAGAAAAGGCTTCAAGATCTCAAGACCACCAGCTCAGGACAGATCAACAGAGAGAAATGATGGCTTAAAAGCCTGAAATAACTGGAAGGTGCATTACTAGAGGCCAAAGCTGAGATCCAGCGAGGTGATAAGCTTAGTGGTTTTGATAAAGAAGCAGTTATTACTGCAGGCAGACACCCCCAGGCTGGTTTAACTGGGTATCTTCAGTATGAAGAAATGCCCTTTCATTCATCAGAGTGGGGCAGGGAGCACTCCCCAACCAATATCAAGTGTGAGGCGATTGGAACAGTAAGGGTGATGGGTAGTAGCAGCCATGGAGCGCCTGTCATGACAGAACTCTAAGCACTCCACATGCATTAACTCACCCAATCCTCACCAAAACACCGGGAGACGGGTACAATCATTTCGAACAGTATTTCGAGAGATGCAGTAGCTTGTCCAAGATCACACAGGTGGAAAGCCACAAAGACAGACTTTAAAGTGAGGCTGGGGGACTCTAGAACCTGCGAGCTTATCTACAAATGCTTCGTTGCAAAATCACGTGGGCTCCCTTTGTGGCAGGCCAGCAGGCTTTCACAATAATCCCATGAAGCAAAAGCTACGGTCCCGTTTCACAGGTGATGGAACCTATACAGAAATTATGTGACCTGCCTAAACATACACAGCTGCGAAAGGAGAGATGTCCAACTTAGATGGACTCCAGAGCTCTCCCATTCTCAAGATCTGAACTCCAGGGCTTCCTCAGAACCACAGGGAAATGTACTGCAGCTTTTGAGAGGGAATACAACCAACGCTGCACCAAAGAATGGGTGGGGCCTAAAATCGGAGGCTCCCTGTGTCAGGTGATGATGACATGGGGGCATGTCTTCCACCTCCACACAACAGTAGTCTCTCCAAGAATGGTTCCCAAGGTCGGCATCATGGTGCACACCAGTCGTTCCAGCACTCCGGGGGTTAATAAAGCAAGAGGACTTGCTTGAAGAGTTTGAAGCCAGCCTGGGCTACACTTACTATTCTAAGCCACCCCGGGTTACAAAGGAAATTCTAAGCCAGCCTTACTTACAAAATGAAACACTGACTCAAATAAACAAGAAAAAAAAAAAAAGAAGAAAAGACAAAAGTGTGGGTCTTGGCCTGTAGCACTCACCTTACCAGGAAACCTGTTAAAAATGCAAGTCCCAGACTGTCTGTGAAGCAGCTCTCTGGGGAAGGGGCCCTCACTCAGGGTCTGAAGGAGCTCTGCAGGTGATTCTGATGCATGCTAATATTGGAGAACCCGAGCCCCAGAATGACCCCTGGGGATCTCTGCAGCCTGAATTCTTCGGTTCTTTACTGTAGACAGGAAATAGGATACTTGGAGCCCTGGGAAGTCCTTGGCTCCCCAGCTCCCAGCTCTCCCGCTTTTCCGCCCAATTGGGCAGCTCTTTGGAATTGCGCATTTCAGTTCTGCAAAGCAGAGGCTGGGAGGCTTTGCAGAGGGCCCCCTGGTTGCCGTATTTAAAGAGCTCGTCCCTGCAGTTGTGCTGAGAACTCTATAAAACCCCTTCCAGCGGCAGCCCGTCCACATCATCTCTTGAATAGCACAAGACTTAATTGCCTCCTATGGACTGGAACCTTCTTAACACAAACGGCAATGTAGCTCCTTGCTCCTTTTCTCCCTCTGCTGTCTCACCCACCATTCAGCACAGCACCAAAGGATCTGAGTAGAAGCTCACCACTCCCCCTGGATCTCACTGGTCTCCTTATCCCCATTCCTCTGAGGACCATGGGGACACTCCTCCCCAGTTTTTACCCTGGCCTTCATTACTGGCATCTCCCAGTAAAATCAGCACCCAGCCACAGACCATCTCCCATCCCGCTCACCTGTCTAGGGAACAAACACTGAATGTCCTATCTAGGAAGGTCTGGCTGACCAGAATTCCCCAGACCAACCCATCAAAAGCATCCCACCGACATCCCCTGGGTCCTCCCAACTCTGCCCTTAAAAAGCATTTCAATTAAATTGCTGCTGCAAATGCAAATTCAGTGTTCCAGGCTGCAGGCATAAGATAAATAACACTCCAGGAACGTCCTAAGAAGGGCACCTGTCTTGGTCTTATAATTGGCACAGCATCTGGTTGTGCCCATTGCATTCCTGGGCACACAGGCACATAGACAATGAGCAACTGCCACATTGCTGGGTGAAGTACTGAGCGCCAGGTTTAACACAAAGCACACATGAGCTTCAAGCTGATTCTGATGGCAAAGACTCAGCCTCCACCCTTGGGAAAACTTCCCTTCCTCCTCACAGTTATTAAACGTCGGGCTCTGTGTAAAAGCTTTACACACTTTATGTCCTTTAATCCTCAAGTGAGCCCTGTGAAGGTGGTACTATAAGGCTCAACCATACCAAGTTTTTGTAGGTCAAAAACAAACAGGACGGGTTCTCATTCAATAGCAAGACTTCTGTCTTGGCTGATGAGACCATAAAAGCTCAGCAAGGAAGTGACTTGTCCAAGGTCATGCAGCGAGTCTGCACAAGGAAACACACTCAAAGGCAGATCAGCTGCATTTCCTCAAACCTCAGAAACATCATCACCTGAAGATGCAAAGAAAGAAATGATTTTATAGATAATAGGCTTCTGCATATGAAAATGTGAAAGAAGAAAGACCTATCTTAGAATTGATGAAACACATAATTTATAAAACATCCCTCTGTCTCTTGGCAGTGATGATGGGGGAGACATGGTCATGGGCACCCTTGGGCAACTCCTTGTCTAAAGCAGGTGGCAGAAGCATGTGCGTTAGAGAAAGCCCCCATCCCATCCATCTGTGGATGGATCCATCCCCAAGCCTAGCCGCTTCCAAGGTTAATAACACCAACCAATAAGGTATAAAGGTCAAAGGTAACGAAGAGAGGAAGGACCTTGGGCTGAAGCTGAGCCGTGAGTGGGGGGGGGTGCCAGCCATGGAGGGACCCTGGAGTAACTCTAAATGAAAATAAAACAAAGTCAGCAGGGGCTGGGGTAGCACAGAGGGCTCTGAAGCCTGGCTGCTGTAAAATGTGTCTAAATGTGGGGCAGGGTGTGGAAATGTGCACCTTTAATTCCAGCCCCCCCCCCCGGGGGCGGGGAACAGAGGCAGGTGGATCTCTGAGAGGCCAACCTGGTCCATTAGTGACTTCCAGGGAGTCTGGGACTAGGGAGACCCTGCCAATAAAACAGACAACAACAATAACAAACATGTATCTGAAGGGAAAGATAAGCGAAATCAAACTGCCTGTGGTCCTCAACTTCAGTCCCTCTTCTGTCCCTCCAGGCTCACCTCTCCAGATCCCAGGATTTGGGTCCCTAGGCTAAGCACCCCTAAAGAGCCTGGGAGCTCACTCCTAGGCTAAGGAAAGGCAGGGCCAGAATTTAAGGAAGCACTCACTGTTGCATCTGTGAGGCAAGCTCGGGGTCTCCAACTTTTAGGGAGCCTCCTTAAATGCTGACACTTCCAGAGCCTCACTCTGCTCCAGGCTCTGAACTGGTCAAAGGCTGCTGGAATAACAGCAAAGAAGTAACACTGATCCTTGGACTTGCTTAAGGTTTTTTGAAAAGATTATCACAACTCTCTTACTCTAAGAAACAGGCATTTCATATTTCTCCATTTTGCAAAGAGGGAAACTGGACAATCACAGGACCCCTCTGTCCAGGCAACCCCAAATCTGCCACTACTCTAGTGAGGGAGCAACACTCAGCGGCATTTACTAGCACAGCCACAGGGGCCAGCCATAGTCACCATGCCCCTTACACTGCCCACCAGTCTCAGCTCCTAACCACACAGGCTCCATTTAGAAGATGGGGATGTGACTGTTGCTTAAAAATAGAACAACATAAAAACTATTAGTAGCCTGGAAGGGATGGCAGAAAGGAAAGGGGATGAGATCAGGTAGGAAAAGGGAGGGTGGGACTGGGAGGAAGAACAGAGAGACCACCCCCCAGCCCCCCAGTCACCTTCTTTTGCCAGCTCTCAGGTGCAGAGGCTTGAGGTGAGGGGGGCATACACAAAAGGCCTTTAGGGTTCCAAGTCAGGGGACTATGTCTTTGAGGACAACCTGGGAAACTCCAAGCAGAGGGATTTCTGTGAGTAAACTGGTCTTGTCCAAGGAAGAACCCAGCCTTTATTTAGGGGTTGAATTAATGCTCTGGGCAGAGTCCAGAAGCCACGACCAAGAAAAGTGTAAGAATCTCTCTCTCTTTCTCCCTCCCCTCTCCTCTGTCTCACTGCTACACCCCCACCCAACACCCACCCCCTTTCACCAGATGAAACAAGTCTGCCACAGCTCACTGACATCACATACAGGCACTGATGGGGTTAAACATGGCAGAGACCACCCAGCCATCTGGTCTGATAACATGCCAGAACACAGCTCAAGCCAGTGAGATGAGGTTCAGCAACCCAGCCCTACCACTCCATGCTCAGCTTCCAGAACTGTGGGAGGTAGGGCCTTACAGTCAGCCCCTTTACAAAATGTTTCTGTCTTCAGACTATGGAGCACCAGATCTGGAAGCAATCTGATTGCAATTCAAATCTTGCCTCTACCACTTACAGGCCATGGGATCCTGGGCAAGTGAGTTCCCATAGCTTAGTTTCTTTGTCTGCATCATGATGACATTTCAATCAGATGCTGAAGAAAATGCTGCAGCTCCATTTATTGAGCACTTACTATACCCCCTCCCTCCTTCACGATTGTTTGAAAAGCCTGGGAGCTAATAAGTGCTCAATAAACTGTGGCCACGGTATTGTTGTTGTTCTGTTTTTCATTAGTAGTATGCTCTAGACCCAGTGGGGCCTGAGGCTGGAGACCTGATGGCCATCAGACGGCCATCAAGCACAGACACACTGCCCTCTGGTGCTGCTGTTGAGGAATCAGCACCTGGAAGAAAAGAAAGCTCCCAGAAAGAAGGCCAAGGCGAAGGCACCAGCCCCAGTCTGCACCAGGCCCTCAAGAGAACTCCACCCACCCCAGCCCCACCACGCAAGCCTGCAGAGGATAAGCCAGTATTTGCTGGCTGCTGGGCCCAGAGAAGAAGGGCCTCGCTTCTGGATATAAGTCCTCTCTGTTGCCAGACAATGACTGAGGATACCCACCCCCCATTTCCACCCTCTCTGCATGGCCCAGCTTACGGTTGCCTCTTGAGGGTCTTGAGCAAGCATGACAGGTCAGAGCAAGCATGACAGGTTAGGCTGTAGCAGCAGGAGAGGGAAGGAGTGGCGGACTGTGAGAAGATGTGGGAAGGCGTGGCCTCCAAACATTAGAAACAGCCCTAGCCACAGAGCAATTTCCCTCCAAGACTACCCCAACCCCCACACACACACATAGGTCTTGTACCTTCTGCAAGAGAGGAAGTGGTTCTGATGTCCACAAGGGCACTTGGACCTCTGCTCTTGCAGAGAACTCTACTTTTCAGTGCTGGGACACAGTGCCTGACTGAACATGAGGCCCACAGACTCCACAAAGGATGCTAAAAAGGCAGCCAAGCAAACTAGCATTCCTGTAGGGGTTAAGCAGCCAGAAGCAGACCTTCAAACCTCTTCCAAAACTGCACCTTGGGCTGGATGTCTAAACACAGGCCATCATGCCCAGCCACAGGGGGAGACAGGTGACCTTGGATTAGCTTAGCAGGGCCTGGCTCACACTGAAAGAAAAACACTTCTAAAATCTCCAGGTCATCCTGCCGTCAAAAAACTGTTTCGCATAGTGCAAGGCAGGGTCTTGGAGAAATTAAACTCCATCTGGAGAAAGAGGGGGAAGCCCTGGCTGACGAGAGCAGCTGGGCTGAAAAGTAGAGGCAGAAATTCCTCAATTTAATGCGAAATAAAGGCCCCTCGGGCCACTCCCAGGTCTTGTCTGAAGCTATTTACTTCCAGGGGGGAAGCCCTATTGATCTTCATTCAGCAGCTGTCTGTTCCTACAAGGCGCGACTTCTCAGCCCATCACCCGTCACAGGGATTCCTCATTGTTTTACAGGAAGTGGCTCCGAAACTCAAGAGTAAAGATGATTTGGACGAACTGATCAGAGGAATGGCTGATAAGTGGGGGCTCTAAGGGAGGGGGCCTCCCTCTCTTGGGAAGATTTGCCGCAGGGACCCTACACAGTCAAAAGCTAAGTACCTTGCGGTTCTCTCTGCTTGGTCTGTGGATGCTCAGAGAGTGCGGAGCTGGGCCGGCTCTCCCCTCCCAGCCCCCTTACACCTGCTTTATGTCTCCACAGTCATTTGGCTTTGAATGTCCCCACTGGCAGACCAGAGATAGCACCAGCCACCGCCACCGAGCTCCTCATATTCGGAAGGCTCGCCAGGCTTCACCAGCTGCTGCCACCACTGCCTGGCTCCCTTCTCAGATTCAGATCTGGCCGTCTTATAGTACGTCTGTAATCCTGGGGAAACAATAACCAAGAAACCCACAATGACAATAACCGTTCTTGCCAGCCTGTCATAAAGGGAACTTTGAAAACACAGAATATGCCAACCAGATCATTTACATATAGGGAAACTGAGGCCTGGGAATGAAAGGCAAAGTGGGGTTTGATCAAAAGAGTCCAGCAAATTAAATAAAAATCCCAGGCCCCTTGCCTCTAAGCCCAGCACCCCTCTACTTCAGCTTCTAAGTCATGGAACCTGGAAATCCAGGTCCCCCTGGAAGGTCACGAGACTCATTTTGTTTTGTGAGGACTGTGCATCAAATTGCATTCCGCAAGTTAAGACCAGAACCCATCCAAACAATAATAGCGATGCTAACAATAACAATAATAATAATAAAAAAATGTGTAACAATATGCCTTGCAAACCTTCAGTGGCAACCTTTGATAATCACACGCAGAATACATCTTCCAAATATTCATATAAAATAATCAATGATCATTTTTTCCGCAGACTACAATCTAATTACTCTCTCTCCCTAGCTCTCTCCCTCGCTTTCCTTTGTTACTTGCAAACCATCCAAGCAATCAATGCCTTGACCTCTCCCTCTGATAGACACAATTACAAAAAGACAGAGCAATGCAATTCATCTATTCAAGACGGATTGTTTGAACACTCTGTCATACTACTGAACTATCCATCTCCTTGTCTAAGAGGAAATTTCAGTCCCCCAAAAACGCACAAAGAGAGGAGGCGGGTACCACATTCCCCAGCCTGGAAAGCCCTTCTTATATTGGCAGGTAAACCCTCTTTGGTCCTGTGCTCAGCGATGCCTGGCTGTTAGAAAAGAGATTCGGATCCAGAGGCGAGCAGAAGTACCCAGCATGCTCCAGAGCCCAATTTCCCCGGAGCCTCAATTCCTGCAGCCCCATCCAGAACTCTTGGATCCCAGAAATAGGAAGAGAGAAATGGCATCTGGTCTAACCAAGGCAATATCTGAGTTGCAGCATGACACATTCATATTCTCTCTCTCTCTCTCTCTCTCTCTCTCTCTCTCTCTCTCTCTCTCCTACATCCACAGTAGTGCCCTGGTTCCAGCTGGGGTTCAACCACAAGCTCTCAAGGGACAGAAGCTCTACTCCCTAGGCAGCTCCGGAAAACCCAGAGGCCTCTGAGCCTTCCCATCCTCCACCCCAAGCTGGCTCCACTCCAGCAGTCACGTTTGGCATCGGTACAGCACCCCAGTCCTCGGGCTGGGAGTCAAATGGGGCAGGGCTCTTCTATATAAATGGCCTGGGCCAATATGCTAATTAATCCTAAGGCTTAATATGAAGAAGATTAGAAGAGAAGAGGGCTCTGCTATCAGTAATTGCAGTATTACACCGTGCTCCTAAGAAAGGGCACAGGTTTGAGATGTGCTCCCCCCGCCCCAGGGCAGTGAGGAGACCAAAGCCCAGTTCTATTTCACAGTGACAAGGGGCAGGTGAGGACAGACCACCCTGCCCCTTTGCTGCCTGTCTCTCTAGGGTGACACTCACCTGCTCCTGTCTCAATGAGCCTCCAAAATTTTTCATCCCTGAGATTGGTCTAGGACTATATCCATCCCACCCTGTGGAAGAAGGACCAAGGAAGGACACGCAAAGCATGAGAGGGGCACACAGCAGCACCCTCGGGGGCTTCCCTTTTCTTTCAAGGGCACCCTATCGTGAAGGTCCCCTAAAATCAGGAGGAATAAAAGAAAGAATAAAGGAAGTGCTGGTCCACTAGGAAGGGGCTGCCTGGAATAGTGCTGGGCCAGGCAAAAGCACAGATAGAAGACATTTTTGGCGAGCCTGAAGGAGCCAAGACTACAAAGGGTTAAGCCTGGCTGTGAAGGCTGTCCCCAGAGTCCCCTTCTCAGCCTCAGGGTGTACCCTGCCTGCCCGGGTGCTGGGTCCTGGGCATGCACTCAGCGTGGGCAGAGCAGAAGGTTGTCCTCTGCTCCCATTCAGATGGGCAGTTCAAGAAGGTCTGGCTCTGGGGAGAGAGCAAGCAAGAAGACTCCTTTGGGCTTTGCGATGGCCTTTGCCATGGCCTTCTAGAAAACCTAAAGAACAGAAACCAAGGGGAATCTGAGTTCCCTCAAAGCCCGCTCCTGGAGAAGAGCCACCCAGGAGGAAGGAGGCTCTGGTCAGGATGCCCTGCTTAGGATGCCCTGCGAACCCAGGCGGCCCAGGTCTCTGGCCTGGCACAAGCACAGGGCCCTGACGTTGGCTCCCGCGTGGCCCAGCCGGGCCCAGCCTCGCTGGTCAGCTGGCGTGGGACACGCAGGAACTGCCGCTCAGCCCAGAGCGCTGCCCCGCAGGGTGCCCGGGGCGGCCACAACAAAGTTAAAGCCCAGAGTAGGTTTGTGCCGTGACCAGAACAGCAGAGAAGCTGAAGCCTGGAAAGCCGCGCGCAGACCGGCAGCAGCCGCCAGCTGCGGAAGGATTCCGGCTAACTTTCAAAACCACTCGCGTGCCTCGGCCGCGATCCCCGGCTGCGCCCGGCCGCCTCCTGCGCGTCCTTCCCCCAGCCTCCGTCGCTCTAGGCTGGGATAGGCCTGAGTCGCGGAGACCCACCGGAGCGACTTGCAGAGGGCTGCCCCTCCCCTGCCCCACGCCGCGGGGCTGAATGGGGGCCACCAAGGCCGAGGGCGATCAGGACCGAGGACACCCTGCCCTCGTCCTGCGAATCTGTCCCCCGAACCCCAGCTGCCGACTGATCGCCACCGTCCCTCGAGCTAGGGGCTAGACGTCCTCGGGAGGCGACCAGGGGAGAAAGAAGTTGGCGCTTTCCCCAGGGCTCCCCGCTTTGCGCGGAAGCGGGTTCCAAAACGCGGTCTGCACCCAGTCGGTCGCCACGAAATTCCCCGGAGGTGCGGGCTCGGGGCTGGAACCTTCGCCTTCCCTGGAGCGCGCCCAGGGCCCCTCTCCCACCGCGGCCCGGCGGCCTTGTCCCCACAAGTGAGGCCTGCGACCCCGGCGGCTTTGGAACTTTGTCCTCCTGGCCACCAGCTCCCATGCCCACCCAAACCCGGCAGCCAGGAGAGAGACCCGGACAGTCTCTGGGGATGGCATTCAGACCCCTCCATTCCGATCTCCACCCGGGCGCGCACAGACACCCCCCCCCCAGCTCCAGGGGAGCCCTTACCGATCCGGATGACGTGGGGCATCCCGCGCGAGTCTGGGATCCAGAAGGCGCACACGAGGAGCCCGGCCCAGTATTCCCAAACCAGACTCCGGAGGCGCCGCCAGGGAGCGGTCATCGTTGGGCGCCGCCGAGCGTGCCCGGGGCGCGGCCGTGGCGGGCTCCCTGGGGCGGCAGCTCTAGGCGCGGGCGCGCAGCAGCCCCCGAGGCGCCGCCTGGCCCAGCCGCCCGGCTCCCGAGCGCCGCTGCGAGTGGGGGGCGCCCCGCGGCGCTGCGCACATCTTACTGGGGGGCCGCCCCGCCGGCGCCCGCCCCGCCTCGGCTGCCGCCCACGGGCCGCCCGCGAGCGAGGGCTCCTGGGCTCCGCCCGGGCTCCGCTCGGACTCGGCAGCGGCGGCTGTGGCTGGCGTCGGCTCGGCTCCCGCGCGGGCTTCCCACCTGCCCCGGCTGCCAGGCGCTGGCGGGCGGAGGGGGCGGGCTTGCACGCGTCTCCGGCCGCTCCTCCTTCAGCCGCCGCCGATGCTATCGCCCGGGCTCGCACAAAGCCCCGGAGTGGAGTTGCACGCGCGCACACACTCCCTCCCAGCCTCCTCCCCCGCGCCCTGCCTCCCGCCTCCCGCGCCGCCCGCCCGCCGCCCGCGCTCCCTCCGCGCACTCCCCCGCGCACACTCGCCCCGGCGCACACTCGCGCGCTCACACCTGCGCAAGGGGCGGGGAAGGGGACCCCGGACAGAGTTTGGGGGTGGGGACGCCCCGGAGGATCGAGACTCTCCCCAATCTGCCCTGCCGCCCCCAGGTCTCTTCAACTGCGAGGGCACGGAGCCCGGGAGCCAAGCGCGGAGCGTGAGGGCTGGCACGGCGAGCCGGGAGACGACGCAGCCCCGCGGCCCGACCAGCTGGAGGAGACGCGCCCGCCAGGAGCCGCGAGACCCGGAGCCCGCCGTCTACCGAGCCTCGGCTCTCGGTTCCCACGCGGCTGGACGGCGCCGGCGGGAGACTCATCGGGAGCTGTTTTCCCTCCCCATCTCGAGCCCGTGGGAAAGTGGGGTTGTCCTTGGGGTTTGGGGTGTGAGGGACAGAATTCAGAGAACTGTCGGTGCTGGGCTTCGGGAGCTAAAGGGGTGAAAGAGACCAGGCCAGACCCCTCTCCGAAGAAGGTAGGACTTGACCGCGCTGGATCAGCTCGCTACGGAGGCTGCGGAGAAAGACCGCCAAAGCCTTCGCTTGCAAGGGGCGCAGGAGTTGGAGCCGAGCTTCTTGGCCCGCTTCCGCAACTATGCGGGAGGGACTGGAGCCCCCTCCCGGATTCCTCCTGAGTCACAAAGAAAAGAAACTGATTTTCCGTGGGACAGAGCAGGACCCGCAGGGGAGCAAGCCGAAAGGGTTAAAAAAGAACCGTTTATTACCAATGATTTTTTTTTTTTTTGCAAGTGGCGCTGGGTGTCGAGGGAAGAGAAGGGCTGTGGAGCGAGGCTGGAGCAGGAGGCTGCGATTTGCGCAGCTAGGCGAGTTTAATGACCTTTTTGACAGAGACAAAGCAGTACTGATACAGTAAATAAATAAACGGATCTGTCACCGGGCATCGGCTAGGCTGGGTGCGAATTTATTTTTTCTCATTTAAATAATTTGATCTATTCAATCATTTCCAATCTCTCCCATTTGCCAGCTGTCTGGTAAGAGAATGGGCCCCTACATCTGATGAACCAATCTTTTCATTTTCTTACAAATAGATAATGTGTTGAGCTCTAACCCGCCTGTTAATTTTGCCATCTTTTCTTTCCCTCCCTATCTGAGTGCAGGGGACCTTGACATTATGTGGGGGTGTGGCTGTGGCAGCATAGCCAATCTTGGCACTTAGAAGGGTCTCCTTCCCATCTGAAGAGGCAACCCAACCGTGGCCTTGGGAAGAGACAGCGCCTGAGCTGTCCCCCCTATAAAGAGAGGGATGTGCACCTTGTCTGCAGACATCCTCTGTGATCTGCTGGTTCATGAGGGTTTCCAAATTTGCCATACACTGGCCTTCCCTGGAGCAAGAATGGAGTGTTCCCCAAACAGCCACAGACAAGTTTTGCCCAAAAAAACCAGAGGGATAAACAAGAAGATCACAGCCACAGAATCGGCAGCTGCCACCTCTCTCCATAGGGAGGAAGGATTTTCCATAATAAGGGCCCCATCAGCCCAGCAAAGAGGCATGCAAAAAAAGGGGAGAAGACCCCCAAGATACAGCTGGAGCCCTTGGGCTGGAGACACACACAGAAGCCCACTGCATGTATTCCGTGTCCCCAGCTAGCATGGAATCCAAAAGGCCTGGCTGTTTTCTAGGGAAGATAATTCCACACACGAATGGCAAAGGGGAAAGGGGTCTGAAATTAAGGCAAAGGTACACCTAAAAGGCACAGCTACCAGTCCCAGGGCTGGCTAATTCTATACTTCGTCCAGATTGTCCAGCAGGCAACTCCCCAGGACAAGAGAGGGGCAGGGGGCAGGGGGCAAGTGGCTTGGCTGGAAATAGAAGTAGCAGAGAAGTGGAGAAGTGGCCAGAGGAAGAAGCACTTCTGAGGCCAGCTGAGGGAGTTGAAGGGTCAGGAGGAGGAAGAGCAGGTGGCCCCGGAGAAGTGAATGGATGAAGGAAATCTCAGCTCTCCCAAGCGCACAGAATAGCCGTTACCAGAGCACCCTCACTACCTCCAGGAAGCGGGCAGATCAGCCAGCTGTAGCAGCAGCATCCCCAAGCAGACTGGTTCCCCTGGCCAAGGATGGAAGCTTGCTTCTGGCTTCCTTTAGGCTGCAGAGGCAATGGGGCTCCTGCATTGCTCAGCAGCCCTGCAGGAACTCTGGGGTGGGATTTGGACTGAAGTTGCTGTCCCCAGCGCTGGGGGGGTGAAGGGGGGTGAGGGGGGTGAGAGGGTTGTGGGGGGTTGAGGGGGGCGTGGTCAGCCTTGTTCTTGACCTAGCTGCAAGCCATTGTGTTACACACTGTCCCCAAGCTGACAGCACCCTGGGGGTCCCTCACAATCTGGGGAGGGGCTGGATGTGCAGCAGCACAACAGAAACAGCAAGAACGATAAGCATGACGACGAGTGTTTATGGCATGTTTTCTGTGCTCCAGACTAGAGACCCACAACCTTGCCTGTGTCACTTTACCCAGTCCTGACTGCAGCCCGTCATGGTAGAATCTTTGATATTTTTCTACTTTTGGATGAAGAAAACTCAGAGGGGTTTCGAAGTCCATAGGCACACACAACTAATATGATCTTTCTTTCCTCCCTCCCTTCTTCCTCCCCCCTTCCTCCTTCCCCCTCCCAGCAGACCACTAAGCTGGCAGGGTCACCCCTGTTGTGCCCTACACCAGCTGGGGCTGAGTAAGAACAGCTCTGTGGAAGAGCCCCGTGGCCTCTAAAGAAACCCGTGTATCCCCTGGCTACCCGTGGGTTGAAAGTAGAATGAAGTGGGGCTCTTTACTGGAGCAAGCTGGAACTCAGGTCCCCCTAACTCTCAAGGGAGCCCTGCAGCCCTCTCTCACAAGCCACCCCGAAGCCAGCAGGCACCAACGCTGGCAAGATCTCAAGCTGTATCTCTGGGGATTGGGAGCTGCCAATCCTGGCGTTTGGAATTGTTGGTAAACAAATCTACCCACCAGGCCTCCCTGCTCCCCCAGGAGGCAGCAGTGCTGGATTTATGAGGCCTCTAAACCTCATTCAGACTAATGCAGCTTTTCATTCCCAAATAAAAGGAGCCGCTGTCTGAAAGGACAAGTACTCCCGCATTTCATTAACATCCCCTAAAACGGCTGAGCTGGCCCAAGCCGCTGCCAGCGAGATTCATTTCTCCACTGGCTCACAGGTGGGGGGGGTAGGACTCTGAAGAAGGGGGTGATACTGTCAGCCCCCCCCCCCCAGCTTCTCCTTCCACTTCCTACTTCTGTGGTTAAGGGGGGGGGGCAGGGAGGCCAAGCTGGCTCCTCTGGATGAGTCCCCTGTGTGTGTGTTTTGTTTAGACTGATCCACTCAGCTCTCAGTCCCCCCCACAATCACTGTGAGTGATGAGGCCCTGGGCTCGAGTTACTGAGATTCATGACTCTGCTTCCCTGGGAAGCCACTGAGCGGAGTGAGCAGTTACTGAGTGCAGATTCCTAGGACTTGAGTGCCCTCTGCTGAAGCCTGCCTACTGTTCACTCCTGGCTGCCCAGCAGGCAGGTGCTGGGTAGCTGGACATTGTTACTCAGGGACTCCAGACCTTCCACCTTAGTGTCCCAAGCCAGGGCCTGCTGGGGCTGCACCCTGCAACTGACGTGTGGGATACTTTGGTAAAAAAAAATGGAGGAAAGATACCTCTTCTCTCTTAGCCCAGGGACCTTGGGGTGGAAAGAGGCAGCTGCCTGCCTCTGTATGATCTTTGCTGACTGCCCAAATGGGAGGCAGAAAGGTAAGGTCTCCCCCCACCCCCAGATCTCCCAGTGGCTGAGGGCATGCTCTTCTTAAAAACCAAGCCTGGGCCCTATGCGGGACACTGGGACCTGTAGGGTCTTCGGCAGGCACAGGCTCATCAGCCTGGTGCCTTTCTCCCTCACTCCTGTTCCAAGAGGGCAAAAGCAAAATGGGTCAACAGCTACGTGAGCAAGCGTCGAGCCAGCGAAAGTGGCATCACCTTAGATTTTTGTCAACAGTCAAGCAAGTTCATTCCAAGTCAATTCCTGTGTTTATTGTCAGCTTAACTGGTTGCTTCGAATTATTTCTCAGTGGTGAGGGAGACAGGTAGACAAGCCACTGGAGATATGTTATTTTACTGACATCTGCGTTTCAATGGTTCTGGCACAGTTCTGGTGGAGGAGAAAACGCTACACAGATACATACGTATACGCTGAGATCCTTATCGTATGTGTGCATAATGGAACAGCTGCTAATGAGCATGATACTGGGGGTGGGGCTCGGCTGCTGTGGGATGAGGGGCAGGCAGAGCAGCACCCACAGGAGCCAGTACCTCCTGGCCTCCAGCCTCCCGCAGTGGATCCCGACTCCAGCAGTGGAGACCACAGTCACTCGCTTTCTGGTTCAGCCAATCACTCGTACTCCCGAATTTATTTTATCAGTCACTCATTCATTCATTCACTCCTAGGATCATCCGTGTGTGTGTGTGTGTGTGTGTGTGTGTGTGTGTGTGTGTGTGTGTGTGTGTGTGCATGTGTGTGTGTGTGTGTGTGTCTTTTTGAGACAAGGTCTTCTGGTAGCTCCAGCTGGTCTGGAACTCACTATATTGACCAGGCTGGCCTTGAACTCCCAGAGATCTGCCTGCCTCTGCCTCCGGAGTGCTGGGATTAAAGCTGTGCACCACCACCCCACAGTGATCCATTGGTTTTTTTTTTTTTTATTCCCTTAATCATTTCTTCATTCATGGATTTGTTCCTTTCTCAATCCCTTACCAAATTCCCCCCTTGCTCATTCATATAGTCAATCTCCAATTAATTCATCCAGGCCAACATTGATCCACTTAAACATCCACTTACTAGTAGAGCCTTTGGCTTATTCATTTGCTCACCAGAACCTCATTAGCTTCCTTGTGCACTCACCCACTTCTTCATTCATCTCTTCACGCAGCCAGTCATCTGCTCCTTTGTTCCTTTGTCCATTTATTTAGCTGCTCGTTCACTCATCCACTGGTCCTCTGTTCAGTCATCCGCTCACCATTCACACACTACTGCATTCATCCATACAGTCCTCTGCTCTGTCACCCTCATTCTGCCTTCCCAACAGATTGAGCAAATGCATCTGCCTGTTCCTTACCCCAGTCACTTTGGGCTGAGCCTCAGACACTGCTTGTACCAGCCCAAAGCACCCTAGAAATAAGCTGAACTCCCCAGGCAGGTGTCTCTGCTCCTTCAAAGCCATAGTTTCTCATGACTTCTATTATATTAAGAAATTTATAACCTTCGGGATTCAGCCCTGGGAACGGTCTAAGCATCTGCCCTTCTCACAAAGACGAAGGCCCAGAAAGACCCAGCTCCTGGGCCTGGTGATGGATGAACCACCGGAGGTGTCACGTAGTGCTGCCACACGGCGCCAGGAGCCACACTGGCTTCCAGTTACAGGTTTCTCCTTTTGTCCTTGAAACAACCCAGGTGTGCAAGGATGAGGAAACAGACTCAGAGGCGCCTAGGAACTTGCTGGCCCTAGACCCCTCCATTCGCTGAGTGTGAATGAGTGAAAGTGGACCTGAATGAGTAAGGAAGAGAATGAAAACATGAATGAATGAGTGCACGAATGGCTTGTGTCCCCCAGGGTGATAAAACAGTTTCTAAACCATGTTTCTGGTCCCAAAATCTAGTGCTATCTTTACTGCTTAAGGCTTGCACTTTCTAGCCAGGTGTGGTGGTTTATATACTTAATACCAGCACTTGGGAGACAGAAACAGGCAGATCACTGTAAGATTGTGGCCAGCCTAGTCTACATAGCAATTTCCAGGCCAGCTATAGCTACAGGGAGACTCTGTCTCAAACAAACAGACAGACAAAATGGAAAAACAAACAAACAAAAAGGATTGCACTTTCTATCACGCCCTGGTTACATAATGTGAAGCCAGGGAGACACAAAACAGGAGCCTAAATTGTACAACGATAGATTTAGGTAGAGAAACCTCCCTTGGAGGCTGCAGAGAGCCCGTCTTCAGCTGCACCTGTCCCCACCTCGGGCAGAAGGCTGCCTCGGCCCCTCCTTAGAGAGAAAAGAAACAGAGTGAGCCATGCAAATCCAATCACTGAATGATAGGAAAATAAACAAGTGAACTTCTCCAAGTTTGCCAGACTTCCCTGCCCGAGGCCAGCTTAATTAAAGTTGATGTAGAATTTGAAAGTGGGAAAATAATTAGGGCAAGTGGAAGAAAGAGAGAGGAAGAAAAACATTGTTTTGTTTTCTGTTTTGCTCCTGCTTAATTATGCCACAGACTGTCTCTCCCATGGATCCCATCCCAAGCCCGCCTTCCGCCAAGATTCCAGCAGGTGGTACACTGTGTGAGTGGCGCGGGCACACCTGTGCCTCTCTGGCAGGCAGGTATGGCACTTCTCTGCCTGCAAGACGGGCAAGGCGGCAGGCAGCCAGGCTGCTTCGAGTGGAGAGGGGCATGTGCCCTGGGCACTTAGAGGAAGGAGCTGGGAAAAGACTGGGCTGCTGCAGGGGAGATGCTGCCTCCTGGTGGCAGGCCAGAGGGGAGTAGGCACTGGGTGGCAGGCCTGGCGCCACCTCTCAGACAAAGATAGCAGAGCCTAGGTGAGGAAATCCCTGTCCTACCTTGCTCCAGAGAAATAAGATATTTCTAGCAATGGACAAATGCTGTAGAAAGCACTTGGTGTTTGTGCCCAGACTAGGGCTGGAGACAGCCAAAATTTCAGCTGTGGTAGGTGGTTGGAATCGTGCCCACTCCATACCCAACCACTTCTGCATCCAGATGTGCCTTATTGTTGTTTTAGTGCAGGGGGCCAGAAAGACTGACCACTAGCCCCATGGAGCTGAACAGAGTGACCGGAAGTAGAGGCAGCCTAGAGAGGGGAAAGCTATAGTCTCACTGAAGAGAAGGGAAGCTGAGGAAAATTTCATTAAAGGTAGCTAATAGGTCCACAGGAGAAACAAGGAGAGCAACGGTCCCCAGAGCTGTACCTTTCCACACAGACCACACAGGTAGAGGTCTAGGCCTATGTTACTGCACACAGGCTCACACCTAGGATGGGGAAACCATCAACTCTGAAGCCAGATAGCTCAGCTGCAGATGAGCCTTGTCCTCTACTGGTTGAGCATCTCCAGCTATAGACCCGCCTCCTGTGCCTCTGTTTTCTAAATATAAAATGGGAATAATAATACGATCTATCCTCCTGCAGGGTTATTGGACAGTACAGGGTTGTTGGGAAGACTAAATGTGTGGATAGGTGCAGTGTGCTTAGAACTGTGCCTGGCACACTGTGAAAACATGCCCCGCATGTAGCAATCAACTGTCCCTGCTGCTGGGGCTCGTCCCATTCCACAGGAGGCTCCATGGGAAAAATTTCTTCAGGAAGAAGAGGAATGTGTTTTCGTGAGCTTGGGTAAACATGCACGTGTATATACACATGTGTAAAAACTCACACACACACACACACACACACACACACACACACACACAGATCCTGGTCCCAAGGTGACTAGAATGTCTGAGGCTGTAGTGGGAGGGGCTCAGGACCAACGTGAGTCCAACTGTTCCTTTAGATCCCCCGACACACACACACACACAAACACACACACACACACAGAAGCTGAATGGCTGCTGAGTCTGGTATTTGTGTCTTCGCAGAGGCTGCCTCCCTGGGGGGAGAGGGGGAACTCTAAGCCTTACCTCCCACCTGCTACTTTTGAGATCTCTCTGGCTCCCCACTATCAAGCCCTCAGCCCTGGGCTTCCTCTTGATCCTGTCTTGATGATACTTCTGACCCCTCCCAGAGTGTTAGTCCAAGACCACCTCATCCCCAGGGAACCTGCTCAAGACAATTCAGAAGAATCCATTTAATAAGAGGAGAAATCCATGGCCCCCAGGATTGAGTGTTGGGACACCTGAAGCCAGCCAGCAGAAGGCCCGGCTGCTGAATATACTGTACCTCGGTGCCTCTGGGGCCAAAAGGAATGAAGTGCAGCTGTAGAGGAGGAGAGGAGCCTGGCGGGTAGTCTGGGACCAGAATGGAGGAGGCCGGGCTGCTGAGCCAGGCTCAGCCCCCTTATCTCTGAGACTGCAGGATGACTGACTGACTGGGAACAGAGAACTCTGCCAATCAGTTAATCCGAAGCTCCGCCTTCCACCTGGGTTTGGTTGGGTTGGGTACACACGCTCCTTCCTCTGATTTGGCTTCATTTCATTCTGTGGATTCGGCCAGTCACATCCCTTCCAGGCTCCAGGACACTCAGAGCAGCTTGGGGACAGGTGAGGACCAGGCAACGAGAACAAATATCTGCTGCGTATTCTTCGGACACCGGAAGCCTGGGCCCACTGACCCACCCTGCTAAGGAACACCAGGCTCCCTACACTTGAATTGGGGGAGAGGCTCCATAATGACCAGACTACAGACTAGGATGGCTTTGTACTCCCCTCCCCTTCTAGGTGTGTCCTTCAGAGAGCCTAGTGGCACATGTTCCAGGGAATCAGGAGCCAGCCCTTGGCTAAAGGGTTATGTCTTGCTGAGTCCTACTCCTGTGACCAGAGGCAGGAACCAAAGGTCAGGAGTGTGGAAGAGAAAAACTCCCACAGCCCACGATGGGGAGCTTGGGGCTGTGCCCATCTGCACACAGGCCACTGAATAAAAATAGAAACAAATTTCCAGATATTCAAGAGAGAGCACTTTAACACCAATCACATTCCAATCTACTTCCAAAACCTGCCCAGCTGCTTCCTTCAACCATTTAGTTATTGAATTCCAAGCATCCCTGGTGACCCACTGTCCAGGCAGGCTGATGGGACACAGGAGGACCATCGGGTCACAGGAAGGGTTTAGAGGGATAAATGTCAGAGGCTAAGGAGCATAGGCGATGATAGATGGGATCACTGAGCTCCCGGGGACACAGGAAAGGACAAAGGGGACACGTGCAAGGGGACAGATGAGAACTTAGGTCTCACAACAGAAAACAAGGCTAAGGGTCATGCTCAAAGCTGGCACTGTGGGAAGAAAAAATGGGAGTTTGGTGACCTAGGGAAAAGACGAGGGGACAAAGTTGAAGCTCAGAAGACACAAGAAGAGGACTCGGCCCCTTGGCAGCCTTCAGGCCCACGCCAGGGAAACACTGAAGAAGAGTTAGGGGAGAGGGGAATGCGCCTGCCAGGAGAAGCTGCTGCAGCAACCAGCCTTTGAAGGCCAAGTTTAGCACCTACTTGTGAGAAGATGTGGGCAGGGCATACACTGGGGGCCCACAGAGCTTGTGGTGCCATCCTTGTCCCAGATGGGAAGCCAAGAACACACCCAGGGTGTGCTCTGTGCCCACCCACTCTGTGCCCACCTAAGGGTCTCTGCCCTTTTAGGAGACAAGCCTGGCAACAAGGTTCCTACACATCAGGCTAAGCACTGTAAAGGCAGGTGGAGGCTGTGGGAGCTGAGGAAAGAGCCCCCAGCCAAATTCAGTGCCTTCCTTGATCAAGATCAGACAGGAGTTTAAGCTCAGGAAAGCCCCACTGGAAGGGCTTTTCTATAAAAATTTTTTATTAATTTTATTTATTTCTGTATGTGTATGAATGTACTATCTGCATGCAAGTCTGTGCAGTGCCGCGGAGGTCAAAAGAGGGCGTCGGATTCCTCTGGAACTGGAGTTCTCCTGGAATTGGAGTTTCAGACGGTTCTCAGCTGCCATGTGGGTGCTGGGGATTGAACCCGGGTCCTCTGCAAGAGCAGTGGGCGCTCTTAACCACTAGGCCATCTCTCCAGCCTGGAAGGGCTTTTCTAAAAGGCAGAGAAGGGTGTTCTGCTCCTAACCCACAGGTATGTCGGGTGACCACCAAGTAAGCTAGGAAAGATTTATTCCATCTCTGTTCTCCTCCACCAAACTGCAGCCATAGGTCCTGAAGTCTCCCTGTCTCTGTCTCTCTCCATCTCTCTATCTCTATCTCTCTCTGTGTCTCTGGCTCTGTCTCTCTGTCTTTCTGTCTCTGTCTTTGTCCCTCTCTCTCTCTCTCTCTCTCACACACACACACACGCACACACACACACACACACACACACACACACCACTCTAAGGATGAGTTGTCTTACTAGACTTACCTGAACGATTTATTTTTTTGTCTTTTTGAGACAGGGTCTCCCTGTAGCCACAGTTGGCCTAGAACTTGCTATGTAGACCAGGCTGGCCTTGAATTCACAGAGATCCACCTGCCTCTGCCTCAAAATTGCTGGGATTAACAGTGTGTACCACCATGTCCGGCAAACATATTTTATTTATTATTTTTATGAGTATGAACGTATTGCTTGCATGTATATAAGTATACCTGTGTGGGGTCAGAAGAGGGTGTCAGATCCCCTGGAACTGGAATTACAATCAGTTGTTAGCTCCCATGTGGGTGCTGGGAACTGAACCTGGGTCCTCTGCAAGAGCAGCCAGTGTTCTTAACTGCTGAGCCATCTCTTCAGTCCCCAACCTGGAGGATATTTTAATGACTGCCTTTGAGGGGTCATTTATATGATAGAAACGCCCTCTGTTTGAAGTGTCCAAGTCAATGATTTATAGTAAGTCTCTGGAGTTGTGCAATCATCGTCCTCACAATTTAGGTTTAGAACACCTCTGTCATTTAGGTTTAGAACACCTCTGTCATTTACCAGTCTCATGCTCTACCGACTGAGCTAGCCAGGCAACTCAACCTCTGTCATTTAAAAAATAACCCTGGGGACACTTTAGCTGGGGGACTTTGGCTTAATTTAGAAAGGGAACTTGGAGAGGTGAATTGAGCCAATTCCTCTAGGGATTCTGGGACAGCAGCGTTCAGTGACTAGTGGATTCTGAGCCACAGTTGGAGGAGCTTTTCGACAATTCAAAAAGAGAAGGGCGCGCCGGGCGTGGTGGCACATACCTTTAATCCTAGCACTCGGGAGGCAGAGTTAGGCAGATCTTTGTGAGTTCAAGGCCAGCCTGGTCTACAGAGCGAGTTCCAGGACAGCTGGGGCTACAGGGAGACCCTGTCTCAAAAAGACCAAAAAAAAAAAAAAAAAAAAATCAAAAAGAGAAGGGCTAGTCTGCTCCTAACCAACCAATGATTCCTGGAGAAATATCTCAAGGTGGGCGGTAATTAAAAACAAATAATGAGCCAGGCAGGGTGGTGCACACTTGTAATCTCAGAATACAGGGATTGACTTTGAGACCAGCCTGGACTACATTGTGACCCTGTCTCTGTCCCCCAAAGGAGATAAATAGATGGTACACATAAACATTGAGTGCTTGCTGCATGCTAGGCGTGGTTCTAGGCACCTGGCATGCGTCATAAATTCTTGAATTCCCACAACTCCCCTCTGGATGGCTCCAGGTGTGCTTCCATGTAACTGATGAGAAAGGAGGACCCCTCTAGGACAAGGTCACCCAGATTCTTAAACCGAGGAGTGCCATCCTACTGCCTAACCTCTAGACCGCATCACCTTCCGTGGACTACACTGGATCTTCCCTGCTGCTATTGCTGTGGCTCCCTACCACCATCCCCCTCTCTCCACTTCCACCCAAACATGCCATCTACCCTTTCATGCCTTTGGATTTTTGCCCAAGCTTTTCCTCCTACCTAGATCTTCCCTCGCCCGTTCCTCCACTGGGATTTCCCATTGATACTTCAAAATCCAACTTCAATGTCAGTGCCTTTGTGATCCTTTCTTCAACTTCCCCAGACAAAGTCAGCGGCTCCAGTCCCCACCTCTCCCCCTGCGTTTTGCAGGCATCTCAATTAAGGAGTAGATCTTAGAAAAAAATAAAATAAAATAAAATAAAAAGGAGTGGATCTTAGGATACAGTTAATGCCTTGCCCCTGTCTGGCTCCTCAGCTTGACCATGAGCTTCTGTAGGTCAAGGACAGTGATTGCTTGGTGAATAGTCCCATTCCAGGAGGAGCAGAGGGCCTATGTAGCCATCTGATTTGAACTCCAGCTGGGGAAGTCTTTATCCTCTCAGGTGTAGCAAGCCCTCTCCTCCCCAGGGCCTCAGCTGCCATTTTTATAACTTCAGAGGGCCCAGTTTCCAGTTAGAGAGGCAACATTAGTTTATCTCTTCATCTCTTCAGTACGCTGAGTGCAACCACATGATCTGGTCCATAGTGAGCACTTCGTAAATGCTTCTATGAATGAGTGTGTGTGGGTGAGTGAATGAGACCCCATCCTTGGGTTCCCTGAAAGGACGCTGTCTGGCTCCCACCCTCTTTCCACTTAAAGACGCCTGGATCTTTCCTAACTCCACTTATGCAGAAGGTTAATTCAAGTGCTTTCCAGCTTAGCAAGCAATAAACAATGTGGTGTTGGGTTGAGTTGTTCTGAATGTCATAGTGATGGATTGGGAGGGGGGAGGGGCCTGGGGCTTTACTGGATTCAGCATCACAGGGAATGTTACACGCCCTTCCTTAATTACTTTCCAGCCTTTAATTAGATGTGGGGGGGAGGGTGCCCCAGGGAGGAAGACTGAAAGTCACTCAGAGAGAAAGGGTGTTGGTGGCAACCTGCCATCTGATAGGATAGTAGGGGGTCATAAAGAGGACAGGGAGGGGCCGTCTCTTCTCTGCCTGGTACCCTGACAGTGGAGAATCCTAAGAGCATTTGCTCCGTGGTCCTCCTTTCCAGGGACGCCCCCACCCTATTCGTTCCTTCTCACTTTCTTCTACTCCCTGCTACCACCGACAACTCCTCACTGTCTGACCCTGCTCATAGGTCACAGGGTGAGCAACACGCATGTCCTTCACCTCTGCTGTGGCACAGCATGGGGACTCTGGACAAATCTTCCCTTAGCAGGACAGGCTACCACCTCAAGGTAAGTCTTCTTCCAGCTAGAGTCTATCATTAGGCCCAGGCCTTTGTGGAGAACCTCAAAACACCCTGATCAGGGTATCTGAGCCAGGTAGTGATCTGAACGGATGGTGTTGGGCACTTCCCATGGCTGCCTTCAAAGCTTCCTGGCGACTGACAGGCACCACCCACCCATGACCTATGGTAAGTGACTACAGGAAGTGCACAGCTAGGAAAGCATACCTGCAAATGTTTGACACCGTGAATCTTTTCCTGGCACCACTGCAGAATAACCAGAGCTTCTGCACACCCAAGAGTGCAAGCTGCTGCTTCCCAGAATGCACCCAAAGCCACAGGGCAGCCAGCACAGCTGCCTCCAGCATTAGCCAGCTGAGGGTGGGGTGGCTTCCTCTGGCCACAGTTGATGGGCACCCGGCAGGACCCACCATCCCTCATTCAAGCCAGCATCCAGTGCCAAGCCCCTTCCTCTTCTTCCTACTGCCTGTAGGGAGACAAGCTCCAAGCCCAGCCCATCTGCCGCATTTTCCCAAGACTCCCGAGATGATCCAATTCCGCACACCAGATGGGAAATAGCATGTACATTTCAGATGGTGATTAGTGTTTTTGTTTCTTTCCCCAAACCCTCCCGTTAATGGAGCTCTTTCCTGAAAGTAAATTGGAGAGACTTCAGTTTGACGAGTCTCATCAACCTCTGCCTCCCATCCCTGCCCCAGATGCAAGCATGGCTTTTCCAGTTCTGCATTCAGGGGCCTTCCCTCTCTGTCCCTCTGTCCCTCTGTCCTTCTGACTGGGCCAACACCTATACTAACTAACTAAGGTTTACACACTGCAGAGCAAAACAGCACAGATGACAGACCTTTCGGGTTGTCAAAGCACTGTGGAGCCTGGTCTGTGGAGCCTGGTCCGTGGAGCCTGGTCCTTGTCCCCCCCGCCCTCCCCTCCCAGAGCAGATAGGTCCAGAGGGATCACTCAGCTATGGAGGGACAAAGCCAGTCAGGCCTTCCTGGAAACACTATTACTCTGCCAACCCATGAACTCGGATCCAGGGAGAGTTAGGACTCAACAGCTACAATAGCAGTTTCCTCTAGGTTAACTAAGAGAGGAAGTTTGTATCTGATGCCAAATTCTTAAGGCCAGAACTTGCATGTTTCTCTGTATTTGAGCCAGTATGTAGGACATAGTAGGTGTCAATAGATGCTGAATGGATGAATAAAAGACAATGGGATTTCTGTGTATACTGTTACGTATAATACTCAGTTCCCTACACATCTGCCAATTCACAGAGAGAAGCAGTGTTCTCTCTCCAAACAACCAAAAAACTGAAATACAGAAAATACATATTTTATATAATGCACATGCATATTTATAGATTATACATAAAACATATTTATGTAGCATGTATATTACATAAAGACACTTTGTGGCATTTTTACATACTGCCTTGCCTAGTTTTTGTCATATCTCTGTAGGGTTCTAAAGGTCTCATCAGGTATTTCTGGTCTCACAGGTCACCAGATTCAAAGAGGGAGATTTGGACCTAGCATATCTGGCTCTAAGCCATAGGAACCCAGGAGAAGGTCTGAATGAGAAATAAAATAATCCAGTTTTGCTGTTTTTTTTTTTTTCAGAACTTGGTATTGAACTATGGCCTTATAGATGTTAGGCAAAAAGTCTACCACTGAGCTACATCCCAACCTTTCTTTCTTTCTTTCTTTCTTTCTTTCTTTCTTTCTTTCTTTCTTTCTTTCTGTTTTATTTATTTTTTGGTCTTTTTGAGGCAGGGTCTTCCTGACTCTTCAGCTGGCCTAGAATTTATTATATTAGACCAGATTGGCCTTGAACTCACAGAGATAGCCCTGCCTCTTCCTTCTGAGTGCTGGGATTAAAGGCATGCACCACCTTACCCAGATTACATTTTTATTTTTCAAATATTGTATTTATTATTTTTATTTTATGTGTATATGTGTATTGCCTGCATATATATATATATATATATATAGATATAGATATATTATGTATAGGCAGGTGCCAAGAGGAGGACAGAAGAGGGTGTTGGTGATCCCCTGGAACTAGAGTTACAGACTGTTGACTGTTGTTAGCCACCATATGGGTGCTGGCATTTGAATCCAGGTCTTGTACAGGAACAGCCAGTGCTCTTAACCACTGAGCCATCTCTCCAGCTTCCTTCTTTTTAATATTTTGAGACAGGGTCTTAATAAGTTGCCCAAGCAGGCCTTGAACTTGCCATCTTCCTGCCTCAGCTCCCAAGGTCCCTGAGATTATAAGCCTGTGCCACTAGGCCCAGCACTTATGCTTTTAGAATTGCTTTCATTGTCTCCAAATTGAGTGGACAGGTCAGGAGGCCAGTAAGGTCCCAGTGAGTGGACCACATCCGTGGTGATCAGTGCCTGGCCTGGGTTGGAGGTGGCGAACGTGGAAGAGGAAGGAGTGAGTCCTGGGCCTCTAACGGAGGAGATGAGGAAAAGGAGACAGGCAGTGTGACGACTGCTCAGTTAGGTCTGCAGGGGTTAGAATAAGTGGAGAAGAGACAATTTGGGGGTCTCTGGGCTTCAGGTCTACATAGACCATCCTCTCTAGGCTTTAGAGCTTGGAGAGAGGTCTGTGTTGGAGATCCAGAGGAGAAAGGAAGACCTAGAACAGAGGAGACTGTGCAGGGAAGAACAGACCCAGAGGCCCAGTTACACAAACAGGGAGAAGAGCCATGGGAAGAGCAAACACCAGAGCTCACATATTACACACTATGTGCATCCGCCCATGCATGTGTCACATACATCAGCATGCTCACACATCTGCACACAGGTACGTGCAAACACACATGCATGTTCACATGAATTTGATAGTGCAGAGTCTCATGATAGGTAAGGAGAAGAGGGTGGATGAAGTTCAGCAGGAAGGTATCTGCCTAGCCTGCACAAAGCCCTAGTTCTAATATTCAGCTCCACAAGAACAGGTGCATGCCTATAATCCCAGCATTCAGGAGATAGAGATAAGAGGATCTGAAGTTCAAGGTCATCTTCAGATAGCTGGTAAATTGGAAGCCAAATAAATCAAAAAGATGGGAAGGGTAAAGTAAAAAAGATGAGCATGAGAAGGTGAGGCCTGTGCCCAACGGCTCCAGGCAGGTTCCTACTCGACCCCTGCTTCACTTCTTCTCCAGTGCCCTGCTCTCTGCTCACTGCAGCCTCCGGCTCAGCTTAGCAGATCAACCTTACCACACACACTGTTGGGATTCCAAGCACCATCTCATTAGCAATTCACTCTTCTCTAGGATCTCATGGCTGGGATGTTCTAGAGTTGGGGAGGCAGCCCTGGCCAGCCGAGTACCCAGCTCAACTCTGCAGGTGACTTTGGCTTGGCTCTTGCCTGGAGTGATGGGAGGAGGGGGCTTCAATTCCAAATGGCAAGTCAGCTGCCTCGGCCTTCCTGAGGTAGCCAGACCTATTGGCTTTGCCTATAACATACCCAGGCCTTTGACATATAGGACAAACTGCTTCCTGGGGACCAGCCCCTGTCCTCAGAGAGCCCACTTGGGCTTTCTGCATGGCCTGTGACTCATGGACAAATACAGTGATTGTCCTTTGGCTTAGGCCTTGGGAACAGTGACTTGGGCCAGAGCTAACCAGACAAAGGGCAGATGGGTACATAAAGGGGACAGTGTTCCCTTGCTTCCTAGGAGGGCAGGAGTCAGGACTCAGGGAGTGGCCGGAAATTCCTCTCAAGTCTGGCAGGGGCTGCTTTGTCCCCATGTGTCCCTTCCACTCTTTTTTTTTTTTTTTTTTTGAGAGCTAAAGAAAGTTTCTCCAGTCATTGGGTTGTTGGAGTGTGATTTCTATAGTGTGAGTATCTGGGATGTTTCCTGCCAGCTCACACAGCATGAATTCCTAGCCAGAAAAAAAAAAGTTTAGAAAGTGCTGAGTGTGTCTGTCTATCTGTCTGTACAACAGTAGGGGGTGTGTCTAACTTACCTTCTCCTGATAACTCTGCAGGAAAAAAATGCAAGAAGATGAGGAAACAGGCTGTAAGGTCACTAGGTCAGTGATGCAGGGTGGCTGTGCTGCCTGGCATTTGGGCTCGAATCCAGCACATCGGCCTTGAACTCTGCCTTTGTCTCTTCCTTGTGAGATCTGAAATTCAGCTTCTTAGTCTATAGGAAGAACTGATAAAGCTGACCTGAGTATTCACTGTGAGATGTGAGGAGATACAGCCCATGGTGTATCCAGTATAGCATCACAGGTAAAGTAACACAAGATGGTCCTTAGTTCTTAGCTACACTTGACTACTGGTCTCTTGACCTTGGGTCATTGTTGTTACTGTTTGCAGTGCTGGGGATTGAACTCTCAGGGCGTTCTGCATGTGAGACAAGTGCTCTACCACTGAGCCAGCTGGTTGACTTCACTAGCAATCCAGCACCCTGTGATATGGGCTCTGCCTAACACATCACTGAGGGGTTTTAGCTGGATTTGGCAGAACCTTTTCTGCCACTCTTACTCGGGCATTGAGTCCAGACCCCAGCCCAGCATGCCTGTGTTGTAAGCATGAGCAGACAGATGTGTTTGTGCCTCTGTCCAGCAGCCCAGCCTGCTGTCAGTCTGAGCTCTACAGGCTCTTTTTACTGATGGGAAGTCATAGAGAGGCCTGGGAAGGCATCAGCAAGGCCATGCTAAGCGTTCAGGCCAGAACTCTGGTGCTTTACCATTAGTTAATGCCAGACCCAAGCATGCCACACGATTGCTAGGTCAGACCAGTCACTTGGGCTAGCATGTGCCTGGAGAACAATTCCTTGCCCAGGAAGCCTGGGAAATATCTTCTTTCCCACTCTATCTCCCTCCACTTCCTCTGCCACCTCCAGGGTTCTCAGAGTCCTTGGAGGCTGTGGGGCCCTTGGGGGAGCTGTTAATAAAGAGGCTCTAAAGTGCTTCGAGATGTATGTCTGCTGTTGCTACCCCTCCTCCCACCTAGAGGGAGGGGATGGGTTCTCTGTAGGTCAATCCGGCTTGACTATCTGCTCTAGGTCTACCTCTGCTTCCCCTTGCAAACACCACATCTCTGGGAGATACTAAATTAGGGCCTTCAGCCAGGCTGGGTGGCCTGGGCAAGGAGAAAGCCCCTGACCTGGGGCAGGCAAGGGGAAGAGCTAAGAAGAGCTTTCAACAGGATTCTGAAAGGCTCTCTAACACCTACCAGTGAGAGCCCAGCCTTATTCTGGAAAGTGGAGCAGTAGATGTTAGGGGCAGAGACAGAAAGAAAAGCCAGCGGCCCACAAACCTGCCAACAGTATATCACCCAGCCTGCCCCAGCCCTCCTTACCCAGAGGCCTTCTCTCTGAACATCAGAAAGGGCTTCTTCGAAAAGGCTGTCTCCTCAACTCTGCATAGCTCCTTGGACTTAAATTTTTTATCATTGGTCATTAAAATGCAAATAGCCTCAAAAATAGAATCAAGTGAAATCTCAGGGGCTTGGAGTGAATCAGATAATTTCTTGAACGCAAGATGGCTTGAGTGACTAGACAGGCCACAAGGTCACATTGTTCAGTGTGGAGAAAAGTGGGACAGAGTTCAAGTCTGAATAAAAGGTGAGGGGCAGGCCCAGGATCCCCAGCTCTATCCTGTCCCCATTGGCAATTCTCTGGGCTGGTAGAAAGACTAGATTCTGACTCAGAGATGTGATATTCTCCGGGCCCCCAGGAACAGAACTCTCCTTTTTCCTCCTCTTCGAACTCCTGTTGTTACCTTTCCTTGTGTTCTAGTCACCTTTATTTTAATTTTATTTTATTTTTGTGGTCTTTTTGAGACAGGGTCTCCCTTTAGTCCCAGCTGGCCTGGAGCTTTCTCTGTAGACCAGGCTGGCCTTGAATTAACAGAGATTCCCCCTGCCTCTGTCTCCTGAGTGCCAGGATTAAAGGCATATGCCACCACACCCGGCTTCTAGTTACCTTTAATTGTCAACTTGACACAGCTAGACGCATCGGAGAGGTAGTCTTCCATTGAGGAATTACCTAGATCAGGTTGGCCCGTTGCCACCTCTGTGAGGGATTGTCTTGATTGTTAATTGGTGTAGAAGATCCCAGCCCACAGCATGCACCCAGGTTTATATAAGAACGCTAACTAAGCATGAGACTACACGTGAGCCAGCAAACAGTGTTTACTGTGGCTTCTGCTCCCAGTTCCTATTTGAGTCCCCCACCCTGACCTCCTTCAACCATGCAAGCTGACCTGAGTTGCTTTTGGTCATCCATCCATCCTTCTATGTATCCAATACATACCTTGCGGCAAGCATGTGGATAGGAGATGGGAATTCAGGGATGAGGTGAGCTGACTTGCTGATCCTGAGGTAAGCTGGCTTGCTGATTTTGAGTCTTGTGAAGCATGCAGTCAGGTGAGGATATTAGACATAAACAGTTGGTTAAGAAGTGTCCTCATTTTGTCAATGCAGCGTAAAGACATTCCATGACTTAAAGCTAATTCTCGTCATTATTACTCATGCTAACAATGATGCTGGTTAATGTTTATTAATCACTTACTCATCACTACACATATGCATTATGTTCCCTGTGGACTATCTCGTAGTTCTGGAAGGTGTACCTGAGCAGCAGCCACATAACAGGAGGAAATGGACACTTGGAGAACTAAGGGGGCTTTCCCAGAATGGCATAGCTCACAAATGTTAAAGCCTAACTAAGAGTTACTGATTCCAAGCAGGGTGTAATGTTGCATGCCTTTAATCCCAGCACCCAGGAGGCAGAGGCAGGCAGATCTCTCTGCATTCAAGGCCAGCCTGCTCTATATGGTGAATTCCAGGCCAGCTGGAGCTACAGGGAGACCCTGTCTCAAAAAGACAAAAAACAGAATTATCTGACTCCAAAGCCCTTAGTTTGACACTGTAATCCTAGGCTTCACAGCCCCCTCCCCGAGTCATCGGTAAAGCTTGGGCCGTCTACATAACTCTTACAGGAAATGAATACATCTGTTTTCCAAAAAGGTTTAAGACCCAAAAAAGGGTCGCGATCCCTGGTTGCTCAGCCTGACTGCCTGGCCAGTCCTATAGAGAGGTAGCAGTGTGATCCATATCTCACCAGTGAAGTGCAGGTACCATGGCTCACGTGTGGAAATCAAGGACACCCTCAGGTATCAGTCCTCCTTTTCCACCTTGTTTGTGACATGGTCCCTTGTTTGTCACAGCTACATGCACCAAGATAGCTGAGTGTCCAGGGATTCTATCTCCAGCTCCCTCTCGTCACAGGAATGCTGGGATTATAGATATATGCACTACTGTGCCTAGCTTTACAGGGGTTCTGGGAATTTGAACTCAGGCCCTCACATCTTCACGGCAAGTGTTTTATCCCCTGAGCCATCTTTCCTTGCCTATTTTTTTTTTTTTTTTTTGTTTGTTTTTTTTTGGTTTTTTGAACAGGGTCTCCCTGTAGCCTCAGCTGTCCTGGAACTCACTCTGTAGACCAGGCTGGCCTTGAACTCACAAAGATCCGTCTGCCTCTGCTTCCCAAGTGCTAGGATTAAAGACATGCCCCACCACACCCGCCTTGCCTATTTTTTATCCACCCACCTCAGTTCGACGTGTCACACAGCTGCTCAGCCCTCCACAATCTCAATGGCAGCCAAGGATACCTAGTTTTTGAAACTCTTACAAAACCTCATCCCAGGCTCTTGGCCTCTTGCAACTTCCAAAAGCAAAGAGATAGATGATTTCATCAATAGAAAGCTTCACCCTGGCTAATGGGACTGAAAACTTGAGAAGCCGGGACTCTGTGCTGAAGCATTCATAACTTCTCCACGCCAGTGACTCCATTGATCGGCAAACTCTGTTCACTCCTGAGCAATCCTTGGTGAGGGGGCAGAGCCAAGCCCTCGATAGCACTCCCCGCACCTTGGTAATAGCTCATGATTGCCAATCGGGCAGGCGGCAGTGGGAGCGGGCCTACATGATAACTGATTGTTCATAATTGTCAACCAAATTGCATCCATCGTATTGAGCTTAAAAAGCAAAGTAGAAGAAGCATCTCTTATTGATCCCTTCGGGTTACAAACAAGATGCAACGGCTCCTCAGAGCCGGGAATGGGGTTCACATTGATTTTTATTCTTTTTCTTCTTTGACTAACCTACAATGGAATCTGAGAGCTGATTTTTAACCTGAAATTTCTCAAGGTCTTGCCTTTCTGGAGGTGGGCTGTCAGGCATGGATGTGCATGTGAGACTTATCTAAACTCAGGAATAGACTTCTGAGCTGCTTGGTGACAAGGGGGCCACCTCCTCTTGCTCCACTGAGGTCCTGTACCCTCACTACTGAGGCCACTCTGCTAAAAGTAAAATCCTCCACAGACCCCAAATTCAGAGGAACCATGGACTGGTCAGCTATAGAGTTAGTATTTAATTGCTGTGGACTGAATTAAAACCAATAGGCAGTCAGTATCTTCTTTTGGCCATTATCTGTCCAGACTGTCACTTCTCTAAGCTGTCACCTCCCCAGGCCAGCTACCTTTCCCTTATCTGATAACACGCACCCAGTCTTGGCTCCACCTTCTAGCACAGTCATGAAAATCTTTAACCTATGCTCACATTGTAAAACATGGTTTTATTTTATTCTCAGAAGAGCCCTGTAGAATTCATGCTTCTCTTTCTCTCATTTCACAGATGAGAAAATCAAATCATGGAACTATGTGGTCATGTGCCCAAGAACCCTGTGAACTAACAAAGCCAAGACCCCAAGTGGCAGCTATCCCTTCACAAGGTAGCTCCTTACATGAAACTGTCTCCTCTTGAAGAAAGATGGGTGAGCCTCCTGAAAGAAGCAGGTTTGAGACCTGGGTTCATCAAATCGCTACTACTCAGCCTTCTGTGTACTGTCCCATGTGCTGTGAGCTCCCTCCCCCATCAGCTCACACAGTCCTCAGGCCTAGAGAAGCAGGTGCCAGGCTCTGTCCTTTGCGATGGACCTGTGGAAACTCAAAAAGCAAAGTTTATTCAAGGTCCCACAGTCAGTAGAGGGTGAACTGTCACTTTGGACCTGCCCCAGTATTTCCTCCAAAGACCCCATGCTTTCCTTCTGAGCTGGCAGCAGGGGAGCCCCTGGGTCACACATAGCACTGGCTTGGAGCCCATGTACCCTGGAAGCTGACCCTTCATGCCCTAGGCTGGGTGTTCTCTGCCAGGGCTCAGTGATCACTGTCCCATTCCTTCTACAGGCAAGGAGACTGATACGCGCCGGAAGCCGAAAGTGCTTTTCCTGGTTCTGTGATGAGCCCTTGCTCAGCCTGGCAGATTCCAGGGAGCTTTGCCAGCAGGCAGGCTGGAAAGCTGGCTGGGAAGTGAGAACTGGCAGGCAAACGTGACAGGCCGTCTGCAGGACAGGTAGCATAGCACCCTGCTGACAGAGATCAGGATGGCGTCTTCTGAGACCCAGGGGAAGGACCTAGGAAGGGTTTTGAAAGTCTGCATTGGCCTCAGGCTAATGAGCATGCAGCCTGGCAGGGCAGCCCACGAAGGGCTGGCCAAGCTGTCACAGCCAGCCCACCAGCTGGGAGGCAAGCAGCCAGCCTGCCCTCCTGATCTTGTCCCTGCAGCTTCCGAGCCCTCTGCCCTCCCCCTGCTGGGCGAGCCTGGACAGCAGCTGTCTTGTTAATAAACATCTCAGCCATTAGCTCCAAGCTAGCAAAGCCTGGCACTCACCTCAATGCTTGGACACAGAACCTCCCAGGCTGACTTGAGCCTGAGTCATGTCCATAAGTGACTTCCACTGCTTCAACCATATTCCTCTTGCCAGGAAAGAAAGTACTTCCTGAAGTCTGACAAATATCTCTCCTGCTTTTCTTTTTAAATATCCTATTGATTAGTTTACACTTTGTTTGTTTTCACTGGGTTTTGACACCTGCTTTATTTCCAAACCCCTTTCTGGATCTTCACAGATATGAGCAGACAAGATGCTTATTTCATCTTGTGTTGGGCAACCCAACCCTGGGAACAAATCTGAAAACACAAATTCTAGAACGCAGACCATCTAAAGGATATAGCCATGCAGAGGGCCTTTCAAGACCCAGCTATCCAGGCTCCATCCATAGAATCTGGAATACAGGGAAGGTCGGGGGCAGGGCCTGAGAATTTGCATTCCAAGTTTCCAGCTGACGCTGAGTAAATGCTTACCAGCCACTTGTCTAGACTACAGAATCCTTTGCAGACATTCAAAATAGTGCCTAGAAGAATGTATGTTGATTTGAGCCAACGCACACGAGATGTTGCAAAGTACTGAGCAGAGCCCAGCTCAGCCGCCCGATGACGCCGTCAGCATAAGTACAAATATAAGCACACACTCACAGAGAGAAGCAGGCAGCCAGGACAGGATGCCTGGGACCTGAGCTGGAAGCAAGATAAGGCCGGGGGAGTAGAGACAACAGGACCTGGCTGGCCTGGGCGTGGCTTCCAGTTCTGTCATTTCTCACCTATGGCAAAGGATCCCCTCCACCTGCCCTCCCCCGCAGCCCCTCCTCCCCCCTCCTCCAAACTCTTACTGTCCTTGCCTGTGAAATGGGGTCAGTATCAGTATTTCCTCATAGGATTCTGGGGACAGAAAAGGTCCTGTGGGAAAAAGTGTTGCCTGTGATGACAGCTGACAGAAATGATTGAAGAGAGGAAAGGTTTGTTTGGGCTTATCATAGCTGGGAAGGCGTAGCAGAGATGGTCAGTTTGTAGGAATGGGAATATGTGGAAGAGGATATTCACATGGAGGTGCACCAGGAAGCATGGGGGGTGGGGCACAGGGGCCAGATGTGACCTCCAAAGACCCATCTAGTGGCCTTCCCTCATCAAGGCTTTATCTGCTAAGGATTCTATGGGCTTCTGAAATAAGGGGGGGCAGCTAAGGAACAACCATTTAGTTATTTATTTTATTTTATTTATTTCTGCATGTGTATGAATGTACTGTCTGCATGCAAGTTTGTGCACCAGTGTCGTGCAATGCCGTGGAGGTCAGAAGAAGGTCTTGGATTCCCCTGGAACTGGAGTTCTCCTGGAATTGGAGTTTCAGATGGTTCTCAGCCGCCATGTGGGTGCTGGGGATTGAACCCGGGTCCTCTGTAAGAGTGGTCGGCACTCTTAACTGCTAGGCCATCTCTCCAGCCTGGGAGCAACCATTTAAAATGTGACTAAATGTGGGGGACAGCTCATATTCACTGTAACAATAGTATATATTTTCCCATTAAGAGTTCAAGTTTTTTTTTTTGTTTTTTTTTTTTGTTTGTTTGTTTTTTTGGTCTTTTCAAGACAGGGTCTCCCTGTAGCCCTAGCTGGCCTGGAACTCACTCTGTAGACCAGGCTGGCCCTGAACTCATAAAGATCCACCTGCCTCTGCCTCCTGAGTGCTAGGATTAAAGGCGTGGCTTTCAAGTTTAGTGGGGTGTGGTGGTGCATGCCTTTGATCCTAGCACTTGGGAGACAAAGGCAGGTAGATCTTTATGAGTTCAAGACCAGCCTGGTTTACAGAGTGAGTTCCACGACAGCTGGGGCTACAGGGAGATCCTGTCTCAAAAAGACCAAAAAAAAAAAAGAGTTCAAGTTTGTATCAATTTCTAAATTTGTCTTTTTCTGGATTTTACAAGTTTCCTGATTGAGCATATGCTACTTTTATAATTAAAAGAAAACCAATAAATATTACATGTGTACTAATTACCTCCCCAATTCCCCAAAGTTATTTCTCTCAGATTTCTCCAAATGCAGGTAGAACTTTGCCAATAACCTCAAACCATTAGAATTAAGAAAAACAATTTTAGAGCCAGGCATGGTGGCATACAACTTTAATCCCAGCACTCAGGAGGCAGGCAGATGCAGGCAGATCTCTGTGAGTTCAAGGCCAACCTGGTCTACATAGCGAACTCCAGGCCAATTTTAAAAGGCAGACTAAGGGCCAGCAAGATGGCTCAGTGGATAAAGGTGCTTGCCACCAATCCTGATAGCCTGAGTTTATTCCCTGGGACTCACATGGTGGAAGTAGGAACAAATTCTGCAAGTTGTCTTCTGACATCCACACATATACCATAGCATGTGCATAGACACAAATTAATTAATTAGTTAATTAATTAATTAAAAACTAAAGGCAGACTAAGAGTTTGGGAGCTTGGGGGACCCTACAGGCACGGATCCTCCTGCTCTCAGTTTTGTCTGTCACCCTTTGATGCTTTTCTTAGTAGCAGCCTCCCTGTCCCCATCTCCCTTAAAGGCTCAAGAAGGTTCTAGAGCAACTGGGTTCCACAGGAGAGGCCCACGCAGTTATTGCCAGAGTCAGCCCTGAGGAGCAAGCTCATCTTTCTTTAATTCAAGCTGCAGAGCTGAGGCTGCTGGCGAGAGGGGGGAAGGTGCAGGACTGAGCTGCAGGCATCGTGGCTTGCACCCTCCTGGGAAACACCAGCTAGCGGCCTCACCTGCGAAGGAGGTAGGAGCGGACCTGAGAGCCAAGGTCCCCAGCCTGTGGTAGGAAATGGGGAGCCTGGCTGTAGCTGTCCTATCTCAGTCACCTCTCCAACCCCTGCTGGACCCTCTCTGTCTCCAGATCTCAGCTCTGCTATGGAGTTCTCATCTGGGTCCCGACACCCCGGGCACAGTACACAATGCCAACTACAGAGCTGGCTCACTCACCGAGTTCCGGCATAGTGCTAAAGTCTTCCCGGGGGGAATCTTGCTTAATCTTCCCTACACCCCCTCAAGGCAAAATCAATCTGTCCTTTATAGATATAGATATTGAAGCCCAGGAAGATTATGGACGCAGCCTGAAGCCCATAATGCTGAAGTCAGAAAAATGACACAGTAGGGTAGAACCAACCAGGTTCTGCTTGTATCCAGATGTGGCCAGATGGCATAGAACTTCTTTATCACTGCCTCAGCCATGAGTCAATGCCCCTGACCTTGGTGACGGACAAGTCACCTGCTCTTTACAGTCTATAGTTTCCAAGTCTCAACTTTACCTCTGTCTGCCAGCCCCATCTGCGGGGTTTGTGGCACCTCACATGATCTGGTTCCTTTCTTCTCAGATATGTACCGTGTTTTCCTTAGCTGTTTCTGCATTGGTCAGATTGGACCAGGGATGCAAGTCTGTTCTTCCTGCCACAGGGCCTTTGCACATGCTATTTCCTCTGCTTATCTTACCCATTTTCCCTTCTGTGCAGTTAACTGAGCTTCAGATGCCAATCTGATGTCATTCCATGGGAAGCCTAGGCTTTCAGGTCCATCCCCACACCTCTCCCCACAATCTCACAGCACCCATCCCCATCCTTCATAGCACCTGTCAGATTTCATTAGAAATAGATTCACAGGTTGTTTGTTTCCTGGCTCCCCAGCTGGCCTCTGAGCCCAGGTGGAGCCAGGTCTATTTCACTCACTGTCACAACCTGGCTCCTGCTCAGTGCTGGGACATGGAGGAACCAGAGCGAACGGGAAGCCAGAGGCTGATGTATTTTCTTCTATCTCTTCCTCCTCTGAACTCACTTCACCCAGGCCCCCCAAATTCCAAAGCCCCACCCTGTGTTCGTTCCATCCCTCACCTCATCAACCCTCTTTGGACTCTTCCAATGGGCTGCTTAGGCTCCTCCCCTGGACTGAGGACCTATGCATGTAGTGACCCCAGAACACAGTGACACACCCTGTCCAGACAGTGGGCCGGGAAGAGGAAGAAAGCACCTTCCAAGCACTGCGTGAACTTCCTCCTTGGTTCAGATTCCCTTCCCGTTGAAGGCATGATTGTTGCTTAGAGCTCCCAAGTGCTCTGGGGCCCATGGGAGGGGGGGGGTCTCTGAGCTGGGGAGAAAGGCCATCCGCTCTGATGCCAGACCAGAGACCAGCCCACTGCGGTCCGTGGACATCTTCTTAAGTGCTGCTTTTGACCATGTTTCCAGTGTCTTTGCATTTGAATAGGCTGCAGTGGACAGGAGCTGCGTGGCAGGGTAGCGGGACATCGGTCTTCCTCTACTTTCTTGCTAAACAGTTTCTGATGAAAATCACACATGGTTTCTGGGCCAAATCAGGTTTAGCCCTGGCTGGAGCAAGAACCTGTCAGCCCAGCCTGTGCAGGGACTGTAGACATCCATTTCTGGCTGAGGAAGATGGGGACCCAGGGAACTGGAAGACAGGATGGCTGGGGACAGATGCACACAGAAACATTGATGGTTTTCTTTTATTTTTGTGAGACTAAACCAAGGTCTCACTATATATTCCAGGTTGGCTTCAGAATTACAGTGATCCTTCTGCCTCAGCCTCCTGAGCACTGGGATTACAGGTGTGCACCACCAAGCAATTTTCTAAATTAAAAATAAAATAAAATAAATGGAAGTGACAGGTCAAAGCGGCCCAACCCACTATTTTTTCCAACCCACATACTTGAAATATTATTGTTTCATTATGTAATCAACATGAAATCATGCAGGAGGTTTCTTTTGTTTTTAAATTTTTATTTATTTATTTTTTATGTGTATGAATGTACTGTCTGCATGTAGGTTTGTACACCCGTGTCGTGCAATGCTGTGGAGGTCAGAAGAGAGAGTCAGATTCCCCTGGAACTGGAGTTAAAGACGGTTTTCAGCCATCATGTGGGTGTTGGGAATCGAACCCAGGTCCTCTGCAAGAGCAGTCGGCGCTCTTAACCGCTAGACCATCTCTCCAGCCCCAGGAGGTCTATTGTACACTGGTTTTCACATTCGGTTGTTGGAATCTGGTGTGAGCTCACACTTGCAGATCATCTCAGGTGGGCCAGCCTTATGCTCACATTCTGACACATGGATCTGTGACTCTGCTGAGCTTGGCCCTGCTCATCCCTGCTCCCTCTCTCCCACATCCTGGTCCTTCGGCTCATCCTTACTTGATAGTGCCCACATCCCTCCTTCTCAGACTGACTCCCACCTTCCCCAGCTCAGTGCCTGTAGCACCTTCACCAAGGGCACACGAAGGTCATCTTTCCCAAGTCACCTCTACTGCATCTCTATGTCCAGTGACTACAAAATACATTCCCGTTCCTTCTGTGTGCAGGTCCACCCTGCCCACTGCACGCAGGGCCACCCTCTCCCTCCTTCTTTGCTGCAGATCCCCCAGCTGGCCTCCAGCATCCCTTCTCCATACAAAATAGCAGCAACTTGAAAATATCAGCCCCAACACGTCTCCCCTGTTTTAAGCCCCCCTCCCCTGAGCTGAGAATAAATTCAGAACTCCTTACTGAGCATAGGAGACAAAGCCATCTGCGCCTCGCCTTCCCCGCTCTGTGCCTCTCTCTTTTCTCTGCCTCTCATTTCCCTCCAGCCACATGGGGCTGTTTCTGCTCCTGGGATGCTTATGTTTGTTTCTGCCTCTGGGCCTTTGCACGAGCTTAGGCTCCAGTCTCCCTCCATGGCTGGTCCCTCTTCTTCCTTCACACCTCAATGCCAACAGATGAGAGGTCCTTGGAGATCGTCTCTGACTCTCCTCTATAAACCCTCCATCTCCACATCCCCAGCTATGGTCATATGTAGCCTAAGGGGCTTCAGACTCACTATGTAACTAAGGATGACCTTGAACTTCTGATCTCCTGCCTCTACCCTCCCTAGTGCATGCATCTCCATTATTGACTTATGCATCTCTGGGGTTTGACCCCAGGGCCTCATGCATGCTAGGCAAGTACTCTACCTACAGAGCTACTTCCCCAGCCCTTACCATCCCATTTTATAACTTTCATGCCTTTTGTACCTGCTTGGCATTTTCTCACTAATTTATTAGGTGTGGTGGTTTGAACAAGAATGAACCCATAGGCTCCAAGTATTTGGACATTTTTGTCCGCAGTCAGTGGCACTGTTTTGGGAGATCTTAGAAAGTGTGGCCATGCTGGAGAAACCTTGTCTTGGGGGCGGGGGTGGGGGGAGCGGGCAGTCACTCTTTCTGCTTCCTGTGCCTGCTTGAAGACGTGAAGTTCTGCTTTCTTCTGCAGCACCTCCTGCCACCACGCCTCCCTGCCTTGATTGACTCTAATTCTCCTGGAACTGTTAACCTTAAGCTCAGATAAACTTCTGTTAGAAGTTCCCTCAGTCCTAGTGGTACTATCACAGTGACAGAAGAGTGACTAATACAGTAAGTGATTTGGATTTCTTTGTTTCTTCCTGTACAAAGGTAAGCTCCCAGAGAGCAGAGGCTTTACAGTGTCTGCCACAGGGTAGCTGGCGATGAGAAATTGCCAAATGATTGATGAGATCTGGACTTGAGTCCCCACCACTTAATCACTGTAGCCATAAATAAGACTCAGATGCTCAGCCTCCTCATCTACAAAATGGAGAAATAACCATCACAGTGGCATTAGCCCATATGTGCTGCCGTGACAGCCCTGACCTCGTAGCTTGTGGTAACAAACACTTCTCCCTTGTTCTCGGGACATGAAGATTCCAGTTCCACTGCACTTGGCTGCACTCGGGTGGACCTTGTGTATCTTTTAAAGACGTCACCATTGCCTAGCGTACACGGTTGTCCCGGTGGAGGCTGGAGGAAGAGGTCGGAGCCCCTTATTCTGAAAGGTCTCCATCTCGTTCACCCAGATTTCAATGTCCAAGCTCGAGATGAAGCCGCTCGGAGAATGTGGAGGACGCGGCAGGAGCTACCACCTGTGTGTCTACCTCCTGTGTGCTGCTTCCTCTGTTCCAGGCATTGTTCTGAGCACTGTAGATGCTGTTATCCTACTAAACAGATGAGGAAATTGAGGCAGGCTGGTTGAACTCATACAGCCAAGGCGACAGGCCAGCAGGTGTCTCCTGCTCAGTGTCCTGGTCCTGTAGCATGCCCTGGTCTCTGGTTCTCAGTGGTCGAGTGGGTGCCACGCCTGAGCCCCACTGATCCCTCTGGTCTCCAATATTGGTATCCCTGTGGTGGCTCTTTCCAGAAAGCTTCCCCCTTCCTCTCCAGAAAACCTCTCTAAATCTGTCCTTGTGACCTGGATCATACGACATCCACCACTCGGCAGAAGCCAGGACAGGTGTGGAGGGGCACAGAGGGCCTGATAGGCCTCTGGGAACAGCCCAGGTCCTCGTACCCACATGGCCCTGAACAGAGTGGAGTAGCTCCCGGGAGTCTCGCCTCCTGTTTGACCAAATCCTGTCCAGCCCTAAAGCCCATAGATCCCCTGGCCTGAAACCTCACGCTCCTCAAGGAAGACAAGTGTACGAATACAAGCCAGCGCCATCTACTCAATCCCTACATTCCCCTAGCCAACTTCCTGAAGCAGGTCGACTCTACCTCATGGACAAAGGAACTGAGGCTCAGAGGACTGAAGCCACCAGCTCATGAACACAAGCCTAGAAGTCACAAAGGCAGGAGCCAAACCCGACTAGAAGTTCTGCTTGTTCAAGTTGGGAGTCTGGATGGCAGAGTCTCTGTCATTGAAGAGGAATACATACAATCACAATTGCCCTTCGAGGAGCATACACTCCGCCTGGACTGCTTCCACACAGCTTCACATTTATTGGCCTTCTCTGATGATAGCTCAAATGCTATGTCCCCAGGCATGGGCACAGAGCTGGGCTTGTTTGCTTGTCTCGCCCGTTCCGTGGATCGTTCATTCATTCACCCTGATTATGTACCCTGATTCAGCCCTTCAATCCTTTTGTTGAATTATTTAGCAGAGTGTCTGTTCATTCTGCAGGTCCCACCCAGATGGGTATCACCTCTCAGAATTCTCGATTTTGCCGAGCATGCAATCCAAATTGAGAGCTTGGCACAGACAAGCCGCTCCCAGTTACCAAGAGCATCCACAGAAGTTGGAGTTCTGACAATATGGCAGCTTCTGAAGGATAGGTGGAGGTGGAAGAAAAGAGCCCACCCCCATCAGAGACGTGTCTGGAGGTGGACATGGTGGGTCTAACGCAGGGGGTTGGAGACATTCCTTCCATGTAGCCTGAGAGCTCGGAGACCAGATGGTCTGAAGACCCTATGCATTAGCACTGTCAGGGAAAGCAAGACAGATACTTCAGCTATCAGCCACAGAGGATAGAGAAACTGTCCCCTACCCCCGACTGGAAGCCCACTGGCCCCTCCTCACAGTCTGCTTATCCAGAGCTTAATGGAGGACTTGAACAGTTAGAAGGACAGGGACTAGAAAAGGTTATGTCTGAATTCACATCTGTATAAAAATCAGGGTGTGGCAATGCATGCCTGTAATCCCAGCACTCAGGAGGCTGACGCCAGAGGTTAAAGACTGAGAGGCGGCTAGCCTGGGCTACAGAGAGAGACATGGTCTCAATGAGTTAGACAGTCAGATATTCAGATAAGACATCTCGGAAAAACAGTGCTAACACATGGACGAGATGTGCATTTGCACAAATCCCAGTGTCTGTGGGTCCAGGGACATCTGTGTGATCCACCAAACCTTCCCTCCTACCCAGATGTTGGGTGTCGCAGAGACCCAGCCAGAGGCGGGGGGGGGGGGAGAGAAACAGAAGGGTGAGGGGAAGGAGGAGGAGATGTTCGCCAACTGATTAAAAAATTAAAGGGATTTTTATGCAGAGAAAAATATTTAGCTTGGCATTGTCTTCTCAACCAAATGTTGGCTTCCAGGAGAAAACAGTGCTGTTGGCAGTGAGCATTTGCTGAACGGAAACAATTGTCGCCTTCCCAGCAGCAAATGCCTTTGTTTAGACTGGTGGTGCCCGGGCCAAAAAAAAAAAAAAAAACTGGTAACTTCAGAAGCTGCCCCCAATTTTTGAGCGGTGTCAAGAAGGGGGGCTTGCCTCAAGGCCATTGTCCCTTAAGCAAGAGCTGGCTAGTCTCAGCAGGTGGTGCTGAGTAGAGTAGAATGGCCTGGCAGTGTATCTCTGGGGCCCAGGGATACCAGGCAGGTGAAAGGCAGGAGGGAGGGAGAGCAGGGCAAGCTGATGAAGAACAGCCAGCACACAGCTGTAGGGAGAGTGCTTGAACAGAGGGCGGGGGCAGAGCTAAGTGGAATGGTACAAAACAATGGTCCTCGGGTAGTGGTGACCTCCCTGATCCTTGTCCCTAAACCTGGCTCCGCCTCAGGAATACCTGCAAGAGCCTATAACAGTCACAACAGAGGACAACCTGGCTTTGCATGCATCATCTAGTGACATTCTCATCAATTGGGGAATCTTTACAACCCTTATTTTTGCAGGAAGGGTAAACTGAGGCCCAGGGAAAGAGCATTCATGGCCCCAACCATAGACCTTCAGACACTGGTTAGAAATAAGAGGGCAGAGATCTCCTGAGACCAGCTGAAGCACAGGAAGGTAGGTAGGAACTGGGTGCTTCTTCAAGGCTGACTGTTGATTGGCTTAACCTAGTTAATCCATTAATCCAGTTGTCTTTGGCTTAATTGGCTTTTGTGGCTGTGGGGAAGGAGTTATCCTCCCAGCTGGTATTAAAGCTAGGGTTGTGTGAGTCTTGAGATCTGAAATCTCTGAGACCAGCTGAAACCAAGGTACCAGGGCTAAAGATCCGCAACCCCCACCCACCCACCCCCCCGCGCCAACTGGGATTACGAAGGCATCTGAAGGAGGCAAGCAAAGCAAGCCTTCAACACAGTGAAGAGGCATGCATTTAGGACTCACATTGGAATACAGGCAAGGAGAAGCCCATATGCCAGGAACACGAAGAAGAGACAACATGGGAAAGGGGCAGGATAATCCCGCACCAAGCTCTACCAACCCTGTGGAAGGTTCCTACAGTGGGATCCCTCTGGGGATGCCCCAGGACACAGATATCAGAAACACAATTGGGAACATATTTAAAGAACTACAAGATTATAAAGAGCAAATCAAAGAACTAAGAAAAGAGAAAAAGAATGAAGAAACTCAAGAAGGACTCGAGAGATGAGAATGACAAACTCTGGGAGAGAAGTAGAAACACTGAAAAGATCCCATGCTGAAAAAGATAAGGGAAACCAACCAGTGAAGCAAAGAGCTAAGAAAAGATTGAGAGAACCAAAAGAAGTAGAAATACTAAGAATCAGAAGAGGAAATAAGAATAAAGAAATCAAACACTCATCCAGATCAAGAGGAAGGAATGGAAACAGCCTCAGAAGCAGAATGGAGGAAGCAGAACAAAAGATATCAGACCTGGAGATAACACAGAACAATAAAAAACCTCAAGAAAGATTATGAAAAATTTAAAAATACAACAAAAGTGGAACAACCAAAAAAAAAAATATAAAAAAAAAAACCTCCACATCATAGGAATAGAGGAGAGAGACAGAATCCCAAGAGATGGTATTGATCAGATCTTCAACAAGAATAATAGATGAAAACTTACCCAAACTAAAAAAGGACAAACAAATACCAATACAAGCCGCACATAGAACTCCAAACAGACAAGATCAGAAAAGAAACTCAAAAAAACAAAAACAAAAAATACAAAAAAAAAACCAAAACAAAGACAAAATCCTTAAAGCCACAGAGAAAAAACAACAAGTGACCTTATAAGGGGAAAACTATCAGAATTACAAATGACTTCTCAACGCAAACTATGAAAGCAAGAAGAACGTTGGAGCAAACATTCCCAGTGCTTAAAGGACAATAGATACCAACTCAGGTTACTATAACCCAGCAAAAAAAAAGTGGATAGAGAAGAGAAAAAAACTTCCATGACATAAACAAGTCTGAAAGAATACATGTCCAGAATAACCAACCCCTTCAGAGAATACTTGAAGCAATTCAGGACAAGAAAGGGCAACCATCCCCAGGACCTAGAAAGAGAAAATCAATAAAAGCTACATGCAAGTACGCAGAAGTAGAAACCAAACCAACAAACCGCAAATGGATAAAAGGCAACAAGGAAGCAACACAAACCACTATCAGTCATAACCTTAATATTAATGGACTAAATTCCCAGTCAAAAAGACATCAACTGGGAGATTTGGATTAGGAAACAGAATCCATAAATATGCTGTCTACAAGAAACACACCTTACCTTCAAGGACAGGCACCTCTTAAAGTGAAAGGATGGAACACAATAATATTTCACGCAAATGGTAACGAAAAGAAAGCAGGTGTTGCTATTTTATTATCTGACAAAATAGACTTTGAAGTAAAAGAAATCAGAAAGAGACAAGAAGGCCATTACACTTTTATCAAAGGAACAATTCACCCAAGAGACTTCACAATTAATGAATATAATTCACCCAACTCTGGTGCAAACAAAACTTTATAAAAGACATTCTTGCGGGCATGGTGGTGCACACCTTTTATATCCTACACTCAGGAGGCAGAGGCAGGCAGAATTTTGTGAGTTCAAGGGCCAGCCTGGTCTCAGAGTGAGTTCCAGGACAGCTGGGGTACAGGGAGACCCTTGTCTCGAAAAGCAAAAAAAAAAAAAAAAAAAAAAAAAAAAAAGACAGTTCTCCAGGATCACAAGTCACACGCTAACCCCAGTACACTCATTAATAGGGGACTTCAATACCAACTAGTCCTTTGGATGGGTCAACAGGATAAAAAATAAACAGAGAGACATCTTGAACCGAACGATATGATACCCAAATGGGCCTCATAGGACCTCTACTGATATTTCCATACTATCCAGCAGAATACCGATTCTACTCGCACCCCACGGAACATTCTCTAAAAATCGACCAATACTGGGACACAGAAGAACCTCCACAAATACAAAAGATTGAATAATTTCATGCATTTCTATCAGACCACAGTGCAATATAAAGCTCAACATCACACACCCAGGAAAGCCCCTGCCTAAAAACACATGAGAGATAAACAACAACAGCTCTTGAATAATGAATGGGTCAGAGAAATAAGTAAAGAAAATAAAAGCATTCTGGAACTGAATGACAATGATAATAAAAACAACAAAACCTACTGGGCTACCTTAAAAGCCAGCCCTAAGAGGGATAGTTATAGGCCTGGGTTGTCCTACATTAGAGAAAAACAGAGCACCAGTGAATGTATCTAACACTTACAGCGTAAAGCAACTTGAGAGGACAACAAAATACAAAATGAATACAGAGGCAGAAGAGAAGAAATAACAAAAATCAGGCAGCAGAAATCAATGCTAATAGAAACAAAGAAAACAATACAAAAAAAATCATGATCCAAAAGTTGTTTCTTTGAAAGAATTAAACAGATAGACAGACCTCTGGCCCAGTTACCAAAAGAAAGAAGGAACAACTTCAAATCATACAATCTGTGATGAAAAGGGAAATATCACAACAGACAAGGAAAGATCCAGACAATCATATGGGAAATACTTTCATTAAAACCTATACTTTACTAAGTTTGAAAAACCTAGAAGAAATGGATGAAATCTGAAAATCCTGGGATCACCAAGTTCAACCAGAAGAGCTGGACACTTTAAGCAGCTCCATAATATATGAAAGAAATTGAGATGATTATTGGCTTGTGGGTTTCCTGGTATGGCCTTTGATTACATTGAGGAATGTCCCTCTCATCCAGATTCCTTCTAGGACTTAAGCATTGAAGGGGTGCTGTGATTTTGTCAAAGGCTTTTTCAGCGTCAATTGAGATGATGTGTGGTTTTTGTCTTCATTCCCTTTATGTGTTTGATTGATGTTTATAATTTTCGTTTATGTTGACCCATCCTGCATCTCTGGTATGAATCCAACTGGTCATGACCATGGATGATCTTCTTGTGGGTCTGTATGCGATTTGCCAGTATCCTGTTTAGAATTTTGGCATTGTTTCCTTTAGGGAATGGGTCTATAATTCTCCTTTTTAGTTGTATCTTGCCTTGTTTTGGGAATAGAAACCCACAGCCAATATCATCCTAAATGGGGAAATGACAGAAAACTTCCCTTTAAAGGTAGGGAACTCGGCTGGCTGCCCCCTGTCACCACTCCCTTCAATAAGTGCTTGAAACAACTTGCTAGAGTAGCAATAAGGCAAGAAAAGGAAATTAAAGGAATACTAATTGGAAAATGAGGAGTCAAGCTTACCCCTATTTGCTGATTGATTAAATTGGTTATTTAAGGATGCTAAAATCTCCACCAGAAAAACTCCTAGAAACATTAAAAACTTCAGCAAAGTGGCGGAAGGATACAAATTAACTAAAAATATCAATGGCCTTTCTTACACCACCAACAAGCAACTGGAGGAAAAGATTCAAAGAGACCTTCCCACTCACAATAGCCTCAAAAAACTAAAATACCTAGGAAACAAACCTAACCAAAAAAAGACACAAAATCTCTACAACAAAATTTTTGTTTTATTTTATTTATTTAAAAATTTTTTTTTATTTATTTCTGTATGTGTATGAATGTACTGTCTGCATGCAGTCTGTGCATCCGTGTCGTGCAATCGCGCGGAGAGGTCAGAAGAGGGGTTGTCCGTTCCCCTGGAACTGGAGTTCTCCTGGAATTGGAGTTTCAGACGGTTCTTTCGGCCGCCATGTGCTGGGGTGCTGGGGATTGACAACCCGGGTCCTCTGCAAGAGCGGTCGGCGCTCTTAACCGCTAGGCTCTTCTCTCCAGCCCAAATTTTAAACCTTTAAAGAATAAATTGAAGAAGACATCAGAAGATGGAAAAACCTCCCATGCTCTTGGATTGGGAAAATTAACATTGTAAAAATGTCCATTTTACCGACTCTTGTATAGATTTAACGCAATTCCAATCAAAATCCCAATAGTTTCTTCACAGGCTTGGGGAAACAAAAAGCCTTAAATTCATTTGGAAAAAACAAAAGACCCCTAATAGCCAAACAACCCTGAGTGAAAAGATACATGGGGGGATCTCTATACCAGATTTTTAAACTATACTACAGGGCTATAGTCATAAAAACAGCCTGGTACTAGCACAAAAATTGAGCTCTGTTGACCAATGGAACAAAACTGAAGATCCAAAACTTGAGAGCACATTACAATTTCAGCCATCTCATATTTGACAAAGGGGGCCAAAAAGACACCATGGAGAAGACAGGCATCTTCAGCAAGTGGTGTTGACAAACTGGATCACCACTTGTAGAAGAATGAAATTATACCCTACTCTCGCCTGTACAAAAGTCAACTCCAGATAGATCAAAGACCTCCTGTGAAACCCCAAAACTCTGATAGAAGCAAAAAAAGTTGGCAGCAGACTACAAGTTGTAGGCTTAGGAAAAAACTTCCTAAATCAGACAGCAGCTGCGCAAGAATTAAGGTCGACAATTGACAATGGGACCTCATTAAACTCAAAAGCTTCTGTACATCAAAAGAAACAATCAAGGAAGTGAAGGAAATCCCACAGAGTTGGAGGAAACCTTCACTGCAGAAACATCTGCAAAGCATTGATTTCCAGTAATATAAACTACTCAAAAAACAAAGAAGAAAGAAAACACAAATGACCCACTCAATAGATGGAGCAAAAGCTGAACAGAGACTTCAAAGTAATTAGAGTGGCTGAGAAACACTTAAGAAGTGTTCAACATCACTAATCATTAAGGAAATGCAAATCAAAACCACTTACGATATCATCTTACTCCAATAAGACTGGCTAGGGATCAAGAAAACAATGATACCAAGTGTGGAGAGGTGTGGGGAAAGGGGCAACCATCCACTGCTGGTGGGAATGTAACCTGGTACAGCCACCTGGAAACCCGTGTGGGAACCCTTGGAGACTTGGAATGAACTTGCCAACCCGACCCAGCCATACCACTCCTAGGCATGTACCCTCAAACCTCACCCCACTGCAGAGATGCATGCATGGCCATGTTTACTCAGCTCTCTTCACAATAGCAAGGATCTGGAACCAACCAATGCCCCTCAACTGATGGTAGATAGAGAAAATGTGGTAACATCTACACAATGGAGTTCTATGCAGCAGTATAAGAAAGATGACATCATGAGCTTTGCAGCAGGAAAATGGCTGGAGCTAGAGGACATCATGCTGAGTGAAGTAACACAGTCCCAGAAAAACAAATGATGAATGGTATCCCTCATCTGTGGATGCTAGTGCCTTACCTAGTTGTAAGTATTCTTGTGCATGGCCCCTTGGCTTTTGTCCAAGCAGTATGGAGCTTTTATCCAAAGCAGTTGGACAACATACAACAACAAACAACACAACACAACCAAAGCAAGGACTGCATTAAAGAACTGACTGAAACAGTGAACTTCTGCTCAAAACAGTCAACTTCCACATGGAGAATATCAAAGAAAGACTGAGAAAGAATGAAAAATCATGTTTGGCAGATGCATGAGCTGTGGTGGGGTGGGGGGATGAGGGGGACATGGGTCTAGAGTTAAGATAAAACATTTATTTTTTATTATATATATAATAAATTTAAGTGTAAAAAAAAGAAATAAGAGGGCATTGGGGCTGGAGAAATGGCTAGTGGTTAAGAGCACCAAATGCTCTTGCAGAGGACCCGGGTTCGATCCCCGGCACCCACATGGTGGCTGAGAACCATCTTTATCTCCAGTTCCAGGGGAATCTGACACCCGCTTCTGACCTCCTCAGCATTGCACGACACAGGTGCACAGACCTACATGCAGACAGTACATTCATACACATAAAAATTAAAAAAAAAAGAAATAAGAGCACAGAGGCTCACCATTTGGCAAACCAACCCACCGCCTCAGATCCCCAGGCTGGAGACCAGTTGTTCACATTGCTGGACACAGCCAGTCCCTGACCTTGTGTAGGGATACTGATGCTCTTATGAGCATAGCACAGGGTCAGTTCCCACCCCTCTCCATAAGAGATTTTGTGTAGCCTGCCCACCATCCCCATCTGCTTCGTGTTGCTGTAACCAAAATTCCTGACACTGGATAAGCTCTAAAGACAAGAGATTTATTTCTTGTAGCACTAGGAGCTGTGAAGTCCACTGTCAAGGGGCCTGCTTCTGGTGAGGGACTTCCTGCCCCCACCATGCCATGCAGGAAGGCAAAGGGGAAGAGCACCATTATGGAGCAATCGAAAGCTGATCCTTGGCAATAACAAACACCCCTGTTATAATTGTGTGAACCCCACCTATTCAACCCCGTAGGGAGGCCCACCTTTCAACAGTGCTACACTGCGGGTGCGGTTTGACTTGTCACTCTGGGCCCATGTTCAAACCACAGCAGCTTGAAGGATTCTGGAAAACCACTGGACTAGAACAGTCCATCTGAAGGAGAGGGCTGGAACGTGCCTGCTCAGAAGCCGGGCCTCTATGGGGACTCAGGGTCCTTCCCTAAGGCTAGCCAGCAGGTGCAGGAAAGGGTGCTAGCTGAGTGTCCTAAGCCCAGCTCTAACCCATTTTCTGTTAGTTTCTATCAAGTGTCAGTTGCTGGGGACACTCACAGAGGGCTGGGCTGCTGCCCCTGAAGATGTACTCACCGTCGTGGGACGTGTTTCTGCAGGACTCCTCTTGGTCATATTAGAGACACCCAACATCAGGCCAGTGAGCTGATACCTGTGTTCTTTGTGTGCTCAACCCTTAGTTCATTTTATGCATTCATTCATTCTCCTCACTGCCTGTGGGCCAGATCTAGAGTGGGCGCTGAGAAATCCAATGTTCAAGAAGGTCCTCTTTCTTCCTGCAGGCCTTGTAAGCAGGATTCCAAAGGGACCCCAGCCAGAAGCACCCCACCTTCCAGTCTACAGCTCAGGGAATTCCCTAGCTTAATTTAACTTACCATTGACCATCTGTTTAGCTACTGTGATGTTCAACATTGACTCTGGACTTGATGGGGTCTAGAATCACCTGGTCATATCTGTGAGGGATTATCTACATTAAGTTAACCAAGGTGGTAAGACTTACCCTAAACGTGTGGGGTGAGGTCCTAGACTGAATACAAAGGAGAACAAGAGCTGGGCCGCAGCGTTCATCTCTCTGCTCCCTGACTGAAGGTGTAAAATGCAATCGACTGCCTCTTAAACTTTTATTTTTATTTTACGTGTATGAGTGTTTTGTCAGTATGTGTGTGAGTGCACCCATGTCTACCGTGCCCATGGAAGCCGGCAGAGGAAGTCGGGTCCCCTGGACCTGGAGTTACAGACAGTTGTTAGCCACCATGTGGTTCTGGGATTCGGACCTGGGTCTTCTGTAAGAACAACCGGTGTCCTTAACGGAGCCCTGTCTCCAGCGCCTCACCTCCCTCATAATCCCGACACTATGACTTCCCCACCAAAATAAGTGAGATCGAACAAGCCTTCCCTTTAAGGTTGCCATCTCGGCTCGTAGCAAAGCCATCACTCGGGCACTCGTGACAAACACTTCACTGTGTCGCTGTTGCTCACCTCACAGCCAGGATTCATTCTGCCAGCAACACTGTCAACTCTTCTGCAAGTACTTTCACACCCTAATACTTCCAGTCACCTGGGTGGACATCAGCCTGCCCTCACTGCTCCTGGTCCCTGCCAGGTGTCACCTTAGCCCCATTAACCTTTAGTACAGTAGACAAAGTGATCCTGTGACATCAGCTGAGGCCATCCCTCTGCTCCAAAGATCCTCCCTCACTGGGACCCCTGTGTCACTCAGAGTCAAAGCCACAGCTCTGACAGACCCTGTCTGATGTGTCTTTCTCTTCCCTGGTCTTCGAATCCCCTCTACTTGACTGTCTTTGCTGTTCTCTGAACCCCACAGATTTTTGGCACTGCCGGGGAGTCCCTCTGCTCAAGTGCTCTTCCCAGTGTCTCTCATGCTCACTTTCCTTGGCTCCTTGCCTTGTTACCACCTCCGGGATCCTCTCCAGGCCTCTATTTAAACCTCTCTGACCCCAGACATTGTCTCTCCTTTCTCCATAACACTTGCCAAGCTACCCTGGGTTTGACAAGTGTATCTTGTACTCTGTCTCTTCTCCACCACGGGTGGGGGCATGGCCCCCTTTGCCCTCGAATGTGTCTGAACCAATTTCATGCACAGAATACCCTCAGCCAATATGTTTGACAGAGTGAGAATCCAGGAGCTGTGGATGTAGCCAGGGAAGGAGTGGAGAGGAAACATCCATGATTCTGAGCATCTAAGACTTTGAAAGCCTCCTTCCTCCATGGGCAGAAAGCTTAAGCAAGGGGTCAGAAGGGGCCGAGAGCTGGGGTGCCAAGACCAACCCTAGACACGGAGTAGTCCTCCCCAATCTGGGCGCAGGGATGCAGCAAAAGATGCATCAGCATGGCACCCCAGCTCAGGCCCCCTCTTCTCTTGCAACTTAATTGTTGTTGTTGTTTAGAGACAGGGTCTCACATAGCCCAGGATAACCTCAAGCTCACTGTGTAGCCCAGGATAACCTTAAACTTCTGATCCCCCACTATTAAGCACCGAGATTTCACACTTGTGCCACCATGTCTGATTTATATGGTGCGGGGGTGGAATCCAGGGTTTGTGCCTGCGAGACAAGCACTCTACCAACTGAGCTACGTCCCCCACCCCTGCCAGATCATAAATACAGAAGCTGCCAGGGGAAGTGTCAATAGGAAGGGGACAACAGTAAGAAGAGAGAAGGGTGGGGCCTGGGACAGCAGGGCAGGGTTAGGCTGGGGAAGGCCTGCAAAGGGACCTCTGAGCAGGTTCCAAGTGATTTCTGTACCCTAGATTACAGAATTGTATTAGTTATTCTTCTGCTGCTGTGATAAAACACCATGACCAAAGCAACTTATAGGAGGAAGAGTTTATTTGGCTTATGGTTCCAGAGGGAGTCCACAGTGGCAGGGGAGGTGGGTGGAGGAGAAAGCCAAGTGATCAATCACATCCTTAAGCAGGCACGGGAAATCTGGCAAGGCTTAAGAATTCTCAAAGCCCACCCCAGTGATGTGCTTTCTCCAGCAAAGGCCTCCTCTCTATGACCCTCGTGAAACAGCGCCACCAACTGGGAACAAGATGTCCAAACACTTGGAGCCTATGAAGGCATTCTTAGTCAAACCACCACATCCCAAGTGCAGACACTGACCATGGAGCTACTGGACTTGGTGCTTGCCCTGCTGGTTTTCGGTCTTGTTTTGGTCCCGTATTTCCTCAGCATGCCCCTATGCCTCCCTTTTGGAATGGGAATGTGTATTCAGTTTCATTGTATGTTGGAAGTATGTCATTTGTCTTTTGATTTTATAAGGGCTTACAATTAAGAGCGCCTTGAGTTTCAGGAGCTACTTTGGACTTTTGAATAGTATTGAGATTGGTAGACACTATGGGGCCTTTTAAGGTTAGACTTAAATGCATTTTGCATTGCAATATGATCTTGAGCCTGTGGGGGTCAGGGAGTGGAATATGGTGGTGTGAATGAGTATTCCCCATAGGGTCCAAGTGTTTGAACACTTTGTCCTTATTGTGGCACTGCCTGGGGAGGGTCGTGGAACCTTTAGGAGGTGTGGCCATCCTGGAAGAATCACATGGAGGGTGGGCTTTGAGACTATATAGCCATGCCCACCTCCAGTCTGGCTCTCTCTGCCTCCTGTGCCTGCTTTAGATGTGAGTGTTTGGCTTTCTGCTTGGGCCACCTCCTGCCGCCATGACAGCCCCCCCCCCACCATTATGGACTCTAATCACTCTGGAACTATAAGCCAAACAAACTCTTCCTTCCATAAGGTGCCTTAGATATGGTGTTTCATCACAACAGAAAAGTAGCTAATATAGCCATAAACATTTTTAGGGATACACTGTCGTCAGTCATAACTTATTTTTTTATTTTAATTTAATAACAAATAACCAGGAATCTAGGACTCATTTCACTAGATAGGGCTCCCCCAGCTGTCTCCTCCACCTGAAGCTCTTCCCTAGCCTCTTCCTGCTCTCCTTCCAGATCATTCTGCGCAGAGCTTGCCTTCTTGTTTTCTTTCCCCTCCCTTTCCCCTCTCCTTCCTCTGTCCTGTCTTTTCCTCCCTCCTTCCCTCTCATGAGCAAACACAGGCATACCTGAGCACTTATCTTTAAGTTTCACTTGTTTTCGTTACCGTCGTCTGAGGCCCCCTCCCCGCCCCACTCGTTTCCGGGGTTTATGAAGGTTACTGTGTGTGGTCTCAGTGCATTCCGTTCCCACTGCTCTGTATGGTTCTATTGTGGGAGTTTCGCCACCATTCATCCAGCCGTTCCTCCAGTTGGACTTTTGGGCTGTTTCCAGAAGCTGCTGTTTTTATGTTAAAAGCAGACTTTGCAAAGAGCAGAGGCATTTAGCTTGCTGTGAGGAGCACAGCTGCTCTGTGCCCTGGGGCCCGTGCCCCCTGGGGCACGAGTGACAGGGTTTCTAGGCTTCTGTACCTGGACCAGGAGCTGTTGGACCACAGAGCATTTGGGATGTTTGGTTTTACAAGACAGTGTGGGAGCACCCTTTAGAGTGGTGTGCCAATTGCAGTGCTAGCAATGAATTCGCTGGCTCTCGGGCTTCTCCACGCAGCATCATTGTGTTTCTTTTTTTTTTTTTACCAGGTGAATGGATAAAAATGGGACCAAATTGCAGTCTTACCCCCCAAGTCTTCAGGAATCTCTCCAAGTTCACATTCTCCTATCCACACAGGGTCAAATATCGGATTCATTTCTTTAAACATCTCAGCAATCACTGCGTGACTTGGTCTGGAACCCTTGAACGGAACTGACCAGGCTCCACCTTCTGGGATAGGTGGCCCGGAAACGAGGAGTCCTATTTGACCCCCGCCAGCCTCCACGTTCCCTGAAGCCATAGGCCCCTCTCCCCCAGGCCACCACCATTCCCTCCTCAACCCAAACAAATGTTACCATGACAACAAGCCAAAGCCTAAGCCAGGGGGAGAAAGGCCTGGTCCCTGGGCCTCCTGTAGGGTGTCCTGAGGAGACCTGGTTGCTCTGTTTTCTGCTTCTTTGGCTGCATTTCTCGGCTGGTTGACTTGGCCTTCTTCCGTCCTCTATTTACTACTTACCTGGCTCCTGTGCTCTAGAGAGGCTGGCCCTGAGGGCAGGGAGAACAAGAGCCACATCCCAGTCAAGGCCAAGCAACACTCTAAGTAGACGCCTTTTGGACTTGGCCAGTGACTCCATGCTGCCAGCCAGAGCCCCCCCCCCCAAGTGCTTAGAGGAAATCAGCAAGAGAAATCCCCAAAGCACCTCACCCCCAATCCCATGGCTCCTGCCTGACACCGGCCCAGGCCCCCAGTGCATGCAAGGCCTGGCATTTATTTTGCTCTCTCTGTCCTCTTCTCTCAGCACCTTCAGCACACACTCAGTCTCGCTCAGCTGGTCAGAGTGCAAAAGGCCTCCATCACTGTCTACAGAGGTGGCTGGTGCCAGCCCTCGGGCACAGGCAGATCTGCTGGGTTGGCACCAAAGACTCATTAGTCAGGCTGTTGCTGCCACTTCCAAGTTCATTTCCTACTTCCACCTTTGGCTCCAGTCCCTGTCCCCACCTCCCTGTTAAGTCAAGGATGCTTCCTCCAAGTTCTCTTGATTAAGAGGAAATAAAAGCTCTTGAACTTGGGGCTCCAAGTTCACATTCAAATTCAGGTCTCTGTGCTTTGTCTTGACATCTACTTTCTTTTTTTTTTTAATTTTTTTATTATTATTTATCTTTGTATGTGTATGAATGTACTGTCTGCATGCACCCATGTCGTGCAATGCCGCGGAGGTCAGAAGAGGGTCTCGGATTCCCCTGGAACTGGAATTCTCCTGGAATTGGAGTTACAGACGGTTCTCAGTCGCCATGTGGATGCTGGGGATCGAACCCAGATCCTCTGCAAGAGTGTCGGTGCTCTCAACTGCTAGGCCATCTCTCCAGTCCCGACATCTACTTTCTAACCTTAATTACTCTCGGGAACTCTCCTGGGAAGGCTGACCACTGGCACTTAGCAGGTGACCAATAAATATCTCTTGCTTGTTTGCATTCTCTTACCCTTGTCTGTGGGTTTTCTCTTGGCTCATCGTGTTTCAGTGGGGAGCACGGGGCCCTGGGTTAGGTTCAGTCCCCTCACTCAGCACTCAGCAAGGCAGGGTTGTTTGGTGTCTGGGAGTGAGGCTTTGCTGTCTGGCTCGGTCGGTCAGTCGGGTAAGTAAGGCTCAGAACTGAGTCTGGAGCTTCGCATTTGCATCCCCCACCCCCGACTCTCCCTCCTCCTGTTCCATCACTCTGCCTCGAAACCTGCCATAATTGCTCAATCTCATTTAATAGATGTGCCGAACGGCTGCCAGCAGAGTGAACTCGGTAGGGCCTCCCCAGGGGCAGGAGTGACGGGCATGTTTGCAGCCTCACGTGTGCTGTGTGGGCCACCAGCAGCCAGGAGGGGGTGAGGCAGAGGGGCTATGGCAGGGGCCCCCTGCAAGGGTCAGAACCGCCTCCACGGGGCCTCTGTCCACTTTGGCCAGGGAACAGGTGTGGTCACTGTGGGCTGTCTCATCCTGGGATCTGCCAAGGATGGCATAGGTGGCCCTTGATAAATCTCCCAGCTTCTTCCATTCCATACTCCATTTTGTAGAGCAATTTACCTCATCTTTTTCCCTTGGCTTTCTAGCTTATTCTAGCCCTGCCCTGAGCCAGGACCACTGCAGTGGGTGTCTTTTACCCCAAAGCCTTTAAATTCCTTCCTCAGACAAAGGCAGTTCTCCCAAGAGGAATTCCACATCTGGCTTTCACAGTAGGTCGTCTGAGCTGGGCCTGGTGGAGTAGGCCTGTAATTCAGCTACCAGAGAAAGTAAGATAGAAGAATCCTAAATTCAAGGACTGTTTGGATCATAGAATGAGTTTAAGGCCAGTCTGGGAAATTTAGTGAAATCTTGTCTCAAGATAAAAAGCAAAAACAGGGCTGAGGTTGTGTCTCAGTGGTAGAATACTTAGCTAGCATGTAGGAGCCCTAGGTCAGTATCTAGCACAAACGAACAAATAATAAACTGTCCTTTAGACTGGGTGTGGTGGCGCACGCCTTTAATCCTAGCACTTGGGAGGCAGAGGCAGGCAGATCTTTGTGAGTTCAAGGCCAGCCTGGTCTACAGAGTGAGTTCCAGGACAGCTGGGGCTACAGGGAGACCCTGTCTCAAAAGGACAAAAATCAAACAAACAAGCAAACAAACAAAAACAAATAAAAAAAACTGTCCTTTAGAAACGGATGTGGCCTGCCACCTTTGGCATGCTTTGTCCGGTCTGCAGCCTCTGCCATGCTTTTCTGTATGTCTCAGGGAGGGAAGTGGCCAGGACGAGCTTCCTGTCCTCACAGGAGTTCCAAATGAGGTAGGAGCATGTGGTGGCAGAGCGCCATAAAGGAGGAAGCGGTTTCATCAGGGACACAAGCAAGGAGCCAGGTCAAGAGAGGAAGAAACTTCAAGGAAGCAGAGTTGACCCCTGGAGTTGCTCACACCTCCTGGTGGGGCGTGGTACAGTCTCCTGAAATTGGTCAAGCATGCAAATGCAGAAAGGATGTTCCCTGTGAAGCAAAGAGAAAGAGAGCGGGCTCCTTAGCATGCTGCCAAATTGTTTGGGGTGACAGGACCTTAATGCAGGAAAGGGCAGGGTGGGGAGGGCACCGACAATGAGGTTGGGGAGGACAGTTAGAGGGGACTCAGAGGAGCCGCAGTGATTCTGGGAAGAAACTAGAGATGAGCTTTCTCATTTTCTTCTAAGCTGCCCAGGGAAAGGGGAGCCATGTGCCTTCGGGCCCATCTTACAGATAGCAAAATAGAGAATTTGTGTCCGAGTGGCTCAGCCCTCACTGCCCCCACACAGGATTCATTTTATTTTGACTTTAAGGATTTTTTTCACTTCTTTCTTTTTTTTCTTCTCTTTAAAAATTTATTTTATGGGGCTGGAGAGATGGCCTAGCAGTTAAGAGCACTGACTGCTCTTACAGAGGACCTGGGTTCGATCCCCAGCACCCGCATGGCGGCTGAGAACCGTCTGTAACTCCAATTCCAGGGGAATCCGACACCCTCTTCTGACCTCCGCGGCATTGCATGACACAGGTGCACAAACCTACATGCAGACAGTACATTCATACACATAAATGAATAAAAATAAAATTAAAAATTAAAAAAAATAAATAAAATTTATTTTATGTATATGCATTTAATATCTGCATGTAGGTAGGTACACCCATGTCATGCAGTGCCTGAGGAGGTCATCAGAGAGCATTGGATCCTCCGGACTTAGAGTTATAGACAGATGTTAGCTGCCATGTTGGGAACTGAACCTGGTCCTCCGCAAGAGCAGCCAGTGCTCTAACCACTGAACAATCTTTCCAGTCTCTTCTTTCTTTACTCTGAGCAAATCTCTTATCCCCTTGACCAGGACCATACCTCCTTAGATAATGGGGTTCGTAGCCCCACAAAGCAGTATAGATGGCTGCTCAGACCTTCAGGACTCCTTCTCCAGGTGGGGACAGCCCCTCCAGGCCCCAGACAGCTCGGGCTGGCTATAACTGCCAGCAGGAAACTGGTCTAATCTCCAAAGACAGGCAGAGGAAAACGGATTACAGAGCAATGACCCTCTATAGCCAGAGATCCGAGGCTGCCCACAGCCCAGGGGAGAAGCCTGTGCCGAGAAAAGGCTTAGCGGCAGCAAGGACTCTTACAAAACTCCAGTCTCCATCGCTGTCCTCACCCTTCAGAATCCTTTCAAAGCCACATAGAAATGGAGGAGGCCAAGGATTACGCCCCCCAAACATTCAGAAACCTGAATGAAGGATTAGCTACTTAGCAGCCATTGACTTCAATGATCACCAGCTCAGGAATCCTCAAGTTTGAGGACGCTGTGGAACACATGCGGGTTCTTCCCATAAACCATGTGCACACATGTGTGCACGACAGTACCCTGCAGATACAGAGTACCCTACAGTTGTATCTGTATCCATAAAGGATAAGTGTCCGTGTGTGCCAATGCTCATCTGTGCATCTAGGCACACATGTCATGTGCCTTTCGGTGTGTTCTGAGAGGCTGTATTTGTTTTTGCCTTTTTTACATTCATATACAGCTGTATGCCATGTGTTTACACATGTGTATGCGTGTGTGTGCTTGTCCACACGGGTGCATGTGTGAGCACTGTGTGCCTCTATGTGTTTGTGTATCATACATGCTTGGCGTGTATGTTTATCTGGGTGTTGAGTCTACAAATGTACATGTGTGAGCATCGTGTGCCTCTATGTGTTTGTGTAATATACATGCTTGGTGTGTATGCTTGTCTGTGTGTTGAGTCTACCTATGTTCATGTGTATAGGCTGCTCCTTATGAACACTGGCTTCCATCTCTTAGCCTTGAATGTGTCTTGTGTTTTCTTCCCTGTGGGCTTCTGCACATGTGTGTCCCATGCTTGAAGCCCTCTTTCTGTGTTGTTTGCTTGTAAGCCTGACATCAAATGCATGCTGCGCTGTTCTTCCACATAGAGTCCTGTTGACCTCCTACAATGCATTGTTTCCATTTGTTATTGTTATTGTGTATTCCTTTTCCTGTTAAGTTGTCTCTTCTTTGTCTCCCCAGAATCCCAGCTCCATGATTTAGAGACTTGTCTCTTTATACTCACTCCTCCTTCCTGGGTGCCTTGACTGGATGAGTCCATGCTGTGTGTGTGTGTGTGTGTGTGTGTGTGTGTGTGTGTGTGTGTATGTTGTGTTGTGTGTATGTGGTGTGGTGGTGTGGTGGTATTGGTGTGTGTGTGGTGTGTGTGTGTAGTGTGGTGTGTGAATGTGTGTGTGTGTGTGTGTGTATGGATTAGGAACTGCAGGAGCTTTTATTCTGTTCATCCCTCCCCCTGGTGGGGTTTCTTGGGTCTTGGAAGGACTTCAGGGAAGGACTTCTTGCTTGGAAGATGGAACACTGAGTGATGGTAAGGGGGACAAATGTCTGGCCCAGTACACCATGGGGACAGCATGGTCACAAAGGTTGAGACTGGGGCTGGAGAGATGACCTAGCGATTAAGAGCACTGACTGCTCTTGCAGAGGACCCGGGTTCAATTCCCAGCACCCACATGGTGGCTGAGAACTGTCTTTAACTCCAGATCCAGGGAAATCCGAGACCCTCTTCTGACCTCCGCGGCATTGCACGACACAGATGCACAAACCTACATGCAGACAGTACACTCATACACATAAAAAATAAGTAAAAAAGTAAAAAAAAAAAAAAAAGGTTAGAGACCACATGGCTAAAAAAAAAAAAGGACTGGGCAGGTATGCGAAGAGCAGAGGCCTCAGATATGTGGGATCCCATTCCAGTCCTGCCTCAGGAACTCCCATTCGGCAGACCCACAGGGACTTCGTCTAGGCTGGGGTTCTGAGATCCTGAGGGTGAAAGGTACTCCCAGGAACTATGAGGTCTGACCCCTTCCCACAGCTCGGCTCTCGCCCACTGAACTCTGAGCTTCAAGAGGGCAGAGGCCTTTCTACACCAGCATTCCCACTGGTACTGTCAGGGTGGATAGGGGTTGAAGAACTGTCATTAAATAAGGAATGAATGAGCCAGGCGTGGTGGCGCCCACCATTAATCCTAGCACTCGGGAGGCAGAGGCAAGTGGAGCTCTGTGAGTTCAAGGCCAGCCTGGTCTACAGAGTGAGTTCCAGGCCAGCTGGGACTACAGGGAGACCCTGTCTAAAAAAAAAAAAAAAAAAAAGAATGAATGAATGAATGAGTGCCCAGCCCTCCCCACACATCCAGATGAAGAATCAGTTCCTCTTCCAGGCATCTGAACACCTACTGGGAATAGCTGCACCCACTCTCTCCTGGGCTCCCCAACCCACCCCTGCAAAGGCCCTGGAAACTGTTCATCACTTGTAGAAGCAGAGAAAATAAAATGAAACCCAACTAGGATAGAAGATACCGAAGCCCGGGAAGGCGAGCCCGGTCAAAAGGCAGCGTAAAGCCTAAACAAAGTCTGCTAATGAGACATTCTGGGGGAAACAGCTAACATGGCTTAAAGAGCCAGTAAGAGGGGGTTGGAGAGATGGCCTAGCGGTTAAGAGCACTGACTGTTCTTGCAGAGGACCGGGTTGATCCCACAGCACCCACATGGTGGCTGAGAACCGTCTGTAACTCCAATTCCAGGAGAACTCTCAGTTCCAGGGGAATCCGACACCCTTTTGACCTCTGCAGCATTGCACGACATGGGTGCACAAACCTACATGCAGACAGTACATTCATACACATAAAAATAAATTAAAAAAAAAAAAAAAAAAAGAGCCGGTAAGAGCAAGGCCGAGAGCCTGCAGAGTGTTTTTAGCCGGAGTGGCTGCCTAGGCACCTGATGATCGTAACCTGGTCTGGGGAAGGCTGGCCTGTGCTCCCTGGGAGGCTGGGTCCCTGGGCCACAACAGCAGCTTCCATCTCAGCATAACGTAAATAAGTGACAGAAGCCTGGCAGGTGAAAAGAGAAAAGTTCACGCTAATGTCTCTTTCTTTTCCTTACCTTGGACTCTCCTGCAGATCGGTTTGCTACGTCTGTCCTCCTGGCTTCCAAGCCTGAGTTAATGACGTCTGCCCACACTTTCAGATGCACTGAGTATATATCAGGTGCCAGATGCCGAGATGGACCCTTGGCATATCACCTCGTTTACTCCACAGGACAGACTTCCTTCTTCCATTTAATAGATGAGGAGATGGAGGCTTAGAGGCTTTAAGTGGCTTTAGCTCAAGATCACACACAAGCTAGTGAATGAAAGAAGTTGGATTTGAGGGGTCTGCTCCCAGGCTCATGTTTATAACCCAGAAACTTCTAGGAAAATAATTTAGCTGAACATGTTCCAGGATCTAAGTTCCATCCCAACGCCTCAGTCAGTCAGTCACTTCAAAAAGCCCAAGTGCACATTCTCCTTTAGTAAAATCACAGGGTTAAATGAGACCAAAGCTTTGAGAATTTCTTTAGTATCTCAGCACTGTTACCAACAGCAGCCCAATGTATGAAGTCAATTTTTTTAAAAGAGCCGCTCAGGTTAAGATGTAGGCAGAGCCTCGCTTCTCTCTTTGGCTCTGCCTTCCTGGGATTCTGGATGTTCCAGAGGAGAACAGGTTCAGAAGAGAGAAAGGAATATAATAAACCATTACCTTCTCCCATTTATAATGGGTGAAATCGACTAAACCTGCCAAAATAGAGAAAGGTTGCCCAGGAGAGCCTTGTAAAGACATCTTGTCCAGGCAGTCCCCAGCAGGGGTCTTGGGTCCTGTCTGGAGACCCAGGCTAAAAGCCCAACTTTGTATCCATTGCTTACTGGTCCTCAGTCTCGTCTCTCTCTCTCTCTCTCTCCTCTCTTCTCTCTCTCTCTCTCTCTCTCTGTCTCTCTTCTCTCTTGGACTAGAAAACCTGGCCTGACTAGAGAGCCTTTGTTTNCCTGCAGAGTGTTTTTAGCCGGAGTGGCTGCCTAGGCACCTGATGATCGGAACCTGGTCTGGGGAAGGCTGGCCTGTGCTCCCTGGGAGGCTGGGTCCCTGGGCCACAACAGCAGCTTCCATCTCAGCATAACGTAAATAAGTGACAGAAGCCTGGCAGGTGAAAAGAGAAAAGTTCACGCTAATGTCTCCTTTCTTTTCCTTACCTTGGACTCTCCTGCAGATCGGTTTGCTACGTCTGTCCTCCTGGCTTCCAAGCCTGAGTTAATGACGTCTGCCCACACTTTCAGATGCACTGAGTATATATCAGGTGCCAGATGCCGAGATGGACACTTGGCATATCACCTCGTTTACTCCACAGGACAGACTTCCTTCTTCCATTTAATAGATGAGGAGATGGAGGCTTAGAGGCTTTAAGTGGCTTTAGCTCAAGATCACACACAAGCTAGTGAATGAAAGAAGTTGGATTTGAGGGGTCTGCTCCCAGGCTCATGTTTATAACCCAGAAACTTCTAGGAAAATAATTTAGCTGAACATGTTCCAGGATCTAAGTTCCATCCCAACGCCTCAGTCAGTCAGTCACTTCAAAAAGCCCAAGTGCCACATTCTCCTTTAGTAAAATCACAGGGTTAAATGAGACCAAAGCTTTGAGAATTTCTTTAGTATCTCAGCACTGTTATCCCAACAGCAGCCCAATGTATGAAGTCAATTTTTTTAAAAGAGCCGCTCAGGTTAAGATGTAGGCAGAGCCTCGCTTCTCTCTTTGGCTCTGCCTTCCTGGGATTCTGGATGTTCCAGAGGAGACAGGTTCTAGAAGCGAGAAAGGAAATAAAATCACCATTACCTTCTCCCATTTATAATGGGAGAAATCGACTAAACCTGCCAAAATAGAGAAAGGTTGCCCAGGAGAGCCTTGTAAAGACATCTTGTCCGGGCAGTCCCCAGCAGGGGTCTTGGGTCCTGTCTGGAGACCCAGGCTAAAAGCCCAACTTTGTATCCATTGATTACTGGTCCTCAGTCTGTCTCTCTCTCTCTCTCTCTCTCTCTCTCTCTCTCTCTCTCTCTATCTCTCTCTCTCTCTCTCTCTCTTTCTCTCTCTGGACTAGGAAACCCCTGGCCTGACTAGAGAGCCTTTGTTTGGAGTCCTGATTTATGCAGTTTCTCTCAGCAAAGTATGCATTAAGTTGCCAGGGAAGATTCAAAATTGTAAAATAATTGTGGTGGTGAAATTATTCACAAATCCATCCAGGCCCAGCACATTGAGCAGGCGGTCAGGTTTACACTGAGCACATGGTGACATAACTCAGGCTAAACAGATAAGCTTGTTATGCTCCTGACAGAAGCAATTCCCCAGAGACTGCTGGGGAATGCCAGGCCAATTATGCACCCGGCACGAGGGGAGAGGGGAGGCAGCGTACCAGCCAGGGTGACATGCAATGACGAGGGGGCAAGCCAGGCTTGCTGGGAGGAGCTTTGTGGTGCCACAGCACGCACGGGAAACTGGGGTTAGCAAGGAAGCCACGTAGGAGCTCTAAGGTCAAACATTGGGTCGGCAGGTGAGCCTACGGACCTACCTTACAGGGTTCATGGAGGAGGGTCCTTCCCATGATGAGATAGACCCTGACCATTCCTGGCAGCTGCATCCTCTTTGGCAAGATCAAGCCAAATGGCTGGTATTCCGTGATAGTTTTATTAGAACCTCGACTGCCAAATATCACCAAATTTGCTTGTTTGTTTTTGTCAGTGTGAGTTGCCTCTTTAGGATGCTTTACTGAGGAAGCAGGCATCTTTGTCCCTCTCAAGTAAGCTGGCTATGACAGTAGCTAACATCTTGGAAAGGCTGTGCTCAGAAACATTTCCATCAAACCCTCTCGTGGGCTGCTTCTCACTCCCCTTGAGGGTTTTCAAAGTCAGACTGCTGGGCCCCAGTCTCAGAGCTTCTGGCTAATACATCCAAGGTGGAGCTGAGAATTTGTGTTCTAACCATGTCCTAGTTGCTACTGATGTGCCTGGTCTGGTGGCCACTCTGAGAACACAGGTCTAAGGGAAAATAGGGATAGGGACCCTTAAGAGGCAGCTGTGGTGGATGGCTCAGAAGCATGGTGTGCTGGATAGCCTTAGTTACACACCTGGGTTGAGGGAGCCTCAATTGGGGAATTGGTTCCATTGGACTGGCCTGTGGCCACATCTGTGGAGTATTGTCTTGATTGCCGAGCAGTGTGGGAGGGCCCAGCCCACTATGGGTGGTGCCACCCTGGGCAGGTTGTCGTGTACAGTATAAGAGGGCAAGCTGGGCATGAGCCAGGGGAGCAAGCCAGTGAACAGCAGTCCTCCATGGCCTCCAGGTTCCTGCCCTGAGTTCCTGCCTTGGATTCCCTAAGTGATGAAATGTGACCCAAGAGATGTAAGCGGAATAAACCTTTTCCTCCCCAAGTTGGTGTTGGTCAGAGTGTTTTATCACAGCAATGGAAGACAAACTGGAAGACATGGAGAACTGAATTTGATCCCTAGTCCCCACACAAAAGCTGACCCAGCAGCACGTACCTGTAACCTGGAGAGCCAGAGACAGGCAGATCCTGGAGCTCACTGGCCAGCCAGTCTAGCCAAACGGCTAAATAGCTGAGCTCTAGACTCAGTGACAGACCCTGCCGATAGAGAGATGATAGATAGATAGATGATAGATAGATAGATAGATGATAGATAGATAGGTTAATTAACTAATAATAAAAGTGGAGAGTCATTGAGAAAGACACCCAGCATTGATCTCAGTCCTCTGCATACATGTACACCACCTCTGTCATCATTCAACACAAAGATACCACCACGGGCTTGTTCTATAGCCAACTGCCTGTGTTCAAATTCTGGATTCCTCTACTTCCTGGCTGTGTGTAACCCTAGACAAGTTGCTTACCTGGGTCTGTGCTTCAGTTTTTCTATCTGTAAAATGGGTACAATAATAGTAATGAGGTCCAGGATTAAATAAATGAACTCACAAAGCTCTTGGAAGAGTGCCTGACATATGGTAAACATGTGTTCAGTGTGACAGAGCATGGTCTTTCATCGCTCATATTCGTGGAAGTAGAAAGCAGACGTCACGTCCAGCTCCTGCAGCCCTAACCTTGTACTGAACCACTGATTCACCACCGGCCCCTGCCAACTAACTCAGCCACAGAACTAAAACCTTGACACTGTCTTGTGATGCTGGGTCTGGGGATCCTGCAGCTGGGGCCCCAGCCAGGGCAGCCACGACTAGAGGCAACACATGGAGGAGGCAGGAGCACTGGACTTGGAGTCAGGAGCTCCAGGCTGGGCTTTATTTAGAATTTACAACTGCTCTCTCTAGATGATGTTGGGGAATTGGATTTTTTCCCCGTGTGAGACTGAGTTCTCTTCCCTGGGAAAGACAGGGCTGGACCTGCCCTCCAGCCGTGTGGCTAGACAAGAGGGACAGGCTGTGTGTGTTAAATGTCTTACCATCCGTGCATGTGGTCTCTGAGTGCTGCTGTCCTTAGGACGGAGAGCCCAAACAGTGTGGTCACAGGCTAGCTATGGTACTGTGCTAAGCAGGGCCAGCATGTGAGTGCGGCTTTTTGCAAATGAGAATCGAGGTTTAAGGATTATTCTATGCTATGTTGGTGCTCACTCTCAGTGCGCCCAGTGGCCACATTATGAACGACGGGAACCTACACCTGAGTTCCATGCCCAGCTTTAGACTATCTGGACCTGGGATCTAGGTCCATCCTTGAAGGAACACCACACTCCCTCAGCTCTAGGGAGCTGCGCAAGGAACTGAGGTCCCAGCAGCTTTTCCAGGGGGCTGGAGACCACTGCCAGTAGGAGAGCTTAGGATAGGTCTCGAGCATGCACACCGCTCCTCAACCTTGAGTGTGCCTGTGAGTCACCTGGTGGTCTGCTAACAGTAAGTGTGTCTCTGTGGGATCCTTTACTGCTGCAGCAAGAGCCATAGTCCAGGCAGCCAGGACATAAAGGAGGCATGCACGGATTTGCAGCGTGGACACTTAGAGGAGAAGACCGAGCTCCAAGCCCCACAGAAAACAAAACCAAAGCCTGGGGCTCTGCCCTGGGCACTGCCACATGAGTCACACAAATCAGTGCTGCTCTCTGAAGGAGTGGCCTTTGGTTCACCCAGAGGAGATGAGGATGTCCCCTTCCATTCAGGGTGATGAGGTGTCTAACAGGATGGTGCTGCTTCGGCTGCCTCTGCTGACTCCCAGGATATCCTGGCTTTCATGACGGGCTTTTATGCATGCTCAGAGACACAGAAACAAAAACCCATAACGTCTTCCCTTTGCAAAACTTATGTGCCTGACACTTGACTCCTGTGGGCTGAGTCCAGACCTTATAACCTTCCAGCCAGGGAAGACCAGGCTGGGGTAGGTCTTGAAGCATTCAGGAAGGCTCTGTAAGGAGAAGGCATCCGTCCCTAAGCCTGTGGACTGAAAGGGAATGAGGCCAGAAACCAGAAACAGCCTTTGATACCACACATGATACGTGGCTCTAGGCGTGGATTTTATTAGAGACACAGACCCATTATTATTATCTTACATGTAAATAAGCATGACAATATCAAAGGCTAGCATACAAAATGCATAGACATCTTTAAGATGAAAAATGGGATTTAGGAGATGGCTTGGTGGGTGTTTGCTATGTAAGCATGAAGATCTGGATTCAAATCCCCAGCACCCACATAAAAGTTAGACATGGCTACATGGCATGAAGGGGGAGAGACAGGCAGATTCCAGGAGCTTGCTGGCCAGCCAGCCTCGACGAAATGGCGAGCTTCAGGTTCAGTAGGAAATCCTGTCTTGGGGGAATAAGGTGGACTGGTAGGGGAGACACCGAGTGTCCTTTTCTGGCCTTCATATATGTGCGTACAGGATGCATAACCACACACACATGTGCATATGCATGTGCATGCATGTATGTACACACACACACACACACACACACACACACACACACACACTTTGAGCCCTGCTCCCTCTAGGTGGGTGGGATCTTACAGTGGTAATCGTGTCTAGCAGTTCTTTGCTGGGAAGGCTGGGGCTGCAACTTCAGATCCAAATCCCCAAGCCCTGTCACTGTCACTACACCACAGAGCTGTGGACCAGACAGAGCCTTTGTAGTGAGTTTGGTTATGGCCTCCAAAGTTCATGCACTGGAAAGTTAACTTCTGAGTTGTGTATTAATAGCATTTGGAGGTGAGAGTATTTGGTAGGTAGTTGGGATGAGATGAGGTCATGAGAGGAGGGCCTTTATGATGACATTAGTGGTTTTAATTATATTTGTTTATTTATCTCTATCTCATCTATCTATACATTTATTCATACAGGGTCTCATGTAGCCCAGGCTGTCCTCTAACTCCATATGTAGGCAAGGATGACCTTGAACATTTGATATTCCTATCCCTATCTTCTGAGTACTGGAATTACAGATGTGCACCACCATGCCTGGTTTATGAGGTGCTAGATGGAACCCAGGGCCTCATGCATGTTGGGTTATTTCTAACAACTCTGTCAACTGAGCCACACCCCAGCCTGCATGAGAAGCTTGGTTCAAAGATGAAACCTGAGCCAATGAACTTGCTCTGTCTCATCCTGTGCTCTACCTCTGCCCTGCTGCCCTGCAGCAAGAAGGCCCTCACCCAATGCCCAGGAGATGCTGACACTCTGAAATCAAGAGACAAATTTTATTAGTCACTTTTCTGTTGCTGTGATAAAACACCATGACCAAGGAACTTATAAAAGGAAGAGTTTATTTGAGCTTATGATTGATGCTTCCAGGGAATTAGAGTCCATTGTGGTGGGAGGCATGGCGGCTGGAGCTGGAGCAGCAAGCCAAGGGTCACATCTCACAATGAGCACAGGAAGCAGAGAGAGAGCCACTGTAGACCACGAGGCTTGTTAAACTCACTAAGCCTGCCCCCAATAACGTACTTCCTCTAGCATGGCCACACCTTCTAAGACCTCCAAAAACAGTGCCACCAACTGGAGACAAATGTCTGAATACTTACAGCCTATGGGGGACACTCATTCAAACCACCACACAAATAAATTTCTATTTGCCAGAAATGATCCGGACTCCAAGTATATTTGTTACAATCGCAGTAAGAGATTCAGACAGGAGTCAAACACCTCTTAACTTATTTTTTTTTTTAATTTATTTATTTCAATATGTGTATGAATGTACTGTCTGCATGCAGGTGTGTGCACCCGTGTTGTGCAATGCTGCAGAAGTCAGAAGAGGGTGTCGGATTCCCCTGGAACTGGAGTTTTCCTAGAATTGGAGTTTCAGACGGTTCTCGGCCGCCATGTGGGTGCTGGGGATCGAACCCGGGTCCTCTGTAAGAGCGGTCGGTGCTCTTAACTGCTAGGCCACCTCTCCAGCCCCTTAACTTATTATTTTTTAACTTTGTCTCAAACTTTCTGTCTCATTTGTCTCACTCAATGTATCAATCAACTATTAAGTGCTACATGACAACAATGCAGAAATGTGCAAGTGAGATCTCTGTCTCAGGGAAGTTCCTTCAGAAGCAAAGAGATAGATTCCTCACCTGAAAATCAGGCCTATCATGGAGAAGAGCTAGATATGGCAGAGGCTCTGGAAAGATAGGATGAATTCTGCTAGAGGAACCAGGGGAGGAGGTTCACAGAGGAGGTGTGCTTGGCTCCGGGTTAAAAGGATGAATTGAGCAGAGCATGGTAGCACACACCTTTAATCCCAGCACTTGGGAGGCAGAGGCAAGTGGATCTCTGTGAGTTTAAGGCCAGCCCAGTCTACATAGTGAGTTCCAAGACAGCTGGGGCTATAGGGAGACCCTGTCTCAAAAAGACCAAAAAGAAAAAAAAAAGGATGAATTGAATTTCCCATGAATAGGTAAAGAGCTGGACATGGGGCAGGTGTGAGGAGGTGCCTGCTAGGCTGGTGCAGTATGGAGCTCACAGCTCAGCAGGGTGTGTGTGTGCTCTCCAGCCCTCCCCCCTATCTCGCTGACAGCTGCTAAGTGCCCACTATGTACTAAACTCCTAGATATGAGTGGAAGAGGCACCATCTGCCATCGTTGGGGCAATAGCCTCAGTAGCCCTTTCCACACCAGCAGTGGAGTCCAGTTGTAAAGGATTCTAAACGCTTTATAGAAGAACTAGGGGCTAGATCCAATGTCTACACTGCTCAGACTTTCTTGCCAAACAACCCCCACAAGAGGGGAGCACTGTGCAAAGTTGAGCAGTATACACACACACACACACACACACACGCACACACATGCACACGCACACATGCACCTTTTGTATTCTGCTCCCTGGTATTTTCACATTTGTTTGTGCATGAAGATAAGAACAGTTTTGGAGCTGGAGAGATGACTCAGTGGTTAAGATCGCTGACTACTCTTGTAGAGGACCTAGGTTCAGTTCCCAGCACCCACATGGTGACTAAGAACCGTCTTTAAGCCGGGCATGGTGACACATGACTTTAATCCTAGCACTCGGGAGGCAGAGGCAGGAGGATCTCTGTGAGTTCAAGGCCAGCCTGGTCTACAGAGTGAGTTCCAGGACAGCTGGGGCTACAGGGAGACCCTGTCTTGAAAAGACAAAAAATAAATAAATAATAAATAAATAAATAAATAAATAAATAAATAACAGTTTTCTTTTTCTCAATCATTTAAATTCAAACATCCACAAACACTAAGAAAGCCGGCAGTTGGGAGCTCTGGGTCGTATTTTCCTGGGGCATCCCAATCCTCTTGGCGGTGCAGAAACCCACCTGATCACACCTGGCCCAGGAGAAATGGCCTGGGCCATGCAGGAGGGAACTCTGTCCCTTCCACACAGGGACAATGCCAGAAGCCCTACCTTGACTGGGGCTCCTGTTCATGGAGAGATTTTACATCAAGTGCTTTTCATTCTGAATTGGAAGCTTTAATATGTTTTACAGGAAGCTCTTTTATGTGCCAATAAAAAAGGAGCGATGATAGCGGGCAATGAAAAGCAGGGAGCACCTCAGAGACACCGTGTGTTTAGAAAGAGCTGGTATGCTTCCCCTGAGAGTGACATGATTGGGGCCTTTCTCATTCAGTCTGGGATCAGATGGAAGGAGAGTGCTTGTTAAAGATATGCAGAGCTTTCCACAGTTGCTAGGTGTATGCACACATGAGTGCGTGTGTGTGTGTGTGTGTGTGTGTGTGTGTGTGTGTGTGTGTGAGAGAGAGAGAGAGAGAGAGAGAGAGAGAGAGTTCAGTGCTTCTTTTTTCTTCTCTGTGCAAGAAGAGGTGGACGTAAGCCAGGGCAGGAAGCCATGGGCACCAGGAGCAATCAACCCAGCATTTAATTACCTCCTCTGTAGACACCAAAACCCTCGCCATTTGTAGAGCTGGCACCAGCCAAAGACCGAGAGACTTGAGAGGCTGTCCCCTCCCCCACCCTGTGAGCACCATCAGGCTCTCTCAAATGGAAGTCTTGACACTGACCCCAGGACACTCTTACAGAGTGAAACATTTTCTCCTGTTCTGAAGTTTGTGGGGGAGGCGGTGAGGAGCAGAAGCCGAAGCCTGGGGTTGGCTGGTAAATGCAGGCCCGTGATACATGCAGGGATGTGGTCTCAGGCCCAACTGCTGAGCCCAACCACAGTCAGGAACCCTATGCTGGCCAAGAAAACAGGCGTCCTTCTCTAGGGGCCCAGCTGGGTAGGGTTGTGCTGGTTGACAGATTTGGGTGGACTTAGATTATGTGATATGAGGGGGCCCCTTGACAGTGCAGACTCAGGCAAAGCTCAGACAGACAGGGCAGAGGCAGCTGGAGACCTCAGGGCTCTCTTTGTGTCTTTGCCATTCACGGAGTACCGCCATTCAAGCCAGGAGCTCTCAGCTAGGGGTGACTTTGCTACCCCACCCTGGGGACATTTGTCCATCTATAGAGACCTTTTTGCTTGTCAAAACTGAGGGTTGCAAAGAGTTCTATTCAGTGCAGGCGTTGAGTAAGGAAAGCCGAGATGCTCCTGGCCATCTACCAGGCGGGGCAGTCCCCAGAACACACTTATCCGCCCACGGTGTCAACAAAACCCTGCCCCAAGTGCAACAGTGACGCCCTCTGTGCCTCAGCTGCCTCGTGTATGAAATCAACATAGCGGTAACTGTACCTCTCTGTCAAATGGCCATGAAGTTTAAATGAGCTAAAACATGTTTTTTTAAAACAGTGCCTGGCATAGGGAACACATGACAGGTGCATGTTTTAATGCCGTGGTTGTCACGCCTGGCAGCAAGCTCGGCAGGTCACTGGGAGAAGAGATCAGTCAAACACGGGCCTGGCTGGAGGTTGGGCTGGATTCTGTGCATTGGGGTTGAAAGTTTAGAGTTGATTAGGCAAGATCAAGAGGAAGTGAGCTGAGAGCAGAGGAGTCTTGAGCAGCTTCCGCCAGCTTTGCTAGCATCTGAGGGCTCCCTGCAAGCAAGGTGGACAGTTGGGGGAGGAGTGGCTGTCCTCTGTGGCCACATAGAAGCTGTTATATGCCCAGGATGATGGTCCACTCCAGAACTCAGCAGAGGATGGGGACGGAAACAGCCCAGATCCAAGGGGCACAAAAGTTGCATCGTACAATCAAATTTCCTCAGCCATGAAGAACAAACCTTTGTCATTTGCAAGAAAATGGATGCAACTGGGAGATCAATCATATTAAATGATCATATTATTAAATAATATTATTAAATAATCATATTAAATCATATTAAATGAATTAAGCACATCTCAGACAGACAAATCCCATATATTTTCCTCTTAGATGTAGTTCCTAGATTTTACATAGATACATGAAATCACATACATACCTATGATGTAGAAATAGAAGGGAAACTGTCTAGGGGAGAGAGGGGGAAGAACATGGGGAAGGGGGGAGTAGAGAGCTATGGGACGGGTTATGTTCAGTATACAATATATACTTGATGAGAACAGCCTTCTGTAACACAGTATCACATACAATGAATATATATGATGAAAAAATACCTAAAGTTAGGTTTGGCCCTATAATTGTTTAAACTTGTCTCCCAAAGGTAGGTCTACCTGGAACCTCAGAATGTGACTTTATTTGGAAAAGAGTCTTCATAGAGTTTTTAAGGTCATGACCTGGATATGAGTCACCCTCTTAGAAAAGAGTGAGCCATAAACCCAGGAACTGACATCCTTAGAAGAGATGGAAAAAGTCAAGACTCAGGGACAGAGAGATCAAAGAAAGATGGAGGCTGGGATTGGAGACCCCAGGACAGGGCACTGAGGCTCAGAGATGACCAGGTGGGGACCATGCTTCCTTGGAGCCTCCAGGGCGTTAGTACCTGAATTTCATGTCCAGAACTAGAAAGGATGAATTTTGGGTGTGGTCCTTTGTATAGCAGGCCTAAAAACTAATACAGGTTATATCTAATCTGAAACACAAACCTGAAATAGTCTAGTTATGCCTGTGAAAATATTCTAGAATATGAAGGGAGGAAAAAAGGCAAACCTTCTAAATCTGGAAGTCTTCTGGTCCCAAGTTTTCTGATGCTGTTGCCAAGGCAGAAAGGCCTCAAAGTGGAAGGGGACTGTCCAGGCTCAGGGGCTGGCTCTAGCCCAGGTCATAGTTATTGGGTCTTGGAGCAAAGCTTTCTACATCTTATCCTCAAATAACACCCCTAAACAGGTGACTTTTCTTCCTCATATCCCCACCCTTGACAAGATCAAAGTCTCTGGACCAGTTAACAAGGCCACTGGATGGTTAGGCTAAAGCAGCATAAACAGCCAACTGCGTGGAAAGAAAGAAAGTAAAAAAACAACAACAACAACAACAACAACAAAAAACGAAGTACAGTCAAAGCTTTATTAATTGTCCAAGATATTTAGCAGTAGGAGTCAAAAAGAAAGTGGTTAGATGTTGAAGGGAGGAATGGAAATCCCTGATCTTTCATTAATCTTGCTGCCCCGGTGTCAAACGCCCATTGTCAGGGTGGGCACAAAACTGGCTAGGCTTTGCAGCTGAGAGATGCAAGGAGAAAGCAAGCAAGAGTCCACAGACCCAGGAGAGAACGGTTCAATATGGAAAGTGTTTTCTGCACAGCCAGAGGTGCCCATTTCCAGTCCTTTTCAATTTGCACACTTTTCCTCCAACGACTCCTCGAGGGTAATTACAGTTCTTTTCACAAATGAAGTATAGAAGACGGGAGAGGCGAGGCTGTCGATAGCCCGTTCTGCAGGAATGAGCGGGTCTGTCTCCAGGAGACACAGAAAGCATCGATCTCTCTTCCCGAGAGAGTCAGAGCGTGAATGGAAGGTGCCCCCAGGCAGAGAGGATGTGGGGCACATTACCTCCACCTCCAGAGGCCCAAGGACAGGAGATTCTGAGGTCTAGAGAGGTACCAGATAGAAAAGGTGCCCCCCCCACCCTGGGCAAGTGATTGAAGACCCGTGGGTTACAGTTTTTATATATTCCCTTCCCTTGGATAAAGGATGGCAGTGACCCAGCCACAGGCAGCATGAGATGCTCTGGGGTCCAGGATCCTGAACTCTACCAGTGACTTTAGGCTAGACATGCTCGCAGACAGTGCATGGTATAATCCTGCAGGAGGCTGTGGATCTGCTGTCAGGGAGCTGGCATCAAACAGACATTCCCAGGCTGCACCAAGAGGCTGAGGTTTGCAAGATGAAATGTCCTAAGTATAAATGTACAATTTTGCCCTTGGGTCCCAAACCAAACCACTGCTCGTTTACAGAAACCCTTGTCACATAGCTCTAGGGGCCAAGCATGAATAGAGAGCTTGGTATCAGTTGGTGCTCTGCCACGTGGGTGCCAGTAAAGCTTAGCGCCTGAGGAAGGGTGGATGTGGGGTCTGAAATATGATGCCTGTGCTTGCAACCTCGGTTCCAAACTGCTGAAAAACTATTAAAAGGTGGCTCCTGAGCAGACTGCCCAAGAAAGTGGTCATCCATTCTGCCCTGCTTAAGCATGATTGGATGGCAAGGGTCAGGCTGCGGTGGTGAACTTGCACAATAACATACAAAATGGAGAGCAGGAAGGGCTGAGGGACCAGCATGTGGCATGTTTCCTTTTGACTGTGCCTCCAGCCCCTGCCACAGGGCTTGGCCTTTGACCTGCAGAGCCCTACTGTTTGCATTCTTCTCCTGGTCTTGGCACATGGCTGTTCCCCAGTTCGGGGTATCATTGTCTTCCCTGTCACTTTGAGATGTAGACACCATCACAGTGAGCCCATTCTTGCCAACACCCTCAACCTCTTTGCCTTTTATTTCCTTACCCCACTCAGCTAAATGCCAAGTCTGGCTTAATCTAGCTGATCCTGTCTTTATTTATTTTCCTGCTTAGGTGCTGGCTTTCAGAGGGGAGCAGGGTTAGAGAATGTTAAGCTGTGCACAGTTGAGTCTCCACCCTGGTTCAGACCCTCCCCCTCTCCTAGCTTCCTATGGCCTCATCTTCACCTCCATCCTCACTCTGGATGTACGGTCCCTGAGAGAGACAGAAGCCAATCAGAGGGGTGGGAGATGCTTTGACAACTTACTGCCAGATCTTCCTTCCTCTAAAGTAGCATTGTGCGTTGTCATTTACATGTCATAAAACCTGCTGTTCTGAATCCCACAATCCAATCAATGACTTTTAGTGTATTGACAGAGTTGTGCAACCATCACCGCATTCAGTCTTTCGACATTTCCATCTCCTCAGTAAGGAACCTTCTGCAAACTTGCGGTCACTCTGCTCCCTGCCCCAGCCCCAGGTCACTGCTAACCTGCTTTCTGTCTCTATATGCTTACCTGCTTGGACATTTCATATAAGTGGGATCATGCAATATGGGGCCTTTTGTGTCTATTTTTTAATTTGAAGTTCCTCCAAGAAGCACAGTAGTTGTTTCCCTTGTGTTGTGGCTCTAACACATTTGCTTAGGTATTTGCTATCAAGGGATGTTCGGGCTCTGTCTACATTTTGGCTGTGATGAATAGTATACCATTATACCATCCTCGCACAAGTTTCTGTTTGCACATCCCTCTCTGTCTTGGATGGACACATGGGGTGGTACTTCAAGCTTGCAAGCCAGTCTGTATCCTTCTATCCTCCCTCCCCAGCATCACTGACTGAGATGTCTCCTCCCATTATAGAATTCTTCACCCATGCTCACCATTCCCCCTTTCCCTGTGGCTTTGGAGGCAGGCACCCTCGAGCCATTCTCTCTCTGTCTCTCTCTCTCTCTCTCTCTCTCTCTCTCTCTCTCTCTCTCTCATCAACAGCATTTTTCCTTCTCATCACAGGGTTAATAATAAGAATTGCCTGCAGATAGAATGATAAAATCAGGGTGGGCAGACACTAAGGTGGCCTCATGACCTCTCCTCCTCATGTCCCAGCCTTTGGACAATCACTTGCCTTTCAGAGGGGGCGGGGCAGGGGGGAGGCGGAAACCTGTGATTTGCTTCTCGTTGAAGGGGATGGGATGCTGCTCTATGATTTTTGTCACTTTATAGAAAGTTTCATTGTAGCAGTTTGGAAATAGAGACTATTGGCTTGGTCCAGTAAGTGACCATGTTGGACAGGCCCAAGTGGTAAGAAATTCTTGTACTTTCTGTGGCTGCAGGTGGTTAATACCAGCTTAAAGAGGTTCTGTCGGGCTGGAGAGATGGCCTAGTGGTTAAGAGCGCCGACTGCTCTTGCAGAGGACCCGGGTTCGATCTCCAGCACCCACATGGTGGCTAAGAACCGTCTTTAACTCCAGTTCCAGGGGAATCCGACACCCTCTTCTGACTTCCGAGGCATTGCACAATATGGGTGCACAAACCTACATGCAGATAGTACATTCATACACATAACAAACAAATGAGAAAAAGAGGTTCTGTCAACAGCTAGCAAGAAGCCAAGGCCGTCAGTGCTGCAATCACAGGGAAGTCAGTTCTCCAGATCCGCAGAGCGAGGTCTTTCCCAGTTGAATCTACAGGTGAGAACCATCCCAGCAGACACCATGTTTGGAGCCCATGAGACCCCATGTAGAAGATCTGACAGAGTCAGAACTGAAGCAGCAAGGTCTGTGGTAACTTGTTACCCACAGGTAGAAGATGAATGTGGATGAAGAGCTCGGGGAGACCCTGGCCCAGCCAGTTGGTGCTGCTGGTGGCAGAGGGGCAGCACCACCTGCCCTTAGCTCATACCAGCAAGGCCCAGCTCAAGAAATGGGCAGCAAGAAGCAAGCCTTCTTCATGTTCTACCTCTGGTTGATATCTTCCCAGGGGCCCCGAATTTGCTTCCTGCCCTTCTAGTCACTCCCATTTTGCTGAGGTTCATTTCCTCTGGCTCCTCCTCAAGGTCACCAGTCACCCCTAGTGGTTACATCTGATGGATGGCTTGGGTCCTTCCTGTGCTTGGCTTCCCTGTGACCTTTGATGTGGGCAAAAGTAGCTTAGAGCCTTGTCCAGATGAGACACTGAATCCTGGCCTTTTTCAAGAAGACTCAAGGGTGATCATACCTAGGTCCTGGTCCTCCTTCATCTGTTCAGCCATCCGTCCATTCATCCAACCACCCATCAATGTATCTACCCATCCATCCATCTATTCCTCCATACGTGCATCCACCCCTCTATCCGTTCATCTACCAATCCATCCATCCATTCCTCTACCCACCCATCAATGTATCTATCCATCCATCTGTCCATTTATCCTTTCATCCACTTGCACAGCTCTGGATATTGCAGATTGTAGTCTTTAAGCTCTTGGTAACAGAGGCATACATAGTCCCTACTGTTCATGGAGGATACAGTAGGCACAGAGAGAAATAAGTAAGTTGACAAATCAGCAAACAATGAGGTTTCAGAGTGGTCTGGATTATGATGAGAGCCAGGCTGAATGAAGCAACAGAGCAGGACATCAAAGGCTGTATTAGACTGGATGGTTGGAGAAGGCTTCCTCAGGAGAGGAAGCTCTAGACATTTGAGCTGAGCTCTAGATGAACACAGAAACCAGCCACAGATGATTGGGGCAGCTTGATTTTAAGTCAGGGAATAGACACTGCAGAGACAATCAAATGAGGATAGTTCCCACATATCCAAGGAAGGACAGAAGGCCGGGGTGGGGGTGGGGGCAGAGTTGGGTGAGCAGGCAGGCTGAAGATGAGAGCCATCAGCTGGGCCAGGTCACCCCGGGACTGTGGACCACGCTGAGGAGTGTGGATGGTGATTCCAGGGCAGTGGGGAATTGGCAGAGGTGGAAAGCAAGGGAATCATGGATCACATTTTAATTTTATGGAAATCACTCATAAACTGCATAGAGAATAGGTTATTTCACAAGGGGGAAATCAGGAGATAAGTTGGATGGTGATTGCAGTGGTGTGAGGGAGAACTCAAGATGGCTTTCAGTATGGTTGTGGATCAGGTTTCCCAGGAAACAGACCCTGCAATCCTGGGCCTCGGGCGTAGGTCATGGGAGTAACAGCTGGAGCGGAGAGGTAGTGAGGATCTCAGGGCTGCAGAGGGGGACAGCGAACCTCTGTGAAGTTGCAACAGAGCCTCGGCCTGCCCACCCCGAGCCGCAAGAGCCCTGAGGGTGTCCTGCACCAGGGCAGAGGGCCAGGTTTTCATTTTCTAGAACAGGCCATGGGTGGTGAAGAGCCTCAGGTAAGGACAGAGCTGCAGAAGAGAGCAGCAGTCATGGCATGGGTGGAGGTGCAGCTCGGCGTCTGCCCCGGGCCAGTGTGGGGATCAGGAAAACAGCGCTCAGAACACAGGTCTTTTTAAAAATTTACTTACTTATTATTTTTTATGTGTCTGCATGTAGGTCTGTGCACCCGTGTCGGGCAATGCCGCGGAGGTCAGAGAGGGCGGCAGATTCCCCTGGAACTGGAGTTAAAGACGGTTCTCAGCCACCACGTAGGTGCTGGGGATCGAACCCGGGTCCTCTGCAAGAGCAGTCGGTGCTCTTAACTGCTGAGCCATCTCTCCAGCCCCCAGAACACAATTCTTAGTGGAACTAGTGGATCCCAAAGTAGGAAAGAACACTGGTGGGTGTGGCTTGCTTGAACGCTCGCTCGTGTGAATGGGAGGGGAAATCTAAAATGGAGCAGCTGTGGGGGAGATTTCTTTCTTTTTTTGGTCTTTTCGAGACAGGGTCTCCCTGTAGTCCCAGCTGTCCTGGAACTCACTCTGTAGACCAGGCTGGCCTTGAACTCACAGGGATCCGCCTGCCTCTGCTTCCCAACTGCTAGGATTAAAGGCGTGCACCACCACGCCTGGCTGAAGATTTCTTTTTTTAAAAAGAAAGAGTTCAGTTTGGGCCACGTGTTCTGCAAGTGACCTATAGACAATTTGACTCACTGTAGAGAGTCAAAGCTGAAGGGAATATTTGGGGAGCTGTGTGTCCCCCATAGGACAGAGGAAGAGGAATCTGCAAAGACACTGCAGAGGGACAAAGAAGTGGGAGGGACTGCAGAAGAGGGGGTGTCTGGAGTGCAGAGATGGGGTGTCTGGAGTTCAGAGATGATGGGGTGTCTGGAGTGCAGGGATGGGGTATCTGGAGTGCAGAGATGGGGTGTCTGGAGTGCAGGGATGGGGTGTCTGGAGTGCAGGGATGGGGTGTCTGGAGTGCAGGGATGGGGTGTCTGGAAGGCAGAAGAGGGGGCAGGGCTCAGAGTAGCACTGGGGACTACTGAGTCTTACATTTAGAAAAATGAGGACCACCAACAATCTTTTCATTCTATTTATCTATTGACTTTGAGGCAAGGTATTATGTATCCCACGCTGGCCTTGTAATACATAACCAAGGATGACCCCCACCTCCAGGTCTCCCTTCGGAGGGCTAGGGTTACAGACCTTGCCAACATGCCCAGTTTATGCGGTGCTGGTTATCAAATGATGAGGTGCTACAGACCCTGCATCCTAGGCAAGTACTACTGAGGTACATCTCTAGTCTTTTTCAGTTTTGCTTGTTTGTTTGTTTGCTTGTTTGTTTGTTTGTTTGTGAAGGGTCCAGGCTAGCTCTACACGCACAGCAGTCTTTCTGTTTCTACTTCTCAAGTGCAGGGATTAGAATCCAGGTGCTACCATGTCTGGCTGCTAAGAAATCTTCCCCTAAGCAATTCAGGTGGATCCATGGAAACAGAAGCCTGGGTAGGAAGGTGAAGGGGGGAATCCAGAGTGAGGAGCTGAGCTTGCTGTGTCATGAGGGGAAAGAGAGCCGTATCTGCTGGCAGATGTCTACCTAGTGGATATTAAAGGTTGGGGGATGGGGAAAGATAAAGTAGTTGAGAGAGTGATCTGGGTGGAGTCCAGGGCACCAGGGGGAGAGTTTGGACACGGTGGGCACAGGAGACCTGCATTTATTGACCCAAATACCAGTAGGCAGGCAAAGTTGACACAGAAGAAGACAGGTTGTTTTCCCAATGAAGTGAAAAGCCAGGTGAGGTGCACACGGGACAGGGGGTCGATGACAGCCGAGACGGACATCAATGTCCCCACTCCCAGCCTGCACTAGGCAGGGCTAGGCTCGGGACCCAGAACTTAGGTGTTCATCCACACTGAAGCTAGAAGGCTCTTGGGAGACAGGCCAAGAGCAACCGGAGGGACACAGAGACAGGAGGGTGGCTGCCTTGGCTCTTCCCTTTGAGATGGTCTTGGATCAGGAAAGCACTAAGTGCTGTGGCCACCTATCTTCTAGACAACCCTGGGATGGACCTTGCCCATATCCTCGAAGGCTCTGATGTATTCTGCTGGGAGAACAGCTCCTTTCTGCCCACCCACCTGCATTCCATATTTCCTGGACATAATAGAACAGGTCATAGTTCAGCAGCCTTGGCTCCAAACTGGCTTCAGTTTTAGATGACCTGGTAGATCCTCTGAAGATCTATTGATTTCCGTTGGTTCCAACAAGCTTATGAAGGTGCATTGATCGTCCTCTTTTCAGTACTCTGACCCGAGGACAGAGCTGTGTCTCCGCACAGCGTGCCATGCCATCCGCGGTCTTTCATTCCTTCTCTGTTTCAGCCCTGGCCTCTTCAGCTGCCCCCAGCTCCCCCTGCCCCAGGCACAGGTCTTACTGGGGCTCCAGCTCCATGTCTGGCAACACACTCTTCACTAGGGTCCCTTGTTCACCCATGGCATGCACTGTCACCCACAGAGCCCTCTCTGGAGTCACAGACCAAAATCCATTCTCTCTATTCAATCTCTGTCATGTGTCAAGGGGTCACCTCCATGATGAAGCCCTTCCTGACCACCCCTCTGTCCAGGATTTACGTGAGCTTTCTGTCACGGTGATAGAATGCCCAAGAGAACCACTGTGAAGGGAGGAAGGCTTATTTTGGTTCATGTCCTTCAGGGATGTCAGTCTACAGTCGCTGGTTCCACAGTCCCTGAGCCTGTGGCAAGCAGAGCTTGGTGTGAGAAAGCCACTTACTTCATGACAGCCAGGATGGGGCCAGGGACAACATTCACCCTGTACAATCCATTTCCTCTAAACAGGCCCAGCCTAGTATCCCATTCAGTGTGAGCTCATGGATGGATGAACCCACGATGAAGCTGGCGCTTTCATGACCCGCCTGACTCAACAGCACCCTCTGCTGGACACTGCACTTCCAATATGTCCCCCCTTTTGGGGGACATACCACATCTGAGCCACAGCTGCTTTCCAGCCCCATACAGATTTTAATCTTGCCATATTCTAATACTAATTGTAACAGACTTTATTTTTAAGAGCAATTTTAGGTTCACCGTTAAATTGAGCAGAAAGTAGAAAGAGTTTCCATCTGTCCCTGGTCCCTCTGCAAACACAGCTTTCAACATGGCCTGCCAGAGTGGGATGTTTGTTATGCTTGATGAACCCACACTGGTTTGTTATCACTCGGGGTCTACAGCTCACCTTCCTTCTTGGTGTTCAGTGCTCTGCGGGAATGGACAAACAAAATGGCATATGCCCAAGTGATGGCCAGCTCATCCTCGCTCCCCCCTTTATTTCTGGAGCACTGATCTTTCTACTCTCCACAGGTCTCTCTTTTTCAGGCTGTCAAGTAGTTTGAATTGCACAAAGATCACCTTTTTTAACTTAATAATGAGTATTTAAGTTTCCTCCATGTCTTTTCATGCTTAATAGCTCATTTCTTTTACCACTCAAGTAATATTCCACTGTAGAGATATTTATCCATGCATTTACTGAAGGATACAAATGTAAACTGACTAAAAAATACCTGTCAATTTGTGACTGTCCTCCTGTACTTGATAGCAAGGCCCTAAAATTAGAGATGACCAAGTCTTTGTAACCCTAGGACCAAGCAGAGTAACTGGCACATAGTTGATTCTCAGTAAAGGCTTGTTGGCTAACTGTGTGGCCTTAAACATCTAAAAGAAAAGTATAACCAGAAATAAATAATTAGTAAGGCCTGAGAAATTGTACTACAGGTATAAAACTTGAGATCTCAGTAAAAAGACACAAAGTAAAAAGAAAGAAAGAAAGAAAGAAAGAAAGAAAGAAAGAAAGAAAAAAGAGCACAGAGCACAGTTGTTTTACCAGTCTTACTGGCAAGTGCAGCTACCCTGTGGCTGCCACTGCTTTTGCCATCCTTCAAAGACATGAGACACAGCTTTTCAGCCTTCCAATATGGACTGAAGACTCATGTCTCTCCAAGAATCCTCCAAACCTTCAGTGCCATGTGGGGACTGCTGAGACATCCAGCTTGTGGACTGAGCTACTCCTGGGCTTTCAGCCTCTTCAGAGTATAGACTGCCATTGTTGGACTACCCAGGCTGTATCATGGAGACCAGTACAGGAAGATCAAGACAGGACACAATGTTTACTGGACCTCATTTGGTGACCATGGGAAGGGAAAACCCCAGTGTGGAGCACAGGGCAGAGCCGATGGTGGTTTGGGCTTGCCAAGGAAGAGCCTTCAGACATGACATCTTTCAGTCTAATAAAGAAAAAAAATCATAAGCTGAAGATGCTAAAGCCTATGGTATATGTGGCATGCATATGTGCATATTTTGGAGTGATGCAAATTAGAAGGAACAACAACAACAACAAAACAGCAACAGCAAAAATACTGGGTCAAAGAACTGACTGAAACGGTGAACTTCTGCTCAAAACAGTAAACTTCTGTATCGAAAATTTTAAAAGAGACTGAGAAAAAGATGAAAAACATGTTTGGAAGAATGCATGAGCTCTGGTGGAGTCGGGGGGGGACACGGGTCTAGATTTGACTGGAAATTTTATATGAAATGCACAAAGCTTCATTAAAAATTGGCTTTGAAAAAAAATAAAAGCTTGTTAAGTGAATGAATGTACAAACTAACAAATGAGCGAAGAGCACGCCAGGAATGAATGTACAAACTAACAAATGAGCGAAGAGCACGCCAGGAATGAATGTACAAACTAACAAATGAGCGAAGAGCACGCCAGTGGCGTCTACAAGTTCGTGCGTGCAAAGCTAAAGGTAACCTCTCCTTCCAGTACCTTAATGAGAAGGCACTCCTTTTAGATTCTTGCTTTACAGAGTATCACTCAGGACGAAGGTCTGGCAGTACCTGGATTCTTCTCTCCCCTCGCATGTCGTCTGCTTCCCGGCCTCTGCTTCCCTCAGCCTGGGGCGCTTCTCCACGCTCCTTCTTTCTACCATGTCCATCACTGCCACCAAATCTTACCTGGATTATTTCTTTTAAAAAATTTTTAAATTATTTTTATGTGTATGAATGTACTGTCTGCATGCAGGTTGGTGCACCCGTGTCGTGCAATGCCTCTGAGGTCAGAAGAGGGTGTCAGATTCCCCCCAGAATTGGAGTTAAAGATGGTTCTTTTTTTTATTAATTTTATTTATTTCTGTGTGTGTATGAATGTACTGTCTGCATGCAGGTCTGTGCACCCGTGCCGTGCAATGCCGTGGAGGTCAGAAGAGGGTGTCGGATTCCCCTGGAACTGGAGTTCTCCTGGAATTGGAGTTTCAGACGGTTCTCGGCCGCCATGTGGGTGCTGGGGATCGAACCCGGGTCCTCTGTAAGAGCGGTCGGTGGTCTCAATCGCTAGGCCATCTCTCCAGCCCTAAAGGTGGTTCTTAACTGCCATGTGGCTGCTGGGAATCGAACCCAGATCCTCTGCAAGAGCGGTCGGCGGCGCTCTTAACTGCTGAGCCATCTCTCCAGCCCCATCACCTGGATTATTTCAACAGCACCTGACCTCGTTCTTACTCCCACCAGGGCATTTTGCACACCGACCACCTATAGTCTTTCAAAAAGATCCTGCCCCCTGCTTAAAATTCTGCAATAGACTTCCATGTCCTCAAGATTACAATGGAATGCTTCGTGAGGACATTTAAAGGCTGCTCATGGCCTGGCCCCAAGGCAGCATTTGTAAAGCTCTCAGGGCAGGGCCGGAAACAAGGGAAGCCCAATAAATGTCTAGATTATTACCATTATTACTTTATAATCTGGGGCTCAGATGAGGTTGCCAGCACATGAGCACTGGTACCAAATAACTGATGACAAGATGTATGTAAAGCACACCAGGTCCCTCTATCTTGTGCCAGGAGACTTAATCAGACTAAGAGGAGGAGGGTGCCGAGGGGTTTCATTTCAATGGTTGTCAGAGGGGGGCACTTGGCAACCAGAGGTGAGTGGTCACCCTGGGGTAGACGAGCACTGTTAGAAATGGAAATGGTTTTGGACCCTGATTGACTCACTTTCTTGATTGCTAAAGCCCAGAGGGCCTCTAAGAAGCTCTAAGCATCAGGGGTCATGACAGGGTTAGATGATCTCATAAGCACCTCCCCACCCATGGCTTCTGTGAGATGGTGGGAGAACTTCTCAGGGCCCAGCTCCATAGTAAACCCCTGCCTCCTCCTGTTGGCTGCTAAGTCTGTGTCTTACTTCCCAACAATCCCCTGCCACCATGCTTCTCCAATCTCAGTTGTTATATAGCACATGATTGGCTCTTGGAGCTGGGCCCCTCCTCCTGATCCACGCTGGATCCACGCACCCCCTCCTCCTGATCCACGCTGGATCCACGCGCCCCCTCCTCCTGATCCATGCTGGATCCATGTGCCCCCTCCTCCTGATCCACGCTGGATCCACGCACCCCCTCCTCCTGGCCACGCTTTCTCCACTCTTCTTCTCAAAACACTGCCCCCCCTGGGGGCCCCCCAGATCTTCAGGCCCTTCCTTATTGCTCCAAGATTAAAAACTGATGGTTTCTGGCTCCATGAACCCTGGTCTCAGACAGACTCAGATTCACATCTCAACTCTGCTATTGAACAGCTGACCGGCCTTCAGCGGACCCCATGTCTCCCCTGTGCCTCAGTTTCCTTATCTGTGCCTTGGAGCCAATCATGTTGACCTCAAAGTACGGCTACAATATGAGCAGCAGGAAGCTGAGCCAGCTGTGACAGCACACTGGGTATCCGTACTACCTCCACCTGCTGGCCCAGCCTGTGCTAACTCCTGGTCAAAGCCCAGGTGGGACCTTTCCTTATTGGGTTTGGCACCTTAAAAAACCTAATGCATTCTCTTGAAGCAGTGTAGACCCTGATTCTCCCATGAGCCTTTCCCGGAGGGTCTTCTTCAGCATGCCTCGTCACAGCTCCTGTTCCACCAAGTCTGCTTTGTGTCCGGCTCCCTTTGGGTCATAAGCCTCTTGAGGCCAGGATTTTCTCTGGCTTAGAGCTTGGTCTATAGGTTGTCCTTCAGAGAGGCAAATGGGTAGGCCTGAGGACATTTTAAAATAGCTTGGGAATGCAGGATTCTTGATAAATGCTAGTTACATAAGCAGATGGGTGGGAATGAAACAGTCACCCAAGCTCAGGTTCTTAGCCCAGTGGGCTTCTGTGTTTCCCCCACCCCCAGGGCTTGTGATCTTCTGAAAGGGAGTGCTGTATAGACAGTCTATACCTCTGCCTCCAGGAGCTCCCCCACAGAGCCCCCTCCCTCTCCCTTCAAAGCCTGCTTTGTGTCGAGAGAGCAGTGGGGAGACGTAGACGGGTCCTTCTCTGGTGAGCCCCTGCTCTCTGCGTAGAAGCCCTGCTGGGCGGCCCTGACCCTCTCTGGAGCAAACCCCATTCTTCACACCACATCTTGGGAACACCTAAGGATTTCTGAGGCTAAAATAAGTTGGGGTCCCTTTTGATTGCTGAAAAGTAGAAAGGCAGAAACATAGGCCAGCAAGGGGCAGCTGTGACAGGAAGAGTGGCCAGTCCCAGGCCAGCCCAGCTGACCTAAAGCTAGCAAACCAATACCAAAAGCCAGGGACATATCCATCAAGGAGGATAGTTCCCAGAACTCTGAGCCTGGCTTAGCTCAGATGAGTAAGGATCCAAACATTGACCATATTATGGAGAGGTGCGGATTTAATGGATGACCTCAACACACACATGCATATGCTTTTGGTTTCCACACACATATACGCACACAGATATACACAAGTATGTACACATTCACATGGACACATGCATGCTGACACACATTTACATGGACACACATGCCTGCCCTCCCCATCTCTCTCTCTCTCTCTCACACACACACACACACACACACATGCACACACACACACACACACACGCACGCACACGCACACGCACACCAGTGATAAACTCAGCCCCTTGCTCCCTCCCTCTCCCTGGGATATGGGATTGGAAGGCACGGCTCAGTGACCATTTCAGGCAAACCTCAGGTCTCCCAGGCCCTATGAGTCTAGGCTGCGGGGTGTACGGAGGGGCTGGGGCTGTGGATTAGGCTACTGTTTATTCATGATTGGACAAGGGGTGGGGAGATCTGAAGCCCTTACCACCCCCATTCCTACTCTCAATTTAATGAAATGATGCCACCCCCACCCCTAAATCTTCCTAAGGTAAGAGTGAAATTGATTTTCCCTTTTAACTCGAAAGCAAGATAAACACATGGCACCCTTAGGGGCGGAGGGGAAGCACTTAAAATAGCACATCTCTGGGAGCGGGCTGCCGCATGCACAGACAAGGGCTGAATGTAAATTGTAGAAAGGCAGCTGTGCCCCTCCCGCCCCAGGGGAACAGGTGGAAGCAGTGCTCCCACCCCGTCAAGGTGGCCCGAGCATCGGTCAGGAGCTGATCTTGTTCTCTAGGACTGACCTAGGCGCTCTTCCCGAGCCATGTGCCCTCATCCCACAGCCCTGGAGGGTCAGGAGCTTACGTCCCCTCCAGGCCCCCTGGCAGCTCTCTTATCTTGGCCTTTATTGAACCTGCTTGGTGTCCAGGAACCTCCCCCACTGACGAGGGTTCTCCTCCCTGCTCCTTAGCAACCTGTGTCTCCTCAATGGCTCTGCAGGGAGCTGAGCACCAAGCTCGTCCCCTCCTCCCAGGACCTTCTACCATTCCTGAGAGATCCCCACCAAGTGCCCTCTCCACACAGTGTGTGCTTCCCCTGGGGTTGGAGAAAAATGACACAGCTCTAGGGAGGACGAAGTAGAGGAGGAAAGGGCAGTTTGGGGCAGGAGGGGAACAGACCCTGACTACTAGCTTTACCCCAGAAGTGTGTCTGGAGTCTGTCTAGTTCCATTCACTCCTTCTCCAGACACTGTAGGGGTTTTTTTTTTTTTTGGTTTTTTTGGGGGTTTTTTTTTTGGTATTTTGGGGGTAGGGTCTCCCTTTTAGTACCAGCTGTCCTGGAGCTCACTCTATAGACCAGGCTGGCATTGAACTCAGAGATCTACCCACCTCTACCTCCTGAGTGCTGGAATTAAAGGTGCACACCACCACACCTGGCTAGACTCTGTAGTTTTAGGGACCATGATCGCAGTGCACAGATAGGACTCTGGATCCAGACGTGTCAACACTTGTCCAGGTCACAAAAGCAGCAAGCTGGGTGTACTCACTAACTGCATCTTCTTAGGGAGTAATTGTTTGTATTTCTGGTTTATAGGTTTGCATAAAATGGGACCCCTCTCCGCATTTGGAGTAGGGCAAGAAAGACACATGATGAGCCACATTTAGTCTTGTGTGAGGTCACAGGCTTGATGCCAGGGAGCTGGGTTCAAGTCCTGGACAGTCCACTACTACTTGTATGAAGTCTCCCAATAGTCTAGTCCCAGAGCTAAGGGTAAAATATGCTGCTGTGTCCATTAGGGAAGAATCAGGGACTCTTATGGATGGCACCATTATGAGAAAATATGCTAACTTTTCTAAATATGTGCTTTGGGTGGAGGAAGATGGATAAAACCAAAGCATTGTTCCAGTGAGTCTTTGTGTCAAATAGTCAGTCTGTAAACACTGCCTGAGTCCCTCTTGCCCAGCCCTGGACCAGAGAAGGGGGCACAGAGCCTGTCTCAAAAATGTCCCTGCACCAAAGGACTATAGAGGCTGACAGGAAGGCAGAGGTGGCAACTCAGGTAAAGCAGGGAATGAAATCACTGTCTGGGCTTATTGGGGGGGGCTCCTCCAGAGTAGGTGGGGTCTAGATCCCTGCCCTCCTCCTCTCCCTTGACTTTGGGCTTTGCAACGTAACTGACTTTACGTACTGGTATACGGGTAGAAGCAGCCATACACCAGAGCTGAAAGCTGCCCCCAGACCTGCTTGCTTCCACTGTCCTCTGTGAGCATCCATGCTCCATAAGAGACACGTGCCCTGGGGCCCAAAAGGAAAACACATAAAGTAGACAGACACCTAGCTGAAGCAAACAATCCAGATCAGACAGATCAGACTACTGAATGTGAAATCACACATTGGTGTAGTGACATCCAGAGGCTGCTTGTTATACAGCTGAAACCTGACTAATACACTGGGCATTGAGGACCAGACCCAAGCAGAATAGATGGTGAGAAAGGATGAGAGATTAGCAAGAGAGGTAGCAACAGTGGGAGGAGAGAGCAGGAGCTTGGCCTAGGGGTGGAGGTCAAGCCCAGGAGTCTAAGGCACTGTCTGTCTACCCTGAGGTCAGTACAGATGAATGGCTAGAGCAGCATACCTGATCCCAGGCCAAGGAAGCTACAAGCAGTGAGCTCCCGCAGAAAGAGGTCCTGAGAGGGATTCTTTGCTCAGTATAGCAGGGCCAAGGAGCAATAGAGGGCCTGGGTAAATCAAGATCAGAAGTGGAGGAGGGGGGCAGAGTGGGAGTCACAAAGAAGAGCTGGCAGGTGAGGGAGCACCTGCCTGTAGGGCTTGGAACAGGCCAAGGACCAAGGCTTCATCAGAGCCCATTGGGAGACACCTGCCACACCCTGATGGGCACCTGAGAATGAACTAAAAGAGTCAAGGCTTAAAAAGGACAATGACTTTCTGTGGGTGAGTCAGGAGCTCAGGCCCTCTTCCATAACCACGAGCGAAGCCGTTCCTGGGAGCTTAAAGCCAGTGGAGGCCACTGAGTGAGCTGGTCTCTATGAGAGAAGTTCTAACCCTGCGACCCTCGAAGCCAGGTTGGCTATGGCCCAGGGCCCATAGCTGCCGTCTAAGCACAGCCAAATGCGTACTTCAGAGCCACGTAGATCAAATGCCTCTTTGGCATTTAAAAGTTCTAAAAAAAAAAAGTTGCATTTGTGCACACAATCGGATATAGTACAGCCGTTTAACACGTCGCCGCCGATCTCTATTTATTGACATGGAAAGATGTCCACAACATATTGTCGAGAAGAAAAAAACATTTTCTACAACAGCATGTGGAGTCTGCCCATGCTCATTTAAGCCAGCGTGCATATGTGTTTACGACCAGACAGAGGTGCCCAAGGAATCTTCCACAGATTGGCAGGAACGCCTGTTTCCCAGGGAGTGGGGCTTGGATATCTGATGATTTCTTATTTTCTTCTTGTTTCTTTTCTTATAATGATGAAAAAAAAAACCTAACAAAACATTTTTCAAAAAATCCATTATGCTATTTATGCAATTTTATAATGTAGGACAGGCTGAAGCAGGGTCTGGCTGCTTTCCTTGCCTCCCCTGTCCTCCTCTGTCCTCCTTCTACCCTCTGCCCTCCTCCCTCTCTTATCTCTGGATCTCCTATGTATGCTTTACTTTGTCACTGGAGAGATAAGTTACATAAACACCCAGGTACTATCCTGCACATACTTGGTACTCACTGAAAATTGTACTTGGCAGCAATTTCACCTCAAGCCACACACTAATGATGGAGGGCACAGGTGCCTGAAAACCAGACTTTTCAATAGTGTTAGGCCCCATATAACTCAGACCCCTGATAACTTCAATTAACATGTGTTACTTATTTACTTATTTGTCTTATGTGTATGAGTGTTTTGCCTGCATGTATGTAAGTGCACCACATGTCTGCAATGCCCACAGATGCCAAAAGAGGCCTTAGATCCCTTGGAACTGAAGTTATAAATGGTTGTTAGCTGCCATGTGGGTGCTGTGTGGTGGTTTGAGTGTCCCCCATAGGCTCTAGGTATTCAGACGTTTGTCTCCAGTTGGTGGCGCTGTTTTTGGAGGTCTTGGTGTGTGTGGCCATGCTGGAGGAAGTGTGTCACTGGGGGGCAGGCTTAGTGAGTTTTAACAAGCCTCATGGTCTACAGTTGCTCTCTCTGCTTCCTGTGCTCATTGTGAGATGTGACCCTCAGCATGCTGCTCCAGATCCAGCCGCCATGCCTCCCACCACAATGGACTATAATTCCCTGGAACCGTCAATTGCAAGCTCAAATAAACTCTTCCTTTTATAAGTTCCTTGGTCATGGAGTTTTATCACAGCAACAGAAAAGTGACTAATACAGTAATTTGGTACCAGAGAGTGGGCTGTTGGCTGTGAAGAACCTGACCATGTGGATGTTTGGAGAAATGTGGAAGACTTTGGAACTTTGGGCTAGAAAGGCTGTTGACTACTTAAGCAGAGCTTAAAGGGCCATTCTAGTGGAGGCCTGGAAGAAAGCATTGCTGCAAAAGATGTGGTTCCAGAGGAGGATAAAGACTTAGGCAGCAACTGGGATATTTTGATAAAGAGTCTGGCAGCAGTTTGCCCACAGCCCAAATGCTTGCCTGATGCTAAGTTGAAAAGCAATGGACTGGTGTCTTTGGCAGAGAATATTTCAAGACAGCCTAATGTAGAAATGGTGGCGTGGCTTTTAATGGTGAATATTGTGCAGATCTACAGTGAAAAAGAGAAAATGGGGCAGAAGGAAATGCAGAATGTACAGTTTGGATCTGAAAAGTACACTAGGAAGGTTAAAGGTGTGGCCAAGGCATGTGAAGGAGAGGCTCCCTTTCATAAGGAGACTAAAGTGATTAAGGAGAGGCCTCAAGATTTACAAGTAAACAACAGAAACAATACCTTCAGGGCAAGAACACACCCAGCTAATACTCCAGCAAGTCCAGGGCAGAGAAAAAGTGCAAATGTGGTTAAAGTAGGAGAGAGTCCATCCCGAACTTGCAGCCAGATTCGGCAATTTCATTCACGTGGTGCTGGCTTTAGAGGCATGAAGTTTGCAAGAGTGAAGGGTCATCAGTTCTTTCTCCACAGTTTCAGAGAGCCAAAGAGGTCAGGCAGAATACAGCAGGGGTGTCCCTAAATAAAGAAGGCCCTGATAGGCCATTGCATGAAGCTGTGAATGTGAAGTCTGGCTGGCAGCGGAGACCCCAAGAAGACATTCGAGATGCCAGACCTGTGAGATATTTGCCAAGGAGAGCTGCATACAGGGAGTGGTAACAGCCTAAGAAAGAGATGTATGTTGCAAGCAAAGCTGGAAGAGCTGAGCCATCAGCCCTTTGGAAGTCAAGTCCCAGAAGTTGCATGTGGAGCTACTGGACTTGGTGTTTGCCCTGCAGGTTTTTGGTCTTGTTTTGGTCTGGTATTTCCTCACTATGCCTCTATTCCTCCCTTTTGGAATGGGAATGTATATTTGGTTCCACCGTACATTGGGAGTATGTAATTTGTCTTTTGATTTTACAGGAGCTTACAATTAAGAGATTGGCCTGAGTCTCAAAGAGACTTGGACTGTAGACTTTTGAATGGCATTGAAACTGGTAAAGACTATGGGGACTTTTAAGGTTGGACTAAACGCATTTTGCATTTTATATGGTCAGGAGCCTATGGGGGCCAGGGAGTGGAATGTGGTGGTTTGAATGAGTGTCCCCCATAGGCTCTAGGTATTCAGACGTTTGTCTCCAGTTCGTGGCGCTGTTTTTGGAGGTCTTGGGGTGTGTGGCCATGCTGGAGGAAGTGTGTCACTGGGGGCAGGCTTAATGAGTTTTAACAAGCCTCATGGTCTACAGATGCTCTCTCTGCTTCCTGTGCTCATTATGAGATGTGACCCTCGGTTTGCTGCTCCAGTCTCCAGCCGCCATGCCTCCCACCACAATGGACTCTAATTCCTTGGAACCGTCAATCGTAAGCTCAAATAAACTCTTCCTTTTATAAGTTCCTTGGTCATGGTGTTTTATCACAGCAACAGAAAAGTGACTAATACATGCTGGGAATCAAACCTGGGTCCTCTGAAAGAGCAGCAAGTATTATTAACTGAGCCATCTCTCTAGTGTCCCAGTCAGCATATGTTTTTTATATTTATTTTTTTAATTTTTTATGTGTATGAGTGTACTGTCTGCGTGTAAGTTGATGCACCCATGTTGTGCAATGCAACAGAGGTCAGAAGAGGGAGTCAGATTCCCCCGGAACTGGGGTTAAAGACAGTTCTTAGCCATCATGTGGGTGCTGGGAATCGAACCCTGGTCCTCCGGTGCTCTTAACTGCTGAGCCATCTCTCCAGTGTCCCAGTCAGCATGTTTTTAACTCATGTGTTTACCTGCCTGTCTCCCCAGAGGTGGCCAACTCTACCCATACCCACCTCTAGCCCATCTGTGTGGCTGTTAATGTTAGGTTTGGGGAGGGTATTGTCATTGTGACCAACACCTGAGAGAGCCTATTTTTTATTATATTTATTTATTTATTTTGTATGTCCACGTGTGTGCATGTGCTCCTAAGCATGAGTGCCACCATGTTTGTGAAGAGGTCAGAGGGCAACTTTCAGGAGTCAGCTCTTTCCTTGTACCATGCAAGTCCCAGAGACTTAACTCTGATCCTCAGGCTTGGCAGCGGGTACCTCAGCCTGGATTCATCTCGATGACCCAAAAGAAATAGCTGCAAAGGAGGAAAGCTTATTTTGGCTCTTGGTTTCAGAGTATTTTATTCATGGGCAGCTGACACCATTGCTTTGATCTTGGGTGAGGAAGAACCTGAGGGCAGCGGGTGTGTAGAGGGGGAGGCTGCTCACCTCAGGCAGCCAGGAAGCAGAGAGGAAGAGAGAGAGAACCAGCAACAAGGTGTATCTTTGCAGGGCCCTCTCTCACATCCTCTAACCAGGCCCATCCCCCACTTTCTACCATCTCCCAGTAACACTGTCAAAAGTATGAACTTATCACATAATTAAATCTGTTCACGCAGTGGCTAACTCCAACAGTTGAGGACCAAGAGTTCAACACATGGACACTTCATATCGAAACCACAACAAATTTGTATTTTTTTAAAGTTTTATTTTCTTATATTTTATGTGTATAAATGTTTGTCCTCCATGCGTGTAAGTGCACCTGTGTCACACAATGCCTACAGATGATGGTGTCAGATCTCCTGGAACTGGAGTTCCGGACAGTTGTCAGCTGCCATGTGGGTGCTGGGAACCAAATCAGGTCATTTGTAAGAGCAACTAGTGCTCTTAACCACAGAGCCATTTCTCCAAACCCCCAAAATTTTTATTTTAAGGAGAATGAAATAAGGAACACATGGTAGAGACTATGTGTGGCCCCAAAAGTCTTACACCTTTATCAGGCAGCCCTTTACTGAAATGGGTGGATCAGGAACAGGTTGCAGCAGCACTCCAGTGACATCCCAAGCACTTTAGGAGTGACAGCTGATGAGAGGGGGAAGTGACATGCCCAGAAGCCCAAGGCTGTCTCTGCAGCTCCTGGTGGGGACCAAGGGTTGGCACTGAGAGACACTCCCATCAGATGTTTCTGGCAAGGGAGGCAGGGCTTGGCTAAGACCTCTGGGGTGACTCTCAGCCAGAGGGTAAGCTGGAGTTGCGGGTTGAAAGGAAGAGCTTGCCCCCCACCCCCATGCTGTTATCTCCTGCTCTCTGGGAGCACCCAGGCCTCAAAGATAAGCAAAGTTTAGGACAGGGACATGCCATCTATGAGTGGACAATAGGGATTTGAGTCTAGCCAAGATGGCTGGAAGTCCCAGCCTTGCATGTTGATTTGTTCCTGAGCAGGGCTGGGTTTGTTAGCCCAGGGTCCTCAGGTTCTTCCTACAGCATCAATGATTTACTTCTGTCAAGTGGGGAATCTGTCTAGTGGCTCAGCCTTGACAGCGAGGGCCCTGGGTCCAATGCAGAGTGATCAGAGAGGGCCAGGCACAGTGCTGGGTACCCCCCGCACCATGGCATCTCCTTCCAGCCTCTCACACGATGTCCAGGCAGGGAACCCTTCTCACAGGGGCACACACAAGGCTACCCCATACGCAAACACCAAGTTCTGGCCACTCCAGCATCTTTCTAGTCCCAAAGGCTGCCCCCTTCCCGTTCCACAAGGGTGCCTCTTGCAGCCTGTGGCAGCTCCTCCTCCTCTCTTTCCGGGAACGCCCCCTGCAGCTCTTGGAGGAATATCAGCAAGTAAGCTGCCCGCCCAGCTCCCACCAGCTACGTCCCAGAGAATCCGAGCCAGTCAAGTGTGACAAGATTGGGTCTGCCGAGGCAGACTAATGAAGCAATTTAAAAACAATTGTTTAGAACACACAGACATCTGGGTAATAATAGACTACAAGACAACTGACCAGTGAATTTTCTCAGGGCCACTAACAGAACAAGATCTACCTCAGCACATACAGATGGCGTGTGACTCACTGGAGGCTCCAGGTGTCTCTGTGAGGACTTGAGACAGAATCTCTCACAGGCTCAGCCCATAGTGTGGCCTCTCTGGGTGCTGTGTGCATGTATGCACATGTGTGTTTCTGTGTGTAGTAGCATCCCTCAGATACACACACACACACACACACACACACACACACACACAGAAACACAGGTGCATGCTTAGCTTAGCATTCTCATGCTTTTGCAGAGCTCAGCCAAGGCAGAAATATGTGGTCAAAGGCAGATGGGTTGTCTGTTAGCCAGCAAAACTCGACCTGTTAGCATCCTGACCCATGTGTCCAGAGACTCGGGGGCATGTGTCCAGTAGTCCCTGCACACGCACATGAATACTTGCATCCATGTACACTACCCTTCACTTGCATAGTCCCAGGACGAGGCCAGCATTCACACCTGGGTGCGGGCGACCAAGTGAGAGTTCAGGACTGAGGCTCCCACCTTGTCTCCTCTTTCCCATGTTGCTGCAGAGGTTGTGAGTGAGAGGCTTTTGCCTCAAAGAGCTTTGATAGTCCCCCGGCCACAGACTCTGGTTGCACAGTGGTGAGATTTTTCCAGAGCCTGCTCCGAACAGCTCTGACCGAGGGCCCAGAGTTCATTTCCATCACTGCTTTCTCGAGAAGGAGGATCCAGCTGTCACCTGTGACTTACAGCGAGAACAAAGGGAACTGCAGAAGGGGCGTGGGTGGGGCAGGGTGAGGCTGCTCCACCTGTGGGGGCATCTGCAGGGCACAGGACTGGTCCTGTCACCCTGCACCCTGGGCAGTTCTCCCAATAAACAGGTGTCCACGTGCCCATTGAGGCTGGTCAGAGTCCCCACTGGGCTGGGCTGTCCTCCATATGCCAAAGCCTGTGACTGCTTCCCCCTGAGGGGGCATGACTAGGCCCTGAGTAGATGTCACAGTTCTTGGATGCTAGCTGCTGGGTGTGAAGTGGCCTTCTAAAAGGGTGTAGGGGTACGAGGTAAGTGCTCAGGCTCCTGAACCAAGCTACCTGGCATATATGGACCTCAGTTTGTATATCAACAGAACAGAGACAGTCCCTGTGCCTTCTTCAGAGGCTTTGAGAGAAGATGAGGCAGATGATAGACTCAAAGGCCCTTCCTCAGAGCCTGGCAGAGCAGGGTAATAGGTGGCAATTGGGGTCATGACCTCTCTTGATAATTAGGTCCTGAGGGCTAGAGCTTGACCCTGGCTTTGCTTAATTTTGTACATGTATAGCCCAGGGTCTGACACAGTATGTGTTTCATAAACATGCTAAATGAATGAACTAATAAGTGAGGAGCAGAAGATAGGAGGCGAGTGTGAATGAAAGCCTCCGAGGTCTCTGGTGATACCCTAGCCATCACAGGAGATGAAGTTGTGTGGCACCCTCCTCTCTAGCCCCTCCACCGGCACGGCCCTGCACCTTCCCAAGCATGTCGCCTCTGTTGGTGGCTTACAGGGATCTCTCAGAAAAGAATTTAGTCAAGAGACATAGCCAGTTTGAGCGGAAGTTTATTTAGGGAAGCAAAGATAGATTGGAGTGGCCCAGACCAAGGCCAGCTGCAGCCCAGCGGGTTGTGCATTGTGGACTGTGCACAGCTGAGAAGGAGGTCCAGCCCTCGAGCCTGGGGCCTGGCAAGAAGAAACCAAGAGAGAAGGGTGCCTACATGTTTGCCTGGCAGTGATGACCAGACAAGCCAGCCAGGAGCACAGCTTGGCACAAAGGCCACCACAGACTTGTTGAAACAGAGTGATGGCCGGGACACCTGGCATCATGTCTGCTTAACATCAGAGTCGAAGATGATTGATTCAAAATGCCTTGTGCAGGGGCTAGAGAGATGGCTCAGTGGTTAAGAGCACGTACTGACTGCTCTTGCAGAGGACCTGGATTCAGTTCCCAGCACCCACGGAGTGGCTCACAACTGTCTGTAACTCTGGTTCCAACGGATCTGACCCAGGGCCCTTTTCTGGCCTCTGCAGACATTGCACATATTGTACATGTACAAACATGGAAGCAAAACACTCATACACTTAAAAATAAGGAAAAAGGGAAAAAGAACTGTTTAACAACAACAACAACAACAACAACAACAACAATGGACTTGTGCAGAGGCCATTTTCATTGGTGTGACCAAATAAATACCTGATAGAAACAACTTAAAAGAGTATCTGGACTGGTTATTTTTTTTCTTTGTTATGACAAAATACAACTGAAAGGGAGAGAGGTCTATTTTCAGTCACTCACTCACCGTCCATTAGGTGGGGAAGGCTTGGACCATGGCGCCAGGAGCTTGCAGCTCCCAGTCCTCAGTCTCGGCAGATCAGGAAACCAAAAGCTCAAGCCAGAAGCAGGGTGAGCTCCAACCCTCAAAGGCCCCCACTGATCCGCCTCTGCCAGCCTCCTGCTACAAAGACCCCACCAAGAAGGGGGTAAATGTTCGAACACATGAGCCCGTGAGGTACATTGCCCAGTTGGGGGCATTCAGACCCAAACTGGAGGAAAGATTTATTCTGCTCTCAGAGGTTACAGGCCACTCTGACAGGAAGTGTGTGATAGAACACCTCTCATCATGGTGGACAGGAAGTAGAATATGTCAGCAACAGGAAGAGGCCAGGACAACACATAGCCCCTAGGGACATGCCCCCATTAACTCACTTCCTCCAGCTAGGCCCCTCTTCCACAGTTCCAGCACTTCCTGTGTTCTATTCAGACTCTGAATCCACCAATGACTTAAAGCATTCCTTAGATCAGAGCCCTGGAAGTTGCTGGAACTTCAAAGACATACCTAGAGCTATGCTTCAGGAACCTTTCCAGCACTTCTCAATCAAGCTGACCATCAAGATTAGCTGTTATAGGCTGGGATGAGGGTAGGCAGAAGGCCTATCTGACTCCGAAACCCTGGGCTTCCGTGATAGTAAGGAGCTGGGAGATGATTACAACCTACAGAAGAGACTGAGAGACAGCTGGAGGAGGGACTCCAGAAGGAGGGGCACAGGGGGCAGCCAACCCATGCTGCTGCTGAAGGTAGAGGACTGACATCTGAGTTTGGCATCATGTGGGTGGAGGATGACAGAGAGCTTGACCAGGGAGGGTAGGCAGAGAGAGAGAAAACATCAAAAACCTGATGCCAGGTTTGAGGGAGAATGGAAGCTAATCTCTCTCTCTCTCTCTCTCTCTCTCTCTCTCTCTCATTTTTCTAAAAAGGAAATACAGAAACAGACTTGGGCTAGGCAGAAAAGGACCACAGAAGAGTGTTTTTTAAGATGGGCTATGGGGCTGGAGAGATGGCCTAGTGGTTAAGAGCACCGACTGCTCTTGCAGAGGACCCGGGTTCAATCCCCAGCACCCACATGGTGGCTGAGAACCGTCTTTGACTCCAGTTCCAGGGGAATCCGATGCCCTCTTCTGACCTCCGCGGCATTGCACAACACGGGTGCACAAACCTACATGCAGACAGTACATTCATACACATAAAAAATAAATAAAATTTTAAAAAAGATGGGCTATGTAATAATCATCGTGTTTATGGTAGGAATCACCCACCCAGTCATGTGGAGACGGAGTTGGTGCAGAGGACACTGGTGGAGTGCGAACCTTGGATAGCATGGCAGGGATGAGGCCCAGCGGACAAGGTGTGGTACATCATGCAACAGGGAAAGGCGTTCCCTCCGCTGTTATGAGGACAGTTGGTAGTGTGGACAGAGTGGTGAGGGGTCTGGAAGTGCTGTGGGCATGAGGGATGCTCGCTTCTGAAAGCCTTTGTATTATCAGGGAAACAAAACCAAGATCATCCTTTGACCCCAAGGGTCAGGGAGGAGGGGCTGAAGGCCATTCATCCTCGAACTTGGCCACAGTGGTGGGCTATAGCTCCTTATATCTTTCTTACTTAACTACAGGCAACCAGGCTGGGCACCACTGCTTCTTCTCTGAGCTGAGCACTTCACAGAGGCCTGGGCTGCTCATCGCTTTCCCTAGAAGGGCTTTCTAGAATCAAGGGCTGCAGATCAGAGAACCCAGGCTGCTCAGATGTCCCCAGACAGTTGGCCAGGCCCAGCTGATATGGCTGGGGTGGGATGGGGGCAGCGAGGCAGACAGTTGGCCAGGCCCAGCTGATATGGCTGGGGTGGGATGGGGGCAGCGAGGCAGACAGTTGGCCAGGCCCAGCTGATAGGGCTGGGGTTGGATGGGGCAGTGAAACGACTCCGGCAGGAATCTTCTGGAGGCGGTGCCTACAGCCAGCCCTGCTCACAGCCAGCGACAAATCCCGTACCTAGGACTGCTTTGTTGTTCCCGCTAGACTGTGCGATTACACTTGTCAGGGCCTTCGGCACAAGAAAGCAAGAAAGTCAGTCTTCAGGAGCCTCCGGGTGCCTGCAGTATAGAAAAGCAGCAGCTGTCAGCTCGGGCCCCACGCATAGCCTCCTACAGCCAGTGACAATGAGATGGGACAATATGGAATACCCTCCAACCTTAGCAAGGACAGCTTGTGCTTAGGGAGCTGACTGGGGCAGTTACTCCCCACACACTAGCTTATAAAATCTTCAGAAACAGCCACCAGCTAGCTTTGATGTTACCCTGAGGCTCAGAGAAGTTAAGTAACTTACTCACGGCCACCCAGCTGGGAAAGGTTAGAGACAAAACTTGAAGCCAGTTCCATGGACTAATCAAGCCTCTCTACCTTAGAACCTGGCTCACCCTCTTCCTAGGAGCTCATTTACAGATAAGGAGCCATGGAGTTTCCAGTACCACAGAGCACCCAGGGAGCATGTCCCCAGCACCCTTCGGCGCTCTCCACGGAAGGGGCTTTCAGCCGATTAGCACTGCTATCAGCCTAGTCAGTACGGCCAGCCTCAGACTGCTTGAGTTAGAATTCTACCTGAGTTAGCTGGGCATGGTGGCACACGCCTTTAATCCTAGCACTTGGGAGGCAGAGGCAGGCGGATCTTTGTGAGTTCAAGGCCAGCCTGGTCTACAGAGTGAGTTCCAGGACAGCTGGGTCTACAGGAAGACCCTGCCTCACACACACACACACAAAATTCTACCTGAGCCTTGTGACCTTGGACTTAGTATATGAATCTTCCCAAGAGTCTACTTCCTGTCCTTAAAATGGGGCCATGACCAAGCCTCTCTCCCAGGGTGGCTGCATTAGCCCTCATTGGGGTGAGCTGGGTCCTCCCCCTCATCCCCAGCAAGGGCAGGGCTAGAGCCCTCCACCCCCTCCCTTGTCCAGACACCAGACCTTTATCCGTACAGTATCACAGGGTCATCACTCTGTTGACTCACGTAAAGCTTGGAGTCCCCTCTGCCTCTGTTTAACACAAATATCATGAAGCTTCACCTTGAAGAAAGGATTGCCAGGAGCTGGCAGGAGGGTGGAAAGCCTCCTTTGGGGTCTGCGTAGCAGAGCACACCTGTTCCCATTGGAAGCCAGCGAGCTCCGTGCTGAAAAGGTTGGAGTAAATGGAAATTGAGAGTAGGTGGAGATTGCATGCCGGGAAGCACTGCAGGGGTGAGGGTTAGAGGTGGGGCGGGAAGCCTAGCTGCCAGGAGAGAAGATGGAGTCAGTCAGGAGCCAGAAGCCAGGCCTGAGGCCACAGCCACAGGAAACAGGTGTGGAGGAGAAGTCCCTGATGTCAGCCACAGTAAAAAGCAAGGAGCCAGCCTGCTGCTGCACTCCTGTAACCCAGCATCTGGGAGGTAGAGGCAGGAGGATCAGGGTGAAAGGCCATCCTGAGCTACACAGGGAACTGAGGCCAGCCTGGGATACATGAGTCCCTGTCTCAACAAATCAAAGATAAAATGAGCTTTATATGTTCCAGAGCCTGAGGGGCTAGAGAAACTCGCTGGACCAATTAATCAGGATAGAGAGGCAATGTCTCCCATAAAGACAGAGGGATCTGATGTACCCTAAGCAAAACTCGATTGGGAGGTCAAGTCTCTTATGGTGCCTGGACACAGAAAGACTAAAGGGGCTGGAGATGGTTCGGTGGGTTAGAGCCCAAGTTTGATCCCTAATACCCATATGGTATCTAAAGACTGGGAATCAAACCCAGGTCCTCTGCAAGAGTAGTTGATGCTCTTAACCACTGAGCTATCTCTCCATCCCCCTGGTACTCTTAACAAGACTGAATGGTAGCTAGCTTTACATAACAATATACACCCTGAAGATCATGTGACCCCACCAGATACAGCTAGTCAAAACAGGAAATTGTATAGAAGCTCCAGAAGATTAGTCTGAATTTGACCCTGGAAGTCAAATCTAGCAGTCTTAAAATCAGTTTCATAACTCATTGGCTCAGGAGCCCATTAGGTAACGCAGTGTATTTGAGAGCATTCCTGTCTTCTTTTCCCCTGACACTGGCCACAGGTGACCAGGGCTTGAGGTCTGAGTCCACAGAGCAAAGAGCAAGTGGAGACTACATCTGTGTGTCTTGTCTTTGCCCACGCTGGGCCCTACACACAAAGAGCAGCGCCAATGCTCTGGTCCTCGGTGGTTTCCTACCTGCCTAGGTGACTCTAAACAATGACTACGGACTATGTGTGGCCCACGAGAGGCTGGCAGCAGGTCTCTGCTTTAACAGTTACACTACTGACCAGGAGCTACTTACTATAAAGCAACTGTACTAGAATATACAGAGTAAATACTCTGACAAGAGCCTTGGGGCGAATGAGGACAGCGGGTGAGATAATGTGGGCCGTCCCTAAGGCCTGAGCCCGCACTGTGAGCCACATTATCTCAATATAATTCACAGGACAGCAGGTCCCTGTGGCAATGTGGTCAGGATGTGATCGGCTGCCTTTAAATAATAAGGATCCATGTTGGGGTATCCATATCTGGGAGTATAGGGGAGGTTGGAGAGGAATCCTGGAAAAGGGCCTTTGGGGACAAAGGTCAGCAATGAACCATGCTTCTCCAGCTTGGCCTGTGTTTGGAACTCCAGCTGCCTCTCCTTTAAAGGGAATTTTGAGCTGAGCAGTACATTCCAGCACCTTCAAGCCTCTGTCCGAGGCGGACACCACTCCTCACATGACATTCTTTCTGGTTAAGGCTGGATGAAGACTCAGGCTAACTTCAACAGTGCTCCAGCCAGCTGCTGTCAATTGAACATGAGAGGAAGCTTAATTACTCATTCTGTTTTTAAAACAGCTTTCTGGGCTGGGGGAGATGGTTCAGTGGGTATGAGTGCTTGCTCTATAAGCAGGCAGACCTGAGTTGAAATCTGCAGCATGTGTGTAAAAAGACACATGTGGCTGTATATGCCTGTAACCCCACCATTGCAGGGTAGAGACAGGTGGATTCTGAGAGTTCTCTGGCCAGTCAGACTAGCCAAAATGGCTAGCTTCTGGTTCAGTGAGAGACCCTGTCTCGAGGTGATAACAGGGGTGGTGGGGAAGGAGGAGGAGAAAGAGAAAGTGGGGGAGGAGGAGGAGAAGGGAGAAGAGGAGGAGGAGGAGGGAGAGGAGGAAGGACAGAAGAAGAGGAACCAAGCTCCCACTCAAATGAAGGGAGGTCAGGTGCTGCTGGCACCTGGCCATGCAAAGCACCTTGACCTTTGCTTCTGTACTGGTGCCAGGCCCTGAAGAGGACATGGTTATGGTTCCAGAAGGCAGGACACACCTGCTCTCTGTGGGCCCCTGTCGAGAGCTGCCTAGACAGCAGCAGCCCCAGCACCTGATTCTTGCCTGCTGGTTCCCACGTGCAGTCTGGGATAGGCCGCCTTTTCTTCAATACAACAGCTCCCCCATCTCCAGAATGAGACTCTAATCAAAGCCTACCTACTCCATAGCAGTGCAGGCTGGCTCAGGTGGTGAAAACTTAAACGTTCAGGCAATGAACAAGGAAGTGCCTGCAGGCATTCCCTGACACATCTTGGAAAAAGTCACACAAAGTGGACCCAAAAGGGGGGGGGGGATTAAGATAGAGGAGAAGAGAGAGAAGAGAATTTCTAATTCTTTCCAAGACCATATTGTATCCTTTCAATAGACATATTTTCTATTTTTAAAAACATCTTTTTAAGTTTTTCCAAAATATTATCATTTTATGTGTCTGAGTGTTTTGCCTGCATGTACACCTATGTTGTGCAATGCCTGTGGAAACCAGAAGAGGGCGTCAGATCCCTGGCCACTGGAGTTATGGACAGTTGTTAGCTGCCATGTGGGTGCTGGGAACCAAACCTAGGCGTTCCACAAGAGCGGCCAGTGCTCTTAACCACTGAGCCATCTGCCCAGGCCCATGAGTTTTCTATTAAAGACCCTTTGGTTATATACAATCAAAGCTTGTTTCTGTCAGTTGTGACTAAGGACCCAGATGGGCCCCAGAGCACAGTAAAGATGGACAATGAGCCTGTGAGTGGTTTCTGGAAGGTGATGTGGGAAGCTCTCTGGGTCAATGCTGTTGACCAGACCATGGAGTGGCAGAACTCATGGTGGTGGGAGGAGGCTGACAAGCAGGGCAGGGAACCACATGAGGAGGGGGGTGGAACAACCCACCTTCTTCTGTTTTTAATTGTGCGTGTGTGGAGGTCAGAGGACAACTTAACTTACAGGAATCCATTTGCTTCTACTACTTGGGTCCCTATGACCGACCTCAGGTCATCAGACTTGGCAGCAAGCACCTCTATCTGCTGAGCCATCTCTCTGGCCTGTCAGGCTACTTCTATGAAGCTGCTTGCTCTGAGCTTGTCTTTGGAGGTCACATTGCCTTGACCTGAAGTCTTCTCCACACAAGGCCTAAGGCTGCAGCATGAGGTGGGCTGAGCCCTATGTTCACTGCTTTGCAACAGGCCTGTGGCAGAGTTCTGGATCCAGTGAGAAGTAAACACACCCTTGGGAAGAAGGACCAAGTCTTGGTCCAGCCTTCAAACCCAGAGTTCCTAGCCCTGTCCTTGGAAGAGATGCTCTCTCTACATGGTTCTCTGATGCCTTCAAGACTGAGAAAAAGTAAAGCCCAGGCCAGGGATAGAAAGACCTGAATGTGTCAAAAGTGTGTGTAAAGGATTCTAGAAGGCCATACATGTCACAGCAGATGTCCCCCAAAAGGCCAATGAGCAGAGGAAGGGTTCCTTCCAGGCACAGATTGCCAGCAAGTGCCACTCTGTCTCCCCTCTGCATGATGGAGATGTTACTGTGGCAGCTCTGCCAGGGAGGTTTTTGCATGGGACTGGTTTCATAGAAGGCGAGAGGTGGAGGTGATGGCCAGGGAGCTTCTGGACAAGTTTGGCCAAAGCAAGAAGCCTGGCACTATCTGGGTCTTAGTTGCACCAGTGGTGCTAGGACAGTTTGATTTGAGGGTCTGGAGATTTCTTCTAGCATCGGTCTCCTGATCCTATAATAAATTATTTCCTACTTAAACCACCCACAAGACTTCTTTTCTGTAATGGACAGGTCCATTGCCAGCTCAGGTTTGTCCCTGCCCTCCCCCCCCTCCCCTTCCCCCTCCCCCTTCCCTCTCCCTCTTCAGCTGTATTCACACTGGTGTCAGAACTGCAGAACTGCATAGACGTAAATCCTAGCCACACCTGTCCTGCCTCTGTGCCCCAGGACAGGGTGGAGGGAGGGTGTCTCTACCTGTGCCCGTGACTGGGATCTCTGAAGCAAGATCGGTTCTGTGTGCGAACCACACTGTACCAGACGCAGCCAGTGTGGCGGAAGGACAATGCTTGCTGCTCCAATCCAGGCTTCTTGCTGGCTGTGAAAAGTCAATTTAGGAGCAGACAAAAGAGCATTCACGGAATAAAAAGGGGGACCTTGGCAATCTCAAAGGTGAACTGCACAAGATGAAATAAAACAGGAGTTAATACAAGTCCTGGATCTTAGGTAAGAAGAATTTGAACAAAGACACAGAGGCTGAGACACATGGCTTGAGTGTAAGGTATAGGAGACAGACTTGTGAGGTTCAGACAGCTGATCAATGTGTGTCACCAAAGGGCTGATACAGTCTGTGGCTGCATTAATAGAGACAGGGTGCACACAAAGAAGGAGGTGTCAGAACAGTTCTACTTTGGGTTGATCAACTTATGTCAACAATATTGAGTTTCATTCTGGAAAACTTATATACCCTGGGAGGTTACAGACACAGCGGTTTGGCTCACAGGACCCAATCAGGATGGAGAGAGGATTAGAGTAACAGCAGACTGTGGCTCTTTTGTCATGCACCAGAAACTACTCCAAACCTATTCTTCACCCCCCACCCCCACAGTCAGACGTAGATTTGAGCTCTTAGAAGAGGGGTAGGGTGTGGAGGATCAAGTGCAAGACAGACTGTGGAGAGCCACACATGTCTTCCTAATGACCATGGCAAGAGGTAACTGTGTGCCATTTATACCAACACCAGCCCCTCCCCTCCTGTGGCAGACATTACTACTAGATGACAGAGCTTATCCCACTGAGGCCAAATGTAATTTTCAAAGCACTGATACTATGATCAGTCAAAGGAAGATCTCATAGGCCAGTCTTTCTCCATCTAGACAGGACGGGGCAGGGTGGTCATGTGTGAAAGGATCATTCCTAAGAAAAGGCGGAACCTTTTGTAAGTGAGCAGACACCTAAGTGTGGCTGGCAGCCATCTTGGAGGCAGACACAGCCCAGTCACTTGTGCACTCAGAATGGAATCAGCTCTGGATAGCAAGCAAGACCATTTGTTCCCAGAACTCATTGTCAACTTTTTCCTAACACACCTCAAAAACTTCATTCCCAGCCTCCCTTGCAGTCAGTTTGGGATCATGTGACTGGGTTCTGGCCAGTGGGCAGCAAGCAGAATAGAAAAATTTGCTTCTGGGCCAGCTGATTTAAAACCCCGAGGAGGTCAGGGTCCCTGGCATTTTTCCACTTCTTCAGTGAGTCAGAGGACATGAGTTGGGGGTAGCAATGCAGGAGAAGCCCGGATCCTGTGTCACCACTAGGAAGAAAGCAACATGATCAGGGCCCGACTCATATCGGACCGTGCTGGAAGCAGAACCAGCCTCTCATGCAGGGCACCGTGTATATACCTATAACTCTAGTATTCCGGAGGCAGAGTCAGGGCGATCACTGTAATCTCAGGCCAGATCTCTGCTATGCATAGTGAGTTCCAGGCAGCCAGGGCTACATAACTGGGCTCTATCTCAGAAAAACAAGCAAATCTAACCTTAGTGATGCTAAGGGAGAGTCTGAGTGTGCTTGTTTTTTGTTTTTTAATTATTTTTATTTTTTTATGTTATGAATGTACTGTCTGCGTGTAGGTCTGTGCACCTGTGTTGTGAATGCACGGGTCAGAAGAGGGGGTCGGTTTCCCTGGAACTGGAGCTAAGACGGTTCTCAGGCCCATGTGGGTGTGGGGATCAAACCCGTCCTTGCAAGAACAATCGGCTCTTACTCCGCTAGGCCCATCTCTCCAGCCCCCCACCCCCCAGTGTGTCTTGTTAATGCAATTGACTCCTCCACCCAGTCTGAGTGGTGTGTGGCAAGCTGACCCACATCTGCTGCTTCTCCAGTGTGGTCTGGGGCAATTCGAGTTAGAATCACCCAGGAAGCCTGTTAAGACTGCTCAGAGTCACAGATCCAGAGGAGGAAAGGAACTACAGTCTCAGCAAGTCTAGGGACTCATATTCTTCCCGATGCCCCATAATTCAGTGCTCAGATTCATTCAGTGAGAATCGATGCATCACTCACAGTGAGAAATAGACCTGCCAGGTAGAGCAAGCAAGGGTCAGCTGGCCCAATATCATTTCCCATGGGCATAGATATGCAAATGGAAAGATACTGAATTCCCATCCAAAGGTCACTTGGGGCCTGGAATCCTCCCCAGGAGTTGAAAGGGCATCTTAGAGGGTCTCAGCATGATCCATACTGGCATGAGACTCGTCCATCATAATTGGGCATCTTCATCCCAGATGCTGCTGATGGAAGATTCCAAAAGATGCCCTATCCCCTGCAGCTCACTCTCTGCCCTCCCAGCCACCATCTGTTAGGCAGGTGCCAAGGTCTAATGGATCAGGCGATGTCCTTGAGGCCACCGATGGAGCGTCACACAGTACCTGGCATCCCTTAGCACTCATCTCCACCTTGGGGCTGGTGGAGGAGGGGTGCACACATGACTCTCCCCTCACTTCCACCTCTTCCTAGTCTGCTGACCACCTATGCTCCAAGGTACAGGCTGGACCTGAGTCCTAGCTCAGCCATTACTGTGTGGGTAAGGCCGTGTCAGACATGCCAGCTCTCCAAAATACAGTTTCCTCCCCTGTCCAAATAGGCACGAAATGCTCTATCCCTCTAGTTCTTTGAACCCTTGTGCAGAATGCACGATATAAACATTATTGACAGGCCCAAGCCTCAACCCCCAGGTAAAGTACTCAACAAAATGTGGTTGGAATGGACTGAGCTCAGCACTCCTTTGGAATGCTTGTGATTGGGGTAGGGATGGGGCAAAGGGAAAAGAGAAGGGGGGCAGCAGGGAGAGGAAGAGCCTATGTTTAGAGGTCAGCAAGGTCTGTGTGGGGTATCATTTGCCTATCTGCAAAGTGGGGCAAGTACCCCATGATGGGATGGTTGTGAAGATTTAGTGAGCTAGGTAGACAGGAGCTGTTGCTCTGGGTGATACACATGCATACACATTAACATGTTCTGATGGACAGATGTGTGCTTGCATGTGTGTAACTAATAGACTAACACGTAAAGGTGTTTTCTGCATGCCAGGCCCTGTCATAAGCATAGTGTTTGACTCTGGACCCTTTCAATAGTCTAAGAAGCAGATGTTACCTGCTTGACAGATGTGGAAGTTGAGCCACGGGGCTCGAAAAAGGTGGCCAAGTTATCAGTCAAGTCTCAATCTAGATCCTTCTATTTCTTCACTGATTGTGCTGAGGTGGGAGAGGGTCAGGTGCACCCTCCATCTCAGGACTGAACCAAGGCTGCTGCTTTAGTAGCTGCCAGGGGCCTCGCCTGTTTATCCTCGAGGAAGCTGTGTAGCCAGGGGACTCCATATAGTATATAGATACTGGGCTGGAGCACAAAGGGCTGGTGTTGGGTCTGCCCAAACTTGAACCCCCAGAGGCCTGACTTGCCCTAAGTGTGGTCCTGACCTCCGCTACCCCAGGACTGGTCGGGTCTGACGTGGCTGTGTTTTGAGGACACATCTGGATATTCAAGGAGGTCATAAAACGTGAGGCCGCACTGCCTGCACCCTGAGTCTGTCGCATCCTGTAATTCTCCCAGAAACTGGTACCTTCCAGCAGCCCTGGCCCAGGGCCCCTGGAGGCACAGTAGGGATGTTCCCTCCAGTGCGACCATGACCTTATCCTCGATCCACACACAGCAGGTGGACTACTCCACACTGCAGAACCAAACAGCCCTAGAAGCCAGTTGGGTCCCACCACAAAAACAGAGGCAGTAACCTTAGAAACCAAATTGGGGAAAGTTACAAACTAAATACCTGCTTTATTTACAAGAATAACCCACAGACCTTATGTTTTTAAAGAAAGCAGGGAAGAGACCAATCCAGTCTTGAGAGGGTGTCAGGGAAGGAAGAGCAGAGTGAGGGCGGCGTCTCCACCGGGGCTGGGGACTGGGGGATGCTCTAGTACTTAGATGGGGTGGGAACGGTGGTGTTCGTTTTATTATCTGCATACCACATATATTATGCATGTGTTTATCAGAATCAGCTGTACTGAGCATGGGAAGCCAGACTTCCTCCTGTGTATGTCACACAAGCAATTTCACATCATGGTCGTCATTTCAATCAACCCCATCCCTTGTGCCAGTTAGACTAAATCTAACCCATCCACAAGGACCATAGTCAGGGACCCTCACACCAAGTCCTGCTCTGAATACTGGCCATCCATTAGCACAGTCTATCTCCTCCCTACCCCCCCCCCCGCCCTGAGCAGCCCCTAGACGGCAATGGGATGTTTATTATCTGCATGTTGGAAGTGGGGAAACTGAGTCAGTGAGGTTCACCTTCCCAAAGGCTACTCACTACGTGGTACAGCTGGCACTCAAATCTAGCACACCTGGCTCTTGAGGCCATCTCTAGCTACTGGGCAGCACCTCCCTGCAGCCCACAGTTTGTCTAGTTTGCCTGAATGCTCAGCCTGGTCCTTGCTATGGGGGAAGTTCCCGTGTTTCCGGATACTGGAACCAAGGCTGAGCTGCAGGTGCAGACCTGCTCTGTGTAGCTCCTACCCGGCCCAGGGACAGAGTCAAACACAGCTCTTCTTCAAAGGCTGTAATAGATCCACCCGACTACTAGGGCCCATGCGAGGCACCCTGCCTGCCCGCCCTTGATGCTAAATGACCTCAGCCATGGCAGTCCCAGAAGACACTCCCAGTGCCTGGAAGCACTTTTGGCCGACCCTCCTTGCATCTTCCTCTCTGGTTTTCAGAAGCTGGTGCTCCCACGACGGTTCAACTTCCACAACAAATCCATGCCACTCTTGACCCTTGAACAGGCTCTGATGATGCCCAATGCCTCGGTCTCCCCAACACGAGCTTTACAGAAGGCTGCATGAGCTACGCCGGACCTTGCACGACCACATCTGTTCTCTGTTTTTCTTTTCCCCCTTAGAGCTTGAAGCCGTTCACAGACAGGTCTCTTGGACTGGCTTTTGGAACGTAGAGGGACTAATGCCCTACCAGTCTCCCCCTCCTCCCACAAGCCCTTCATTCCATCCAAGCAGCTGTGACGGAACCACATTGCAATAGATATTAATTGCTACATTAAATCCTATGATACTGCTTAAGAGAATGTTCATTTAATTTCCCTGCAACTGTGGTCAACCTGATCTTTAATCGAAACTGACAGGCACAATTTAAATCAGGTAACAAGCCCTCCCCCCTTTAAAAGAGCCAAGAATGGTATGAATATTAAACGGGTCGGGACAGTTGGCAACACTAATACAGCTTAAGTCAGAACAAGCCTCTGCTGCAGCTTAATTATTCATGCTCCCCTGGTAAGTCAGGCCCTGACAGCAGTGTCACAAGGAGTTCAGGAAACTTCCTCTATGTGACATGAAAGAAGAGGGGGGGTCAAGGGTGGGGACAGCATGGCTCAGGGTCCTAAGTTAGGCTTTGGCTGCCTAAGGGTGTTCTCCAAGCCAGAACCACCCTGGGTGGTCTCAGTGGTCAGGTGCTGCTGTCACTTACACTTAAAGCTGGATGCTAAGTAGCAGAGGGACAGGGACAAGCACCCAAGAGTACAGGGGAAGGGTAGTGTTTGGGCCTCAGAGACGGAGACACACGACGTAGGAGAGAACAGAGAAACACAGAGGACANTGGTTTTCACTTTATGTTGAGCTGTGATGTGAAAGTAAGTCTAAAAGCAGGTAAAAGTCCTGCCACTTCCTTGGCATGTGCACCACACTTCTTTCTGGTCTTTGTATTCACTTGTGCTTGTGCTGTTCCTGTTTTACCACTGAGTCACATTTTTTTGGTTTAAAGTCAGAACTCTTTGTGATATTATCCTAATAGCAGCCAGCCATTTACTAATATGAAAACTGATGATAATCATGAGTAAACGGCTGATATACTGCCCTCTTCCCCCTTTCCCTCCCCCTTCCCTCTCCCTCTTCAGCTGTATTCACACTGGTGTCAGAACTGCAGAACTGCATAGACGTAAATCCTAGCCACACCTGTCCTGCCTCTGTGCCCCAGGACAGGGATGGAGGGAGGTGTCTCTACCTGTGCCCGTGACTGGGATCTCTGAAGCAAGATCGGTTCTGTGTGCGAACCACACTGTACCAGACGCAGCCAGTGTGGCGGAAGGACAATGCTTGCTGCTCCAATCCAGGCTTCTTGCTGGCTGTGAAAAGTCAATTTAGGAGCAGACAAAAGAGCATTCACGGAATAAAAAGGGGGACCTTGGCAATCTCAAAGGTGAACTGCACAAGATGAAATAAAACAGGAGTTAATACAAGTCCTGGATCTTAGGTAAGAAGAATTTGAACAAAGACACAGAGGCTGAGACACATGGCTTGAGTGTAAGGTATAGGAGACAGACTTGTGAGGTTCAGACAGCTGATCAATGTGTGTCACCAAAGGGCTGATACAGTCTGTGGCTGCATTAATAGAGACAGGGTGCACACAAAGAAGGAGGTGTCAGAACAGTTCTACTTTGGGTTGATCAACTTATGTCAACAATATTGAGTTTCATTCTGGAAAACTTATATACCCTGGGAGGTTACAGACACAGCGGTTTGGCTCACAGGACCCAATCAGGATGGAGAGAGGATTAGAGTAACAGCAGACTGTGGCTCTTTTGTCATGCACCAGAAACTATTCCAAACCTATTCTTCACCCCCCACCCCCACATCAGACTAGATTTGAGCTCTTAGAAGAGGGGTAGGGTGTGGAGGATGAAGTGCAAGACAGACTGTGGAGAGCCACACATGTCTTCCTAATGACCATGGCAAGAGGTAACTGTGTGCCATTTATACCAACACCAGCCCCTCCCCTCCTGTGGCAGACATTACTACTAGATGACAGAGCTTATCCCACTGAGGCCAAATGTAATTTTCAAAGCACTGATACTATGATCAGTCAAAGGAAGATCTCATAGGCCAGTCTTTCTCCATCTAGACAGGACGGGGACAGGGTGGTCATGTGTGAAAGATGATCATCCTAAGAAAAGGCGGAACCTTTGCTAAGTGAGCAAGACACCTAAGTGTGGCTGGCAGACCATCTTGGAGGCAGACACAGCCCAGTCACTTGTGCACTCAGAATGGAATCAGCTCTGGGATAGCAGCAAGACCATTTGTTCCCAGAATCTCATTTCAACTTTTTCCTAAACACACAAAAGACTACATTTCCCAGCCTCCCTTGCAGTCAGTTTGGGATCATGTGACTGGGTTCTGGCCAGTGGGCAGCAAGCAGAATAGAAAAATTTGCTTCTGGGCCAGCTGATTTAAAACCCCGAGGAGGTCAGGGTCCCTGGCATTTTTCCACTTCTTCAGTGAGTCAGAGGACATGAGTTGGGGGTAGCAATGCAGGAGAAGCCCGGATCCCTGTGTCACCACTAGGAAGAAAGCAACATGATCAGGGCCCGACTCATATCGGACCGTGCTGGAAGCAGAACCAGCCTCTCATGCAGGGCACCGTGTATATACCTATAACTCTAGTATTCCGGAGGCAGAGTCAGGGGATCACTGTAAATCTCAGGCCAGTCTGCTATGCATAGTGAGTTCCAGGCCAGCCAGGGCTACATAACTGGGCTCTATCTCAGAAAAACAAGCAAATCTAACCTTAGTGATGCTAAGGGAGATGTCCGAGTGTGCTTGTTTTTTGTTTTTTAATTATTTTTTTATTTTTTATGTGTATGAATGTACTGTCTGCGTGTAGGTTTGTGCACCTGTGTTGTGCAATGCCACGGAGGTCAGAAGAGGGCGTCGGTTTCCCCTGGAACTGGAGCTAAAGACGGTTCTCAGCCACCATGTGGGTGCTGGGGATCAAACCCGGGTCCTCTGCAAGAACAATCGGTGCTCTTAACCGCTAGGCCATCTCTCCAGCCCCCCACCCCCCAGTGTGCTTGTTAATGCAATAGACTCTCTCACCCAGTCTGAGTAGGTGTGTGGCAAGCTGACCCACATCTGCTGCTTCTCCAGTGTGGTCTGGGGCAATTCGAGTTAGAATCACCCAGGAAGCCTGTTAAGACTGCTCAGAGTCACAGATCCAGAGGAGGAAAGGAACTACAGTCTCAGCAAGTCTAGGGACTCATATTCTTCCCGATGCCCCATAATTCAGTGCTCAGATTCATTCACGAGAATCGATGCATCACTCACAGTGAGAAATAGACCTGCCAGGTAGAGCAAGCAAGGGTCAGCTGGCCCAATATCATTTCCCATGGGCATAGATATGCAAATGGAAAGATACTGAATTCCCATCCAAAGGTCACTTGGGGCCTGGAATCCTCCCCAGGAGTTGAAAGGGCATCTTAGAGGGTCTCAGCATGATCCATACTGGCATGAGACTCGTCCATCATAATTGGGCATCTTCATCCCAGATGCTGCTGATGGAAGATTCCAAAAGATGCCCTATCCCCTGCAGCTCACTCTCTGCCCTCCCAGCCACCTCTTTAGGCAGGTGCCAAGGTCTAATGGATCAGGCGATGTCCTTGAGGCCACCGATGGAGCGTCACACAGTACCTGGCATCCCTTAGCACTCATCTCCACCTTGGGGCTGGTGGAGGAGGGGTGCACACATGACTCTCCCCTCACTTCCACCTCTTCCTAGTCTGCTGACCACCTATGCTCCAAGGTACAGGCTGGACCTGAGTCCTAGCTCAGCCATTACTGTGTGGGTAAGGCCGTGTCAGACATGCCAGCTCTCCAAAATACAGTTTCCTCCCCTGTCAAATAGGCACGAAATGCTCTACCCTCGTTCTTTGAACCCTTGTGCAGAATGCACGATATAAACATTATTGACAGGCCCAAGCCTCAACCCCCAGGTAAAGTACTCAACAAAATGTGGTTGGAATGGACTGAGCTCAGCACTCCTTTGGAATGCTTGTGATTGGGGTAGGGATGGGGCAAAGGGAAAAGAGAAGGGGGGCAGCAGGGAGAGAAAGAGCCTATGTTTAGAGGTCAGCAAGGTCTGTGTGGGGTATCATTTGCCTATCTGCAAAGTGGGGCAAGTACCACATGATGGGATGGTTGTGAAGATTTAGTGAGCTAGGTAGACAGGAGCTGTTGCTCTGGGTGATACACAGGTAGATAGGAGCTGTTGCTCTGGGTGATACACATGCATACACATGCATGTTCTGATGGACAGATGTGTGCTTGCATGTGTGTAACTAATAGACTAACACGTAAAGGTGTTTTCTGCATGCCAGGCCCTGTCATAAGCATAGTGTTTGACTCTGGACCCTTTCAATAGTCTAAGAAGCAGATGTTACCTGCTTGACAGATGTGGAAGTTGAGCCACGGGGCTCGAAAAAGGTGGCCAAGTTATCAGTCAAGTCTCAATCTAGATCCTTCTATTTCTTCACTGATTGTGCTGAGGTGGGAGAGGGTCAGGTGCACCCTCCATCTCAGGACTGAACCAAGGCTGCTGCTTTAGTAGCTGCCAGGGGCCTCGCCTGTTTATCCTCGAGGAAGCTGTGTAGCCAGGGGACTCCATATAGTATATAGATACTGGGCTGGAGCACAAAGGGCTGGTGTTGGGTCTGCCCAAACTTGAACCCCCAGAGGCCTGACTTGCCCTAAGTGTGGTCCTGACCTCCGCTACCCCAGGACTGGTCGGGTCTGACGTGGCTGTGTTTTGAGGACACATCTGGATATTCAAGGAGGTCATAAAACGTGAGGCCGCACTGCCTGCACCCTGAGACTGTCGCATCCTGTAATTCTCCCAGAAACTGGTACCTTCCAGCAGCCCTGGCCCAGGGCCCCTGGAGGCACAGTAGGGATGTTCCCTCCAGTGCGACCATGACCTTATCCTCGATCCACACACAGCAGGTGGACTACTCCACACTGCAGAACCAAACAGCCCTAGAAGCCAGTTGGGTCCCACCACAAAAACAGAGGCAGTAACCTTAGAAACCAAATTGGGGAAAGTTACAAACTAAATACCTGCTTTATTTACAAGAATAACCCACAGACCTTATGTTTTTAAAGAAAGCAGGGAAGAGACCAATCCAGTCTTGAGAGGGTGTCAGGGAAGGAAGAGCAGAGTGAGGGCGGCGTCTCCACCGGGGCTGGGGACTGGGGGATGCTCTAGTACTTAGATGGGGTGGGAACGGTGGTGTTCGTTTTATTATCTGCATACCACATATATTATGCATGTGCTTTAATAAGAATCAGATGTACTGAGCAGGGGAAGCCAGCACCTTCCTCCTGTGTATGTCACACAAGCAATTTCACATCATGGTCGTCATTTCAATCAACCCCATCCCTTGTGCCAGTTAGACTAAATCTAACCCATCCACAAGGACCATAGTCAGGGACCCTCACACCAAGTCCTGCTCTGAATACTGGCCATCCATTAGCACAGTCTATCTCCTCCCTACCCCCCCCCCCGCCCTGAGCAGCCCCTAGACGGCAATGGGATGTTTATTATCTGCATGTTGGAAGTGGGGAAACTGAGTCAGTGAGGTTCACCTTCCCAAAGGCTACTCACTACGTGGTACAGCTGGCACTCAAATCTAGCACACCTGGCTCTTGAGGCCATCTCTAGCTACTGGGCAGCACCTCCCTGCAGCCCACAGTTTGTCTAGTTTGCCTGAATGCTCAGCCTGGTCCTTGCTATGGGGGAAGTTCCCGTGTTTCCGGATACTGGAACCAAGGCTGAGCTGCAGGTGCAGACCTGCTCTGTGTAGCTCCTACCCGGCCCAGGGACAGAGTCAAACACAGCTCTTCTTCAAAGGCTGTAATAGATCCACCCGACTACTAGGGCCCATGCGAGGCACCCTGCCTGCCCGCCCTTGATGCTAAATGACCTCAGCCATGGCAGTCCCAGAAGACACTCCCAGTGCCTGGAAGCACTTTTGGCCGACCCTCCTTGCATCTTCCTCTCTGGTTTTCAGAAGCTGGTGCTCCCACGACGGTTCAACTTCCACAACAAATCCATGCCACTCTTGACCCTTGAACAGGCTCTGATGATGCCCAATGCCTCGGTCTCCCCAACACGAGCTTTACAGAAGGCTGCATGAGCTACGCCGGACCTTGCAAGACAACATCTGTCATCTGTTTTCTGTTCCCCTTAGAGATGAAGCCAGCTAAAGACCAGGTCTCTCTGGGACCTGGCTTTTGGAAAGTAGAGACTTAAGGGCCCTACCAGCCTCCCCCTCCTCCCACAAGCCCTTCATTCCATCCAAGCAGCTGTGACGGAACCACATTGCAATAGATATTAATTGCTACATTAAATCCTATGATACTGCTTAAGAGAATGTTCATTTAATTTCCCTGCAACTGTGGTCAACCTGATCTTTAATCGAAACTGACAGGCACAATTTAAATCAGGTAACAAGCCCTCCCCCCTTTAAAAGAGCCAAGAATGGTATGAATATTAAACGGGTCGGGACAGTTGGCAACACTAATACAGCTTAAGTCAGAACAAGCCTCTGCTGCAGCTTAATTATTCATGCTCCCCTGGTAAGTCAGGCCCTGACAGCAGTGTCACAAGGAGTTCAGGAAACTTCCTCTATGTGACATGAAAGAAGAGGGGGGGTCAAGGGTGGGGACAGCATGGCTCAGGGTCCTAAGTTAGGCTTTGGCTGCCTAAGGGTGTTCTCCAAGCCAGAACCACCCTGGGTGGTCTCAGTGGTCAGGTGCTGCTGTCACTTACACTTAAAGCTGGATGCTAAGTAGCAGAGGGACAGGGACAAGCACCCAAGAGTACAGGGGAAGGGTAGTGTTTGGGCCTCAGAGACGGAGACACAAGAAGTAGGAGAGACAGAGACACACAGAGACAAACTCAACTGGAAGAATAGTATATAGAGCTCAGAGCCAGAAGTCACATAGCAGCCAGAGAGGCGGTGCAGGGACAAGGAGGACAAGGATGGAGAGGGGCTGCCCAGGGCCCATTGAAGACAAGACAGCAGGTAGGTACTGCAGAGCGACACGGCTTAAACCATCAGGTTTTCAATTTGTCATTGTTTTTGAGACAAGATTTTACACTACCTAGCCCAGGCTGGCCTTGAACTAACTCTGTAGCCTGGGCTAGCCCCACAATTCATGGCATTCCTCTGGCCTCAGCCTCCTAAGTGCTAAGATTACAGGTATGCACCATCATGCCCAAACGATTCAGAGAAAGTAGAAGCAGACAGATGTGTTCAGTGTAACATCTGGAAAGGTGGAGGGCTTATGGGAAGGCAGAAGGCCCTGCAGCTTCTCTAACTCCCATAACACATCTGGCTAAATGAGCCAGATCCCTAAATTACTGGGGTACCAGAAAACAGGAAAACCACATGGAGTCTGGGAAACTGCACAGGCAGGGAGCTGCTGACAAGAGGCCACGAAGACTGCGGACGGACCAGAGGGAAGCAGGAGACAGATCAGGTTCAGACCAGACAGGAAGGGGCAAGGGACCAGCAAGAGATGAGAAAGAGGGGGCGGGGGTGAAAAGGAAAGGCCAGAAGAGATGCCACAAGCAGAGAGCCTGAACACAGAGCCAGGGACACAGCAGGTGAGACGGTCGGAGGCAAAGCAGGACACACTGCCTTTCCTCACTGTGTGCTGGACCCTGTCCCCAAAACTCTCTCCTTCTCTCCCCTTCCCTCCCTGTCTTCCTTCCTCCCTCCCCCTTCCTCCCTTCCTTTCTTCCCTCTTCCATTCCTTCCTTCCTCTCTCCCTTCCTCCTTCTTTTCCTTCTTCTCTCTCCATCTTTCCCTCTTCCTCCCTCCCTTCTATCTGCTCTTTCTTCACCCCCTTCTCAGACTCCCCAAATCCAGAAGGATTTCTGGCACATTCCTTCCTGAGCACACTGTCTAGTACTGAGAGGCCCCTCTGAGCCCAGATGGCCAGGTATTTGGGCATTTATTCACTTCCTCTGCCCGGATTCCCCAGTCTCTCCCCTCCCCCTCCCCCACCCCAGTTCCGAGAACAGAAATCACTTATCGCTCTTGGTGCCTCAGTTTCTCCATCCTTCAGTGTGGTGTGAAGACCCTGGAGGAGGTTGTGAGGCACCGCTGAGTAAACATGGGCACTGCACACGTGGTCCCAGCACAAGGCCACTTCCCCTGTATAAATGCTCCTAGATTAAAGTGTATACCCAAGTCTGGTCCTCCCAAGAAGCCACCTCCAGCTAGGTCCTCTCTGTTTCTGAGGGGACAGAGCCTGTCCCCAGCCCTCCTCCTAGCCAGCCAGGCATGGCTCTCTGGGGCAGCCTCTGTGGCTAGAGTTTGCTTACAGGCTCCTGGCCCGCTCTGACCAGAGGGGATGGTTAATGGAAAGGAGGGCACGGCAGCCTGAACATGTTTGCCCTCGGCCTCGTGTGACATTTACACACTGGAAAGCAGTGGTCTCAGCGTGGAGGCTGGAAAGCCAGCCAAGTGGGAGAGCATGTCCCCAGAGCTAGGTCAGGGGACCATCTGAGGAGTCCAAGCTCGGCATCTCCTTTCTGGGGCACCAATATCCCCGTCCCCTCCAAGGACCAGCAAACAGTTGAGTGTACCTGAGAAAGTGGTTAGGGGTGTCAAAAAAAAGCCCCTGCCTGGGACCTTGTTCCCAGAGATCAGGCCTGGAAACAAAGATGAAAACGAAGGCCTCATTTAGCAACTAGAAAGGATTTAACACCATGATAACAGAACATCAGCCCTAGAGTAGACAGTCTGAGCATGGGTCCCTGTGAGCCAGAGCAGTACTTCAAGAGGACCACAGACAAGGGTCAGGGCACCAAACCAAACGGATCTTAACTGCTGGGCCTCAGGCTGGTTGCTCAACCTTTGACTGAGCATCAGTCAAAGTAATGGCATATAAACCTGATTAAATGACACGCAAACCAGCAACAGTTATTAGCACCTATAGTAAGGACCCTGCAAATGACAGCCACTATCCTTTATCTTATAAAATGACTAGTACACAAGAGCAATGTAAAACACAGCGTCTCCCAGCCCCTGTTCCTCAGGGGTCAACCACAAAATGACTGGGCCACATAGCAACCAGACAACTCTGAAGTAAGAAAGAGCATCATACTCACTAGAGGATGCTTCAAGATCATGAATGAGGTAGGACAGTAGGTAAACCTCTGTGTGGATGGTCCCATGTGAGTTCATTCTCTTAGCAAATTCATTTTACTGAGTACCAAGCCTATGTACCACATGCGCTCCGAGACCAAGAAGCAACCAGCAAGATCCTGACTCTTCCAGAACTTAGGCTGGGTTTCACCACAGCAGGGCCCAGAGCTCATGAACGAGATGATGGTGGCTACAGCACAGTCAGGACATGTGCTGGAGTCTCACCGAATACCAAGCCAAGCAAAGAGCTTTGCTTGCAGTATCTTTATACTGATAATAGTCTTGTAAAGCAGATACTCTCGATTAACCACATCACGAAGGGAGAAAGTGAAGCCAAGGGGTCAGGCCAGTTGGTCGTGAGACTAAGCAATGGTCTTTACTCTGTCAACGCATCTACGTCAGGTGTTTCCTCTGGGTTGAGCCATACAGGAAAACATGGGAGCCTTCATTCCAGTAGAGAAGAAAGACAGTAAAGAAATAAAACAAGGTGAGTGCAGGCATTTGTGAAGGGAAAATAGGGGAGGGTGCAAAAGTAAAGAATAACAAGAAGCCAGGTACGGTGGCACACGCCTCTGATCCCCGCACTCGGGAGGCAGAGGCAGGCAGATCTGTGTGAGTTCAGGGCCAGCCTGGTCTACATAGTGAGTTCTAGGACAGCCGGAGCTTTAGGACAGGGAGACCCTGTCTCAAAAAGAGAAATGAATAAATAAATAAATAAATAAATAAATAAATAAATAAATAGAAATTTATTTTGGTGCTTGGCACATAGTAGGCGCACAGCTGTTTGCTGACTGACAGAAAGAAGTTATGTGGTGTTATTTTTGTTTGTTTTTGCTGACCCCTAAAACTAATCAAACAAGGAGTAGAATCCCAGTAGGAGCGATGCAAAGGCTCTGTGGTAGCAGAGCTTGGCATGATGGAGAGATGGAGGAACTGTGGCCTGGACACAGTAGACAAGGCACAGAATGATTTGATGAGTGTGGAGGGGTAGGCAGGGATCCTGTCTCTGTAGGTCACCAAGGTGAAGGGGGTTCATATGGGGCCTCCCAGGATAGGCTGAATCTCTTTTCGTCCCCCTCCAATCTGACCCTCCAACTGTTTGGACCAATAGGATGTCCCAGAAGCCTTCAAAGATCCACAGTTGAAAGATCTACATTTGCCACTTAGAACTCAGTGCTAGCTGGGAGGAGTTTATGGAAAGTTAAAGCTTCTCCAGCAACAGGCAGGAGCCCCAGCTGTGCTTCCAGCTGTGGACAAGTGGTATGTCCATGGACTGCCACCCGGTGGTCGCCATGTGGAACAGAAGAACCATCCAGCTGATGAGTCACTCAAGACCCTTAGGAGAGAGAGGTCTGCTTACTATGTCATTTTGGGGTGGTTTGTTGTTGTACAACCTTGGGTCCCTGAGACAGAACGAATAGGTCAAGCAAGGGTAAAGGCAGCCTTAGATGCTTCAGACCAGACAGAGCTCAGGAGCTGGGAGCTGTGCCCAGTCCCAGGGCTGGGGAGTACGGTCTCTGCCTCAAGCTGTCAGTGCCTCTCCTGCCCACCAGACCCCCAGCCCGTTCTCCTTCCCGTTCTGATTCCATCGGCCATGCCCTGCTTCTGACCCTTTCATGGGGACCCTGTTCACTGAAGCCATACTGCCAGATGTCCGCTCCGCTTCCTGTCATCTTTCCCTCACTGTTCCAGGGCCCAGAGTCAATGCTGGCCTGGGAGATTCCTCTCACTACCACCTCTAGGGAGCAGCTGCCCCCCCACCTCCCCTCTGCACTCACTGATGTGACTCACTGACCTTTACCAGCCCGAGACTTGATGGGCCTGGTGTTTTATTAACCTAATAAAAAGGCAGCCGGGTACAGGGGCTTAACATTTCTGGAGAGGAAGGCTCTGCCCCCCGGGCATTGGGAGGAAGAAATACTGTCTGGGGCTGAGCTCCCCCAGCTCTGGTCTCGGGGACTTCTCACAGGGATGCAAAGAGCCATTCATTGTATTCCCCATCAAACAGCAGCAGTGAGCCCCAGAGCTTAATTTAATTTTGTAATCAGTGCAGGCACAGGCAGAGGAAGACTGCTCACTGTTTTTTTCACTTTGCTTTTTAATAGGATATCTGACAGCACACATAATACAGTGGCTTTATGCAATAAAGAATGCACACGTACACACACACACACACACACACACACACACACACGAATGTACTGCAAGGCAGCCTCAGGAAAGTGTAAAGAATCTTGGATCTGGAGGCCAGAGGCCTCCTCCCCCATCACGTGGAGGTTTGGTAAACCCCTTCATTCCTCTGTACCTCTTTAGTTAGTGAGAAGGTTTTCCTTATTTTTCTCACATTTGGTGATAAATAATAGCAAGCTGAATATTTATTGCAGGCTTGACACAACTACTAGGGAGTATGCAAACGCCACATTGGGTTTTTGTAGCTAGCTTACGGTCAATATCTTGTTTCTAGAGGAGGGATCTGATGCATAGAATGGTTGAGTAGCTCACCCAGGGACACACAGCAAGGAAGTGGTGGAGCTGGACCTCAGAAGGGCTTTGGTTGGAAGCAACAGAAGCTGACTCCAGGTGTTTAGGGAGAAGCCGGCCATGGAACGGGCAGCAAAGGGCCAGAGGAGCCGGCTTGAGGCTGAGCTTCTAAAACCAATGGCCGTCACTGACCCACCTTCCCCGCAGCTCCTCCCAGACCTGCCACTCCCACTCCCACGCAGGAGCCCCAGCTGTGCTGCTGCCCCCCCCCCCCCTTGACGGCAAGCTGCCTTTAGCAGAAAGCATCATCACACTGTCTCTTATCTAGAATCCAGACAGGGCGTGGGGCTGGCAGAGCTTGGGCTCTGAAGCCTGGCTTGAAGTGGGTGGAGCCGGTGAGCCTTGCTTTTCTCCTCTGGAGTCATAGCACTAAGGCTAGAAGCTGAACAGATGGAAGAGACTCAAAATGTACCCGTGGCCAAAGCAAAGTGATACAGCTGCCTGGGAGAAGGACGCCAGTAGCCAGGCCTGAGCCTTCTCTAGACAGACCAGAAGAGCAAATGCTGAGAAAGCTGGGTGGGTAGACTGGGCTGGGTTGGAAAGATGGCTCAGCACTTAAGAGCACTGGCTGCTCTTGGAGAAGACCAGATCAATTCCTAGCACCCTCATGGCAGCTAACAGCTACTTGTAACTCCAGTTTCAGGAGATCTGACACCCTCTTCTGGCCTCTGCAGATATTGCATACATATTGTGAGCTTACATACCTATAGACAAAACACATATAAAGTAAAGATAAATAGATTTTAAAAAGTTAAAACAAAGAGACTAGGCTGGGAGTTAGGTCAGCTGGTGAAGTGCTTGCCTCACAAGTATGAAGACCTGTGTTCTGTCCCCAGAAGCCCCATACGAAGCTGGGCATGGTGGTGTGTGCTTGGAATTCTGGTGCTAGGGAGGGAGAGACAGAGGCTTTGTATTGAGGTGGCAGGAAACGGTTACTAACCCAGGTGGGTCATGCATGCTCCAGAGGCTTTGCTACTGAGGGCTAATTCCTGGCATCATCCCTGCATTCAGAGGCTGCACTGCCAGCTCCAGTCCAAGGAAAAACCTGCCTCTAAAAAACAAGATGGGGCTGCTGATATGGCTCAGTGGGTAAAGGCTCGAGCCTTGGGACCTGAGTTCGATTCCCAGGACCCATGTAAATATAAAAAGAAAACTGACACCAGACAGTTGTCCTCTGACCACACATGTGCTGTAGCATGTTCCCCCAATCATATACATGTATATCATGCACACATACAAACTCACATAGTAATGATAAAATTTACAATAATTATAAGCCAAGGGGTCCTGGGAGTAACACTGAAGACTGATCTCTGCTTCTATAACACACACACACACACACACACACAATTGCCTCAACCTCCAGCACAGTGGCCTGAAGAAGGGTTTCCCAGAGGCACAGGGCACACAGGTCACTGAGCTGACAATGTTCACAGTCAGTGCTGGAACTCACCAAGGCAGAATTTCCCTGTGCTGTAAACACCAAACTTCCAGAGACTTAAGACGTTCTCAGAAATACCCTCCCAACCCCTGCACAAAATCCAGGGAACAAAGGCAGCATTCTGCAATCAAATGAATTTCCAGCTTGAGAAACACACAGCTGCAACTATCCATGCAGGCAGAGGGAGTGAGGAGGTAAGATGGTTCCGACTAGAGTGCGTGTGCTGAACTGTGTAGAGGGGGCTTCATGGCTTCTGTATTAGGGTGACAATTAGGGACCTCAAAGCAGGAGTGACTAAATGTCCTCAAGTCTTCATAGCAAAAATAGCAAATGTAGGTCCCTGGCAGTCTGGGATCAGCATCCATATGCCTGTCTACTCTGTTGTAGTCCCCTTGCACTAGAGGGCCTGAGGGGCAGATGGTCCTGGCAGAACTGGGGAGGGGTTCCCATGACTCTGCAACTGCTACCTAGGGGTGAGGAAAAGGACAGGGGCTCTGAGGGGCTGGTACGTGAACCAGGTGGCTATGGATCACAGCCTCGGGCTTGAGGGAGATGCCTGGTGCTGCATGGCAGGTGCTAGCTGGATGAAGTCAGGGTAGATCCCAGAGCAGGGGAGGGGCTGAGGGGGGGCATTAAGGACAGCCAAGCATGCAGAGCAAAAGGTCGGTCCCAGGAAAGCCAAGCCTTCTCCCTGGACCACAGACCAGCTACGTGGCTTTGGGCAACTGGCTTAGCCTCTCTGGCCATCCGGAGAATGAGTACAGGACGATGTGGAGTGAGCCTGGCAGAGCATGTGGTGCAGATCACTATCAACCTACTAGGTAGCCAATGCCTGTTCTCCCTCACTCCGTGGGGCTGCTGGCCTCCTGCCCTGAGCTGTGGCTTTCCCCAAGGGCCTTTACCAGTGCTCAAAGAACATATAACCTCAAGATCAGAAATAAGAAATACAAGCAAACTTGGCTCCTGACCTGTGCCTTCTCACTTTTGTTTGGTCAGTGGCTCTCTGCTTACTGGCATCATTCTTCCTCTACTACAGCCTCTACCTGATCCCCTGTGACCTAGTGGCCCAGCCCCAGACCCTGGGTCTTCTGTGGGGTGCCCCACAAGGGGTCCGTGAGCTCTTGAACATACCTTCCTACCCCAAATTCCATATGTCCACCAGGCCGGACTTAGCCAACCCTGCAGCTCAGGAGCTGAGGCACTTTAAAGCAGTTTCTAATACTGATGGTCAGTGGGCAGCTGAAGAAAAGGGATGGAGGCCTGAAGGAGCCTCTGCTGCAGATGTCTCTGAAGAGGTTCATGTTTCAAGCGCAATGCCTGGACTACTTTGGGCCCAGTCCACTAATGCTGGAAATCAGCCATTATCATACAGACATTGTGATATCAGGTGCCTTACACATGGCATCTATGTTGGATAGCTTTAGTGTTAACTGGACACATCTGGGTTGAGGGAACCTCAACTGGGGAATTGCCTCCATTGGACTGACCTGTGGCCCTGTCTGTGGGGTATTTTCTTGATTGTTGAGTGATGCACATTGAGTGATCTGGGCAGGTCTTATACTATGTAAAAAATCAGGCTGAGCATGGGCCAGGGGAGCAAGACAGCAAGCAGCGTTCCTTCATTGCCAGTGCTTCAGCTCCTGCCTCCAGGTTCCTGCCCTGAGTTCCTACCTTGGGCTTCTAGGAAATGTAAGACAAATAAACCCTTTCCTCCCCAAGTTGGTATTGGTCAGAGTGTTTTGTCACGGCAATTGAAGTCAAACTAGAACAGCATCCCCAACATTCGATGACCAATAAATGCTAATTGAGGACCTACTATTACCCTTCTGGGCCCCAGGGTACAGATGTGATCACAGCTGTCTGCAGTGGAGGGCTTGGAGGGCAGGTCAGCGATATTAACACAGCTCTGGCTGCTACGAGACACCAAGGAAGGGAAGAAAGATGTTCCACCAAGGAACCGAGGAACTGTGCCTGGTCTCAGGGTGAGGTGACTTGACTTGAAGGCCAACATTGAAAGAATGAGAAGAGGTGACCAGGGAAGAAAGGCAGAGAAGCATGCCAGTGGAGAGACTTGGAAAGCCTAAGGGCCATAGGCAAGCCCGAGATGTCATGCAGCGAGCGTGGCCATACAGGGTCTTAGAAACTGTGATAGGAATTTGTAGTTTACCATAAGAGCACCGAGGAGTCACAGCCAGCTTCTTGTCTTAGAAAGATCCCTATGAGGAACAGAGAAAAGATCAGTGAGTGGGGGGGGCTCCAGAAAGCCACATCTTCTGTCTGATCCCTACTCTAGACAACTTGTTTATCTCACTCATCGAATGCATTCAACAGTGCCAGGGATGGTGGTACCCGACTATAACCCCGGTACTCGGGAGGCTGAGGCAGCGGGATCACAAGTGTGAAGCAACTTATCAAGTTCCAGGCCAGCCTGTGCTCTGAGACCCTGTCTCAAATGACACTGTATATACTCGGCAGACACCATGCCTGCTCCCTGCTTCACATACCTCTCCACACCAGCCTAACTCCACCATCAGTCCACCCACAATTACCCCAGGAGCCTCCACAGGCCCCAAGCCAAGTTCTCCATCCCCTCCCATCAGCCAGTCAGAGCCCTACAGTCCCCCCTCCAGATGACCAAAGCCTGCGTTCCCCTTCTACCATTGGCTGGCCCGCCCTGTGAGGCACATGCCCCTGCCTATAGCTCTACCTGCAGCGTCTTGCCTGCCAGGCTGCTATGGTTGTCCTCCCCCAAGGTTGCCTTCAGTCCCTGGGCCCAGCCCACTGGGAAGCAGAACTGCTCTGAGTGGAGGAGGCATAGTGTTGCTATGAACGGGAACCAAATTCGGAGCCGGACCTGACCTTTCAGCCTTTGTAGCCCTGTGGCTTTGGGCTGCTCATTTATTCCTTACAAGGAGACGACTGCTTTATGAGGTTGATGGGAGAATAACTATGACCCTACATTCATGGTGCTTGTCACTAAGCCTCAACATGTTCCTTCCTGGCCTGGCATGTGAGTGGAGCTAGGCATTTTGCATGTGGTAAACCTCGGAATCTGAGTGAAGAGCACATTGACAGATTACCCAAGGGAAGCAACAGAAAAGAGGAGAGGTTGATTTTGATTCATAGTTTAGAGTCCATCCTGGCCGGAAGGCATGGCAGTTAGTCCAGCTCCCGTTGGTAGTGCTAAGAACCTGAGGTGGCTTAGGTGCAGCAGTTGATAAACAGAGAGCTAGACTGTAGCAGAGTCAGCTTCTGACCCTGGGGCCCAACTTCTACCTACCTGAAAGTCCAGCCTATACTCCCTGAATGCCCAGCATCTCGCCCCAAAGACCTGACTTCTGACCCTGGAGGCCTGGCCTCTACCCTTGAAGGCTCGGCTTCTACCCCTTAAGGCTTAATCCTATGGTCCAACACCTACCAGCTAGGCCTTACATCCAGAAGTTCCACAACCTCCCCAAACACGAGGTAGCCTAACTCAGGACTCACTGAACACCCTTGTTATCATGTGGCAGCCATGTATGAAACCTGGAAGGGCTGACCAAGTCTACACTCTATGCCGGGTATGTCAGCCATTTTCCCCACTTGAGTTATTAATTGAATTAGCCCTCCACTGTCCTAAGCAAAGCTGACTGTCAAGTTTCAGGGCTGGGCCACCTCCTGGAGCACCTCACTGACCTGCCTCCCACCCAAGCATGGACTGAAACCCAGGTCTTTACATCTGCAGGGGACAGGGAATGACACCCACACTGTCCACTTCCTGTGTCCTGATGCAGATGCTGGGAGCAGCGGGGAGCAGGGAGCCAGCCAGAGGCCGGGGGAGGAAGAGTCAGAGACAAAGAGATGTGGCTGCCAAGTCCTCTCCTCTCAGACAGGAGGAGGGAGTGCAGAGGAGCTGCGAATTTCCGAAGTTGAGCCGGGGACAGGTGCCTACTGTGCATCGCTGTGTGTGCAAGGGGAGATGGTTCCACGTGCACCTGCCTATCAGTGCAGTGGGCTTGAATGTGCGTCTGAGAGACCATCAGCTGAGACAGTCCAACCCTGGAGCAAATGGCATAAGCAAGGCTGAACTTCAAACAGTCCTTCTGTGACTTGATGACTCCATGGCAGGGGGTAGGGAGGGCGGAGGGATGCAAGGAAAGGCAGCGGCGTGCATGCTGCAGAAACCCGAGTTGGCCGCCTTCCACACCTTCCACGCCAGTCCTCCTGAATACCATCCTACTCTTCCAGCAGAGCGAACATCACAGCACAGTCCCCAACACTGGGGCCAGCCCTTCCCTGGGGTGTGAAGCTGCCGCACTCCCAGGCACTGACTGATATTTTATTGATTATATAACGCTTCACAAGCAATTGCAGATGGACCATCAAAGAAGCAATTTTCCTCCCTTCTGCTTTTTCTATGGATCTGTCCATGGAGCCCAGGCCACCCTGTGTAGGCATCTAGGGTGTGTTCAGATCACTAGACAGCCCAGCAAGGGTCCCAGTGCCCAGGACTCAGAACACCCAGTCCAGGTCTTGCTCTGAAATGCAGAGAATCAGAGGGACAGAGATCTTAGCTGTCCTTGACATGCCATGGAGCTGAGCATGGCTCTGGATCTGAGCATGGCTCTTGATCTGGGCATGGCTCCTGTTGGCCTTTCATTTTAAGGCAGTATTGTACAATGAGGACACACCATGGATGGGAGGCCAAGATGGTGCCATGTACACCACCAACCTGATTCTGAAGCCACAGAAGCCAGGGTCACCTCTAGGGTGACGGATATGTCACTCTTCACCTGGCCTCACTGGCCCTGCCCATGAAATGGGTGTGATCTCTCTGGGACAATTGGGTGGAATCCCTTACCCATCCCTGATATGGGAGAGAGGCATCCAGAGCCCAATGGTATGTGGCAGAAGAGAAGAAAGGAAGGGCATGGTGGGTAGAAGGACTCGAGTTGGAGGGCAGCTGGGGCTACACATGGAGACCCTGTCTCAAAAACGACGACAACGGGAACAGAAGGAAGCCCAGCTCTCCTGGAGCTTGCTAGCAAATAGACAATTACCAGCTCAGGATTCCACCTGAGCGAGCAGAGAGTGCGGGGGAGGAGCGCAGAGCTGCGCCTGGCATGTAACAAGTGCCTGGCAAGCCCAAGAAAGACAGTTCTGAGAGACAGCAGAGCTACCCGCCTAGGAGGAGCAGGTGTGGGCCCCGGAGCCACAGAACCAGTGGCCAGCCACTCAAGAGGCAGCAGGTGCTTATCACAAAGAATCTAAGAGTGTGGGAGTGGGCGGGCTCAGGAAGCTGTTTTCCAAAGGCGCCAAGGACCGCCTCCTCCCTCTACATGGGCCCCACTAGCAGGTTATGACTGGTTTCTGTCTGCCCAATGTGCCTTTGGGGGAATCTGCTTACATCTCCACCTTGGTAGACACTTTCATTTGCCCCATATACAGGAGGACACTGAGACATAAGAGAGGAAACCAAGGCAAACACCCCCAGCACCCCAGCACGAGGGGCTGGAAGAGTGAGCATGGCTTGTTCACCTAGGTCTCTGTCCTCCTTTGGTTAAGGAAAACATGCAGGACCCAGAACCTTGGAGACCAGGAGTCTCTAGGAGGAATGTGAATGACAGCCATGGCAAGGGCCAAACGCTCAGCCAGAGCCCGATGTGAGGGACCCAGGACCTCTACGACCAGGAGTCTCCATGAGGAATGTGAATGACAGCCATGACAAGGCCAAACGCTCAGCCAGAGCCTGACACAAACTTTGTTTTCACTTCTTTTTTCTTGGACTTTCTTTTTTGGTGTGTGTGGGAATGGTGCTGGGGTTGTGGAGGCTAGGCAAGCTCTGTACCACTGAGCTACACCTCAGCCCTCAGTCCAAACTCTGGGAGGCAACAATCCTATGGTGCATGCCAGTGAACGGGAGAGACAGATGGAGGGATCACACAGAGGCAGGAGTCCCCATGGAGATGGGGGTCACGTGGAGACAGCCTATGTCACCACCTTTCTCTCAGTCGCATCCCTGTCTTTGATCTGTCTTGCCTCTTGTGCTGCCTCCAGGGAACTTCACTTCCTGGGCGCCATGCCAGCTCCCAGAGGCCAAGACTAATGCCCATCGCACAAATGAGGACACAGAGACTCGCTGAACAGTTCTGACACCTGGTATGCCTGGTATCTGTCAGAGCCTGGACCCAGCCCCGGATGGCATGACCACACATTCTCTGGTATACATCAATGGTCTCCCCGTCCTCACTGTACCCCCTCAGCAGATGGTGTCAGTACAGCCACACTAGCATGTAATAAGCCCCCAGTGGGTATACACAAAATGAATGAGTAAATGAGTGAGTGACTGAGCCTGTCCCTTCCAGATCTCGTGACACTCTGGGAATGTCACAAGGACCAGGGACGAGCCTCATTCCTCTTTCCTCTTTCAGGTCAGGGACAGTTTCAGGGACATGGAGACAAGGTGGTTCATGGGACATGAAGGAGAGCAGGAAGTGTGGGGGGTGGGATCCACATGTTCTCACAGGTGCCCAAGCATCCCCTCTCCTCTTGCTTCCAGGCTGAGGAAGACACTGTAGAATAAATGCCAGTCCGGCTGCTCTGAGATGATGCTGGACAGCTCCCAAGATCTGTCCTCTGACTAAGACAAACCTACTCAGTAACAAGGCACAAAGCAGACTGCAATCCTCGAGGTTCGGGGAAGTCTCACTCCCCCAGGACTGCTGTTCTGCAGGAAGGCAGCGCTGACTCGGAAACCTGCTCTGCTACAACACAAGTGATGGAAGCGCGCCTTCCAAAGCATCTTAAAAATAAGATCATATATGTATATCTGCATATATATATATATATATATATATATATATATATATATATATTTAGAGAGAGAATATGACAGATGGATGGGGTACTCAGTGGAGTATTTTTAATCCCCAAGTCAGGATTATGTAAGGATGGAAAGAGAAACTGGAAGGCAGGTGGTGAGTCATCTGGGGCAGGCTGGGAAGGAAGGCACACCTCCCTCCAGCTCCACCAGCGCCTGCAGGTGCCAAGATCCCTAGGACCGCAGTGAGGCGGCAGAGGAGGTGGGCCCCCCCAGTGGGGGAGAGCCTCCTGTGGGTTGGCTGAGAGGACAGAAGTGTGGAGTTGCCAGGCTTAGCAGGAGGAAGGGAGAAAAGGGGCTCAGCCCAGCCTAGTCACAAAAGCTGAGTCCTGGAAACACTTGTCAATTTCCAGGAAATCGGAAAAGGCCTTGGAGATATTTTCGAGTGTGTACTTGGCTCTGCGCCGCAGATTCCTTGGCGCCTTCGCCTAGCCTGTAGTTTGCTAAGGATCCTGAAGGTGCTGTCCATAAGGCAAGTGCTGAGGGGCCACCTGGAGGGTTGACAGCCGAAAGCTCTTCTCTAGAGGCTGGGAGCCTTTGCTGCAGCCAACAGGCCTGCGTGGAAGCAAGATGCTTTGGGGTGAGACGCCAGGAAGCACATCTTGACTGGGAAGGAAGGAACGAGAGCTAGAGGAAGGAGGGAGGCTGGGCATGTCAGATCCTGAAGAAGTTCTAGAAGAGCAGCATCTATCTGCATGGTTTGCAGAGTCATGTCCGAGGCGGAAGCGGGAGCCAACGGCAAAGGGAAGCTGTCTCCCGGAATGGTTTCCCTAGGATGCTTAGGGCTCAAAAGTCTTGAAGATGCTATAAGCCGGCATCCACACTCCTTCCTCAGGCAGAAGAGTTCTCTATTCTTCCCATGACTCACAGCTGCTGTTTGCTCAGTGTTAACCAGGGTGCCAGCTTGGTGCCTCTCATGGGTGAGCATAATCCAGTCTCCACCCTATAAGATAAAGCCTAGTGATCCTGTGTTGTAGGCATGAAGACAGTGGCTTGGGGTCAGTGGATGAACGGGGATGTGAACCGTATCTGCATGACTCCAGATCTTACTCTCTGCCCTTGATGGTACGGATCTCCAGAACACCCAGGTACTACCATTCAGGATGACCCCTCTCCAGATCTTGGACACTCCAGGCTGTTTGGCCAAAGCCAAGAAAGGCAGTCAGAAGAGACGGATCTGTCCAGAGGCAACTTCATTTCTCTATGATATAGCTACCCGCAGGGAAAGAAAACAAACCCCATTCCTCAACACAGCCAGGAGTGAGCCAACTGCAGCTGCTGCTCCAGGGGGCTCCTTAGAGTCCTTGATGGCTGAAGTGACAGGGAGAGAAGGGAAGCAGCCAGAGCAGCCTGGAGGGAGGGCTCCTTCCTACCTACGGCCAATGGTGTTCTTCTATGCAAATGAGTCTTCTTTATGGGTCCTACTGGGGGGATTCTGGAGACAGGCCCGACCAGGTACTGTCACGGGCAAGGTCTGAGAGCCGTCTGGCCTCTGTGCTGATCAGAGTTACCTTTCAGCCCGAGCTTGAACTGCAGAAAGAGGAGAGAGAATGAAGATTATAAGGACTAGGCTGGGACAGACAGGCAAGGGAGCACAGGGGGGTAGGGAGGGAAGAGGCCGTGAGCATCTCGGAGGTACGGAGAAAGAGTAGAAGCCTGGGAACAGCCCAGCCAGCCAGCCAAGCCCTGTGGACTCAGAAGTGAGTCAGCAACCTCTGCCTTCTGGAGCTTTCTGTCTAATGGAGCAAGGGACAAGACAAACAGAAGTCCTCAGACATGGCAGCCTTGGTGGCAGCATGGTCATACAATAGAGCAAGGTGAGTAACACAAATAAAACAAAAACACTGAGAACTTGGGAAAGACAGAGGCCAGGAGCCTGAGAAACAGGGGCAGAATGAGAGATGAGACGAAGACCGAGGAATGGGAAAGAACAGAATCAGGAAGGTCAGAAAACACTTAGGACGAGAATGCCCTGTGTGGACAGAGAAAGTTAGACACAAGGAGACCCAGAAGCAGAGGCAGCGAGAGAGGACAGAGCAATGTGGTATGGAGTTGGACTCGAGACCTCCCCTGGCTCCATGAGCCTAGGCCATCTTAATTGCCAAGGGTTACGGTCTTCCTTAATGGGCCCCAAGGATTGAAAGATATTTATCTAGCAAACAATCTGCATTTCATAAGTAATAATTAATTTGCCTTCCCATTTTTTATTCATCAAAGACGTCTACAGCTGGCAATCAGCACTTCAGATCAGCAGGAGAGAGTACGTGCTGTTGCACGGAGTTGCTGCGCTGCCTGCCCAAAGCAAAGGAATCTGCCACCGAGTCATCAGCTTCTTGAAGCCTGATCACAGGTGAATGTGCCATTTGTGTTAAGTTCCCAGAGATGCTGACAGCAGTTCAAAGGACACAGAGAGACCCTGCTGCCTCCATGGCCCCCCAAATCCAGGGTCCCCATTATCAGATGACAGTTCATCTACGCTACGGGATGACAGGCTGAAGATAGTCTCCTTCCTCCAGAGGGCAAGGCCAGGGATGGACACACACAGTCTATCCAAGTAGCAAACTGTAACCATTAAAGTAACCAGAATTAGGCCGGAGAGATGCCTCCTGCCAAAGAATTACCCGCTTCTCTCAGTGATTACCATCCACAAGCCCAACAGCTGTGGATGGGATCGACATATGCCCTGTCTGTATTCCGACCCTATCTCCCATGGCTGACATCTTGTCATCCTACCCTACAATGAGGTATTTGTACCCATTCTCCACTCCTACCCACAAACTCCCTCTACCCTCAAGGCTCGATATGCCTGTGGCTAGAAGCCAACAGGATAACAGATAGAGAATCCAGCATATCCAGGAGTAGGGACAGCATGGTAAAGTAAGCTTAAAGCCTAGAGGACTCCTGGAAAAGAAGGTAAGAGTACAGATTTAAGAATAGTGGGGCCAGGAACGAAAATACTTGTGGTTGGGAAGGCAGGGACATCCCCGGGAAGACCTGGGCTGAAAACTGAAAGAACACAAAATCACTGAGATGCTCCTCAACCTCTGCACCTGCGGCTGAGGCTCCAGAGCATGCAAGTTCTATGGTACCAATCTTTTTTTTTTTGGTCTTTTTGAGACAGGGTCTCCCTTTAGTCCCAGCTGGCCTGGAGTTCATTATGTAGACCAGGCTGGCCTTGAACTCACATAGATCTGCCTGCCTCTGCCTCCCAAGTGTTAGGATTAAAGGCGTGTACCACCACACCCAGCAATGGTACCAGTCATGATGCATGAGTGGCAACATATGATGTAGAAACACAGACAAGGCATTCCCAACTGCAGCCAGACCCTTCTGCCTCCCTTGGCACACAGTTCAGTGGAATTCCCCTCTCTCCCGTTAGCACCATCTACATTTCATTTCTTGCTATTTGTACACATTCATTATTTCTCTCCCATTGAAAGCATCCAATTTCATGAGTATTGGTGACATTAACTCCCTGATTGTACATTAAAATTAGTAGAAAATTCTATTCGAAGAAAGACTAAACAAACATAGTGACTGGGGATTGATGTATTCCCCTCTTCCTTTCAACTTTGTCTATAGTTAATTTCTAGTTGGAAATCTTGTTCATTTATTTATTCAACAAACATTTGCTGCCTGCCTATCATGGGCCAGGCACTGTGTTAAGACCTTCAGTGCCACAAGAACCAAGATCTGGTCCATGCCCTCCAGAAGCCTATGACAAAGACAGCTGGGAAAGAGAATAAGTTACTGGATGGTAAGGTAATGGGCATTGCAATAGAGATATGAGACAAGAGCTTGGGGCACATACAGTAGGGTGAATTGGCTAAGGCTTTCAGAGAGACAGAGGTCAGGGAGAGGAGGGGATCCTTTACCCATATCCTGAAGGTCATGGGGTAGCTGGAAGAGGGTAAGAGAGGGAAAGGCAACCCACCATCAGAATGATTGACCCAGAGAAAAAGGAGAACGTGGAACAAGCCAGTGGATGGTGGTTGTTTGCAGCATCTGGTAATCAGGTGAATGGTGAAGGAGGGCAGGGAAGAGAAGATAGGTGGCTTGCCAGTGAGGGGGACTGGAGGGAGGTCATAAAGAACCTAGTACTCAACACTAGTGAGTTGATATCACACAACTCTGACATGACTGGATTGGAATGGTAGGAACCAGCCCATGTGGAAACAGGCAGGAAGCTACTGCAGTGGTTCAGGGGAGACAGAAGGAGGACTTGGCTGAAGGCAGTACGGATGGAGAAAACAGAGGGCTTGGAATGGAATCAGGGAGAAAGCATCTTTGGTTTTCAGACTCGACAGGGCTGCAGACCTGCCTGGGTTGGCTGTGCTCCAACTTTGGGTTCTGGCCTTTGGGGCTGAGGATCAACAGTGTCCCCCCCTCTGGTTCATTGATGGATGCTCTAGGGACCCCTGGATGGGTTTACTCACACCACTCTTTGCTTGATTCTAGATCCATTAGAATTAGGGGAGGGATCCCTCCTACCTTCTAGCCTCTCCAGCTCAGTTTACACTAAGCTTCACGGCCCACAAGGAAAGCCTCTGCAGTGTTCAAAAATCCATCTCCATTCTTCTGTCTCTGTTATCATTCTCCTTATGACCCCAAACATGGCTGTTTGTATTCTACCCCATCCTTTCCTTGACGATGTTCATCCAATCAGGACTAAAGTTTACCTTGGTTGCCAAGGGGAACCACGCTCTTTAGTTATCTATTCACCCATCTTTGAAGCTCACTACCACTCTGAAAGTTACTTTGCATTAATTCTAAAAGGGCATTCATTAACTCCATTATGTTGGAAGAAAGAGTTCTAAGCCAATCTCCTCTGCAGAGAAACTTTTTCTCCTCTTGAGGATTTTAGACATATTTTGTGGCATAGGATTAATTTTTAAAGAAAATCACATAGTATTTTTCTTATAAGAAAAAACAGATTGAAGAGAAGGGAGAAATAAAGTCAAGAAGGGAGGGAGGGACGAAGAGGGGAGTGGGAGAGGGAGAGAGAGAAGGGAGGGAGAGAAAGAGAAAGAGAGAGGAAACTGAAGCACAGATAAAGACAGAGATGGGTAAATAGAGGAAGCACAGGGGTGGGGAGGGCACAGATAGCTTCCTGTCAAAGCTGCTCTTTGCTAATCTCTATCATTTTGTAGAAAGTCTATGGAACTTTCTTATAAAAAAAAAAGCCACATTCTTACACTGTAAAATGTACCAACAAATAACGTCATCACCAACTGTTAGTCCTCTTTCCTAGCTTCAATGCTCAGCATATCCACTCTCTGCCCAGTATGTGGTATGCCCTGCTGCTGCTGGCCAGGACCAGCAGTCAGGGCTGGCAGACCATCTACCTCCTCTGCTCAGGACCTGGAACTTGTCTAATTCCCCTTTGTTGCTCAGATCCAGAAAATCCAATGTTTTAAAAAATATCTCCCAGTCATGAACTCGGATGTATAGACGTAGTTTCACGGAAGAGTGGAGCACCAGTTCCACACCTGCCCAGAGAAATAACAGATGTGCCTGCTGAGTCGTGGATCAGCACCATGGACAGCCGCCGCAGCTCAGCCTGGTTTTACTATAGAACAGGGTATTTAAACACATAGTGACCACAGTGGATTATGGAGAACGGGGGTAGGGCACTCTATAGAGTCAAAATATATTGAAGGAGCCAAAGTGCCTCAGGGAAGTGCCTGTGATGTAAGCTTGAGGACCTGAGTTCAAATCCCCAGCACCCATCTAGAAGCCAGGCACATGTCTATAACATGGCAGAGGCAGAGACAGGCAGATTTCTGCAATTAACTAGCCAACCACGAGCTCCAAGTTCAGTGAGGAAAGGTGCTTGCCACCAACTTTATTCCAACCCCAGAACCTGCACAGTGGAGGAGAGAACTGGTTTTTATAGACTGTCCTGTGACCTCTGTTCCCACACCATGGTCTGCCCATCCATAAACACACACACACACACACACACACACACACACACACACACAGATAAAACATCACATTTAATAAAATATATAAGGCAGAAAGTAGTTTTCTATGTCCACATCAATTCTTCCCTTCGGAGGGATTGTTTTGTTTTCTATTTTTTATTGAAAGTTTGTGCATTTCCTACAATACATTTTAATCATATTTAATCCCCCTCCCCTACCTTCACCCCCATAACCCCTCCCTACAGGATTACATGCATCCTGACATATATGTTAAGGCCTATTCTGAGCATGGTGGTATGCGCCTTTGATCCCAGCACTTGGAGACAGAGGCAGGCAGATCTCTGAGTTTGAGGCCAGTTTGAGCTAGAAAGTGAGTTCTAGGCTAGCCATTGCTACATAGTGAGACCCTGTCTCAACAACCCCCACAAAAGGTTGGACAGAAAAGGCCGAGTCGTTTGTCCCCTGTGTGAGTTCATCACTGGAGTCCAATCAGTCTATCCGACATCACTTCCTTAAAAAAGACCAACTCTCCCCCATGCAGTAGTGGTCAGTTGCCAATAGTTCCTCAGGAAGGTTTGGGCTCCCTGACCATTTCCCCACTTCTGTGCTGGGTTTTGTCTGGTTTGAGGCCACATGGCTTGTGCACATACTGTCGCCATTGCTGTAAGTTCACCTGAACAAGTTCCCAGTATCCTGGAAAACGATTTCCTTGTGGTCATCCGCCATCCCTGGATCTTACCGCCTTTCCACCCCCTTTCTTGCAGTGGTTCCTGAGCCCTGGGCAGCAGAGGTTCAACATCGGAGTCCTGTCCAGAGACATGCACCACTGCAGTCTCTTATTCTCTACCTTTTGGACCAGTTGTGGCTTTTTGAGTTAATCACCATCTGTTGCACGAGGAGGAAGCTCCATTTCCCTCTGCTCCCTGGGCCTTAGATGCAGAGGTTGATGTGTCCCTTAGGACTGGGACTCTCACAGACACTTATTCTCTGCATTTGACCATCTGTTGCATAAAGAAGTTTCTTTAATAAGTGGTGAGAGGTATAATTGTCTGTCAATATTAGGATACATATTAAGCATACAATAAGAAACTTCATTTGTCTGTGGCTGTGACCGACATGGGCTTTTCTCTAGATCTATGACCTCTCCAGTTATGTACATTTGGCTGTGCTTACATTTCCACACATGAGTTTCCTCTCAGTGAGTGGGCTTTAAGTCCAATTAGACAGCTGTTGATTACCCCCAAGATAAAAGTGTGACTACTTACCAATAGAGGCAGTTTGCTGTGTCAGTTGTTGCTGTGGTTAATTTGGCTTTGCAGCTGGGTTGAACCATCGATTGGTTTTCTCTCTTAGCGGCTTGCATAGTGTCCTCTGATACCATGACAGCTGGTCTTCAGGGAGGAGGCTTCCAGGCCAGGTCCACCTCCATTTCTCCAAGTCCTGTGTTCAAAGTATGTCTTTTTTTAAAGACAAGATTTCCCTGTAGCCCCAGCTGGCCTGAAACTCACTATGTAGACAAGATTGGCCTCCATCTCACAGAGATCTGCTTGCCTTCACCTCCCAAGTTCTGGGATTAAAGGTGTACACCACTACACCTGGTCCTTTGTTTGCTCGATTGGTTTATGTTTTTAATTCTGCCCTTTTTACAATGAGGGGTCACATGCCTCGGAGTCAGAGGACAACTCGGAGGGAGTCAGTTCTCACCTTCCACCATGGGAATCCTAGGGATTGAACTCAGATCCCTCAGACCTAGCAGCCATCACGTTTACCTGCTGAGCCATCTTGTCAGCCCCTGAATTCTGCACTTTTGCAAAACTGGTACTACTTGTTCTGGGCCAAGCCTGGGCTCCCGCCTCTAGAAGTAACTGGTCTGGAGCTCTGATCCAACTCTGACTCCAACACTCCTCAGCTCCCAACCGTGTCTGATTAGGCATGGTCTATATCAATCCTGTAAAAGTCCTCAGAGACCCTTTTATAAATAAAAGAGAAGCAAATCATTTAGAGAGAAAAATAAAAAGCACCCAGAGCAGTTGTCCCCAGCAAGCACTTTACCTTGCAGCCCTTGTTGACACACTGACACGTCTTCCCTCATTGCAATCAAAACGATTGGAGCATTTGTATTTGTGGTTTCACTTAGTGTCTTCTCATAAAGCTTTCCCCAGTCGCTATACTAGTTACGTAGTGATCATTTTTAATGTCTGTGTAATGTTCTAACAAATGGATGCACTATGATTTACTCAACACCCCCCCCATTGTTGAACATTTAGGTTATTTCCACTTTTTATTTCATAGATTGTGCTATGGTGAGCATTTTTATGAGAAGAACCTGAGCTTTGCTGTCACACAGAAAAGACCAAAACAGACACTACTGCCACTTCCTCAAACGGAGGCTTCCCCCAGGAAGAGGGAGGAAATGGGCATCGTGTGGGCACTGCCAGTGCAGAGAGTGAGGGCTTGAGACCCAGAGAGAGAGGTCCAGAGAGAAACAGCTAAGGTTATGAACTCCCCCAGCTTTGCAACTCCGGCTCCTCTGGCTCTGGACTGAGTGAGGGCAATTCAGCTGGAGGAAGCCGGGTACAGGACTCCCCTCCTTTGCCAAGCGCTGGACCTGAGATGTGTGCCCACCAATGCATTCATGGGAGGTTTGATGAGAATGAGAGGCAGGTAGCCATTCCATTGGCTTCGTCTAGGCTCCACAGCTTGAGACAAGAGCCTGGTGCCACTTCTCTGCCCCAAGCAACCTTCTCTATGTTTGTGCCCTTGCTGCCAGCCTGAGACTATATCCTGCTTCCTCTCCCTTCCACCCTCTCAATACACCAGAACCGTGATCATAACTCCCAACAGAGACCCAATCTCCTCAGCTACTGCATCTCTTTTTTCCCAAGGACAAACCCACAGGATCCCTTAGTGTGTGTGTGTGTGTGTGTGTGTGTGTGTGTGTGTGTGTGTATTCCTGTCTCTGTGTCTGCCTGTCTCTGTGTCTGCGTCTCTGTGTTGTTTTGTTTGAGACAGTCCTGTACCCTAGACTGGCCTTGAATTCATTAAGTAGTTGAGGATGGCTTGGAACTTCTGATCCTCCAGCCTCTGCCTCCTGGGGGTTGGTATTACAGGCATGTGCCATTATTCCTGGTTTATATGGTACTAAGGATTCATGCATACTACGAAAGCATCCTACCAAGCTATCGCCCAGCCCTTCCCCTTTTATAATTTCTGCTGTCCCATGAAATATGAGCACTGTCAGCTTTCTGGAAACTTCCATAATTTGTCATTACTCTTGCTTTGGAAAATCCTTCATCCTGGTGGTGTGGTGTGTGTGTGTGGGGGGGGGTTCCATGGAATCCCATGTGGTCTCTTTGTCTTTTTAGAATGAAGCCGCTTTTGCTCAAAGGTGTATCTAGAAAATTCCAGCAAGTAGGTCGGAGCCAATTGGCCCTTCATGGGTTCTTGGCTTGAGTGGGTGACTTCTCAGGAGACCATCAGAGCCAGCATCTCCTTCATAAGTGGGGCCTTTTTTTGTGCTTAGACAGTAAAAGGAAGTCATCCTCTTACATCTCCCTGCAGAACTTCACCCCCAGCCCTGCCTCAGGGAAGCCTGGGGCAACGGACGGGAAGAGACCAAGAGCCCAGGATGGTCCATCAGAGAGGGCCTCCGAGGTCCTTCCTTGGCCCACTCACCCTCAGGGTACCCTACTACAAGAATTGGGTTCCCCGCAATTCTTGTCCATGGAGGAATAGACCGAGCCCAGTCCCCCCTCTCCACCCGGCTGCCTGGGCAAAGTTGCTGACCGCCCCTTCTTAGCTGTCAGGGCTAATCAACATCAGGGCAGTTAATGGGGAACACAAAACCTATTTAAAAGCTACATTTACCACTTGGCTGGTTCCATTACATTGTGCAATATCCAGGTGCCACACTTCCTCTCAAAGTGTCTGTCTCAACGCTTCTGTGGCTTGCCGAGGTTAAGTCACTGCCAAAAGCCACCCTGGGAAGACTCCCCACCACCACCACTACCACCCTGATCCTGACTGCAGCTTCTCTTCAGGCTCCAGCTGAGAGATTCCCAGGCAGCAGAGCCAGCTGAGGAGGAAGGCTCCAGAGCTGGGCATTACAGCAGGTTCTGTCAGCACTGGGCTTCCTGTCTCCCCCTCCAGCTGAGGAGGAAGGCTCCAGAGCTGGGCATTACAGCAGGTTCTGTCAGCACTGGGCTTCCTGTCTCCCCCTCCAGGCCAGGAAGATGTCTCCCTGCTCTGCTACCATGGGCTGTGGTGCCAACTCTGTGCACAGCCATACGCAAGAATCCGAGTCCCATGAGCTATAGTTGTGCCAGTTGTCCCTCTAGAGACCCAACGCAGAGGGTCGCTGGGCTTCTCAGGGCAGGCACAGTCACTTCCTATCACCACCTCAGAATCTCTCTCTTTGAAGATCTAACAAAGGAAAAGAAAGCCTGAGGATCCCATTTGAATAAGACCCAAACCCCCTTCTCCTCACTCATCTGCTCCCCTCCAATTCTCCCCTGGGTGCCCTCCCACCCGGTCATGCATTCAAGCGCTATTGTTTTGTTTTGTTTTGTTTTTTGAGACAGGGTCTCCCTTTAGTCCCAGCTGTCCTGGAACTCACTCTGTAGACCAGGGTGGCCTTGAACTCACAGAGATCCGCCTGCCTCTGCCTCCTTAGTGCTAAAATTAAAAGCATGCGCCACCACGCCCTGCACTAAAGACGATTCTTATCCATCATGTGGGTGCTGGGAATGGAATCTCCAGTCCTCTGCAAGAGCAGTCAGTGTTCTTAACCACTGAGCCATCTCTCCAGCCCCCTCAAGCCCTATTCTTTAGGCCAAAACTGGCTTCACACAGGTTGGGGACACAGTTCAATGATAGAGTGCTTTCCTCTCATCCTGAAGTCCCTAGTTCCATCCCTAGGACCCAGCAGAGGTGGCGCACACCTTAATCCCAGCACTTGGGAAATGGAAGCAGGAACACCAGAAGTTCATGGTCGTCCTCTGCTGCATAGAGAGTTTGAAGCCATTCTGGGTGACAGAGGTCTTATCTCAAAACAAAAACCATAAATGTCCACACAGGAACCTTATACTAAACAACAAATTCTGAAAAGGCTAAATGCTGAGCTCACCAACAGCAAATTTTCATTCATTCAATAAATCTGTTCTGACCTCCTGCTAGGTAGTGTGTGGCCTAGGATGCAGTGTGAGCAAAGCCGGTGGTTTAGAGGCACACAGGGCCAGAAAGCAGACGCTGTGAGCATCATCAGCAGGCTCCGTGGTTCATCGGAAAGGACAAAGAGGTAAGGAGGGGTCCTCACCCAGGTCGTTGTGGAGACCACATCAAGGAAGCCCCTGAGGGCAGCACCTAGCCTATACTTTTCTCATTGTTGGTATGAGCCCTGTCTGACACACAGAACCTCTGGAGTCATGCCACAAGGAGCCTGAAGAAGGCTTCCTGTCATAATCCCATCACCACACCCTTTCCAGCCCCATCGTCCTATTAGGCTAGTCAGTCTCAAGTCCTGTCTCCCCTCAGTGTCAGCACAGGGGCGGATCGAGCTCTGAGTACCTTCCTGGTCAGCTGCCTGGACACCCTTCCAGTGAGCAGGGAAAGCTGTTGAGGGAGCAAAGGACCTGCCTCTGGTTCCGATGTTTCAAGGCCCCACCTCTGCATGTGCCTATCTCTCTGGAAGAGGGCAGGTGACAGACTCCTGCTGTGTAGGCCCAGAGCTGGGTTCTGATCAGCCAGCTTTTCCCAACATCCAATGATACTTCCAGAATCCTCCACCTCCAGGGGGACCGCTCCTCTTTCAACCATCCTTGCAAACAGCCGACCTGACACTTTGTGGAAGTAGATTTTCTTTATTTTTTTTATTGTTATTAAACTTTTCTTCCATACATCATACATCATTTCTCAATCGAATTTAGAGTCACTTCCCTTTCCATGCCCCCACCCCACCCAAGTTTCTGCCATACATGTCCTGCATCTTTTTCTGAGTCTTTCCAGAGTGTTTTTCCAGTTCTTTTGTTGTTCTCTCCAACTTGTATTGCATATACATATATATACATACATACATACATACATACATACATACATAAATATATACATATATACACCTATCACTTGAATTGGAGGATTTTCTTTTCTTTTCTTTTCTTTTTTTTTTTTTGCTAAAAGATCTCATGTTTTCCTTAAGGAAGTATTTGCAGGTTTCCCCTTGGCAAGCCCAAACAATCATCAATCCTGCCCTTGTGCTCCACACTGGGGTCTTTCCCTCACATGGTCCCCCAAATGAAGTCCAGTAAGCATACATCCTATCTTGATATTCCTGTACTGGCCTCCATGATACAGTCTGGGTAGTCCAATGGTGGTGGTCTATACTCTAATGAGGCTGAAATCCCAATAGCTACTCAGTCCACAAGCTGGATATCTCAGCAGTCCCCATCTGGCATTGAAGGTTTGGAGGATTCTTGGAGAGACATGAGTCTTCAGTCCATATTGGAGGCTTAAAAATCTGTGTCTCATGTCTTTGAAGAATGCCAAAAGCAGTGGCAGCCACAGAGTAGATGCACTTGCCAGGAAGAACTGAAGACAGGACAAACAATAGTGCTCTCTCTTTTTTCTTTTTGTCTTTTTACTAAGATCTCAAGTTTTATATCTGAAGTACAATTTCTCAGGCCTTACTGATTATTTATTTCTGGTTTTACTTTCCTTTTGGATGCTTAAGGGCACACAGTTAGCCCAGATTAACTAAGGTTTTTGTTTTCTTAAGGTCAGTTGAGGATTTGGTCCTCAGGGGTCACTCGGGTTTTTTTTTTTGGAGGGGGAAGGGGGGGAGCCCCTGGCTCCTTTCAGTTTTTCAATCACCAGTTCCATCTACTTGAGGACAAAGTCAGGTCTTGCTAGACCAGGCTTCCCTTTTTGAAGCATGAACAGACTTTCCTCTTTATAGACTGGATGCTGCCTGAAGTCCCATTAGTGGATCTCCAAGATCTCCCTGAACAGGAAGACTGGTGACCTGGAAGTAGATCTTTTTATTTATTTTTTTTTTCTTGGGGTCTTTCTATGTAGCTCTCACAGCCCACCTGCCTCTTCTTCCCAAGTGCTGGGATTGCAGGTAGATGGGATGAATCTTTTTTTTTGGGGGGGGGTCTTTTCAAGACAGGGTTTCCCTGTAGCCCCAGCTGTCCTGGAATTCACTCTGTAGACCAGCCTTGAACTCACAAAGATCTGCCTGCCTCTGCCTCCCAAGTGCTAGGATTAAAGGCTCGTGCCACCACGCCTGGCCTTGGATGAATCTTGATAGCACGAGAAGAGTGCTTCTCCCATGAGGGCATCAAGTGGCACCCAGCCACACCAGCAGCATCTGCCCTGGCTTCCCCCAGCAGCTTCTCAACACACCTCTCTTCACATAGTGTGTGACAGGCTTACAGAACAAGCAGAAGCCCCACGTTCTGCCTCTTTAGTAAGATGGAGGCTGCCAGAGCTCCATCCACATATGCACATATCTCCAGGCAGGGTGGAGAAGCATGAAGTACTGTGGGTCAAGGGCTGGGTCCCGGAGGCCTTCGCTCACTGTGTAACCTCAGAAGAGAGCTCTGTTCTCTAAGTTTCATTTCTCCTCCATGTAAAAAGTGATGCAGATCAGTAAGACAGCTCAGCCAGTAAAGTGACTGGCTAGCAAAACTAAAGACCTGAGTTAGATCCCTGGGATCCACATGGTGGAAAGAGAACTGACTCCCAAAAGTTGTGCTCTGAGCTACACAACACACACACACACACACACACACACACACACACACACACACACACACACACACACGCACGCACGCACACTCACACACACAAACACACACACACACAATGTAATGATTTTAAATGAAGTATGACTAAGTCAGTGCCTTCCAAATGGTTTTCCAGGAGGGTCAGTGTCCCCCAGAAGCAACAGGAAAGCAGAAGGATGGGGTTTAAATCAGGATAGCCCCAGTTGCACCTGCTTTGTACACAGACCTTCTGTGGGAAATGTTCTCTTAGAAAAAGAATTTGCTGCTAAAAGCAAGTTTGGAAACCACTGCAGTGGCAGTCCCTAAGGCCCCTTCCCACCATGACACCTCATGATTGATGAGGATGTAAAATAATGTATACAGAAGGAACTTGGGGCCTGGAACAAGGCAGGGACACAGGAAAACCCTGCACTATCCTGGCATGTTCTCCACAGGCCAGGAGAGGCCCTGGGAGGTTCTCAGCAGACACCAGACACAAAGCCGCCACTTTTTGATTAATTAACTTTGGGGTGTTTTTGTTTTTGACAGTGTTTCCCATAGCCCCAGCCTATCTGAAACTCACTATGTAGACCAGGCTGGCCTCGATCTCACAGAAATCTCCCTGCTTCTGCTTACAGAGTGATAGGATTCAAGGTGTGAGCCTACACATCTGACCAAAGTCACCTTTTATAAAAAAGAGGGGAGGGAGTCTCATGTATTGAAGACTGGCCTCAAGCTTGCTATCTAGCCAAGGATCATCTTGAGCTCCATCCTCCTGCCTCTGCCTCCCCAGTGCTGGGATTACAGATGTGTGCCACCATGTTGGTCTTTTCCTTCTATTTCTTCCTCTTCCTCTTCCTCTTCCTCTTCCTCTTCCTTCTCCTCCTATCTCTGGATCCTTCTCTCCTCTCCTTCTGTTCTTCCTCTTCTTCTCTTCTCCTTTTTTTCTTTTTATCTTTCTTTCTCTTTCATTTTTTGAGACTTTTATGTAGCCCAGGGTGGACTTGACTTCACAGAAATCCTCCTGCCTCAGCTTCCTGCCTGCTGGGAGTGTGCCATTACACCCAGTAAGCCTCCATCTTCTGCTCCTCAAATGCAGTAATCTCATGTCGAGGCCTGGAAGGAAGCGGGGAGGAAGGGAGAAGGGGCAGCCAGGACCCAAGACCCTCAGGGGTTCAGCTGCCAAGAGAAGGAGGTGGAGACCCCAGGCTGGCAGCCAACCTCCTGCAGTCCTCCCAGTCTGGTTGCCGTGGAGACCGAGTGCATGGGCCCAGAGCACTGGTCCCTCTGCCTGAGGCAGCATCAGCTCCTGTTGATAGTTTCCTTAAAGTCGGGGGTCTCTGCCCTCTCCTTGCTGCCTCCCCCACCCCCATGTGTCTGCCTCTGCTCACTGGTGTGTGTTGGGGGGAGGGGAAGGGGACAGTGGGCATTTACAGGCCAGCCAGAGGCCAGGTCTCCTTTGGTAGAGGTAGTGGGCAGAGCATGGAAGAGAAGTGGCCACCTCTGTCCCAGCAGGCAGTTGAGGACTCAGGAGCCACAAATGGGGAAGAGTTCAGCGACCTGCTGCCTGCCCTTCTGGAGTGCTGAGCATGGGTAGAGACTGCAGCTGGGGAACCACGCAGAGGCCCCCAGAGCACACAGGGCTTGGAGAAAGACGGCATGGCAGTGGGGAGCTGGAGTGGAAGAGGGAGCCCTGAGTCCAGGCAGCAGAAGCTGGATTCTGTCTTGGCTTTAAAACCACGGGGACTTAGAGGTGCAGGGATCTTCAAGATAGGCTAGTCTCTCTTGTCCCAGGATGCCTTCTTCAGCAGGCTGTCCTGGAAAACACCCTTGCTAAGGCGAAGGCCCAGGATCAAGGTGGTTTTACAGGTGTGCCATGAAGCCCTGAGACTCTAGAGGCTTCACAAGGTCTAGACTTCCGTTTGCTGCGACTTTATAGCCACAAAGGTCTTTCTGTGGGGAGACTTCAATCCTCCCGCCTCAACCTCCACTACACTGGGTTAGAAACTCCTTTGGGGAAATTGATTTGACTCAACTTTTTCTTTGAACTTTGACCCTGGAGCCTCTCTTTCCTTCCAATTCCTGTTTATCTCATGCAAAGTGAAGTGAGGGAAGAAGAGACAAGACTGAACAGGACTGAGACTGTGAATACTGTGACCAGGAGCATCTACTTGAGATCACCCCTAAGCAACAGGTGCTTAACATGGACATGCTACGCACATGAACAAACAGAAAAAAAACACAGAAACACTTACATATATACAGGCATAACATTCATACACATAAAATAAATAAATAATTTAAACAGTGGAAAAAATATGAAGTTTCAGTAATGGAAAAGCTGCACACGGCAGTCTAATTCATTGGTGGAACTTTCTGTGGGATGGTCAACCTGTCAGGAGGTTACATGGGGAATCCCTGAAGATAGAATACAGTGTAAAAACTGTCTCACTATAATCCTGTAAAACACATGTATGGCCCAGGAGTGGTGGCACAAGTCCTGTAGTCACAGCTACCCAAAAGGCAGAGGCAGGAAAATATGTCTAAGGCTGGAGAGATGGCTCAGCAGTTAAGAGCACTGACTGCTCTTCCAGAGGACCCAGGCTCAGTTCCAAGCACCCACATGGCAACTCACAACCACCTATGACTCCAGTTCCAGAGGATCTGATGCCCTCTTCTGGCTTCTGCAGGCTCCTGCATGCACGTGGTGCATATAAACTTACAAAGGCTCATCACATACACATTTTCTTTCTGTTTGTTTGTTTGTTTGTTTGTTTGATACACGGTCTCCCTGTAGCTCTAGCTAGCTTGGAACTGGCTATGTAAACCAGACTGGTCTTGATCGCAAAGAGATCTGCCTGCCTCTGCCTTCTCGTGCTGGGTTAAAAGTATGTGCTACCATGTCCAGCCACATACATACACATTTTTAAAAAATCTTTTTAAAAATTCTGATGCCAGAGTGAACTACATACCAGCCCGGACAAAGAAAAATGAAAATAACAAAGGGTTGAAGATGTAGCTCAGTCTTAGAACACTTGCTTAGGCCAAGATCCTGGGTTCAACCCCTAGTCCAACAAATATTAATACATAATGTATGCAACATACAACATACATGCACGCATACATACATACATGCATGCATACATATATACATACATACGAATAGTACATAAGGAAAGATAAAGATGGGAAAAAACACAGAGCAATTTGCTTCTTTTCAGAAGTGGAGGGGGGGAATGCAGGAAAAGTTTCCCTGAATAGTAAATATGAATTCTAGTCAGAGATAAAAGAGTTCTTGAAATAGGAGGTAATCATGTTGTACATCAGGGTTCTGTGAATCTAGTCAGTGGATAGATTCCCTGCCTCTCATTCCTTACAGACACTTCCAGTATCTGAGGCTGACAAACTAAACTCTGGAAACTCCAACATCCCCGAAGAAATTTGGTCTCTCATGGGACCCGTCCAGAGAAGCCACTTGTCTTGATTGTGAGACATCCTTATTTCAGTCTCAACTTCTGCGCTGCCATTTGCTTCTCTCCCTGGATATAGACTGGACTTACCTGACAGGCCTTTAAGCATACCAACAAGGGTCCCACCTCATATTTCTGACAAATTGATCTGGGGTGAGGCCTGAGGGCAGGCGGTTCTGAGCAACAGCAGAGCTGAGGGCACTGGTGTGGGTGTGGGCCAAGGGTGCTGATGTCGGGATCTTGTCCCTCTTGGGAACCCATAACGTGGGAGCCCCCCTCAATGGAAACCAGAACAGGGGGTCACATCTTTGGGATCACTTGGGTCCCCTCAGAGAGGCTCACAGGGCAAGCAGATGGCAAGTCCCCAGGGTGAGGACTCAGCTCCAACCTTCCTAGTCTAAGAGAAAGCCGCTGTAGGGAGGGCTCAGAGCTGGGGGTTTGTAAATGAAGACACAGCCACTCACCGAGCACTCAGTTTGTAGGGCTAAATGACTTAATATTTTTGGAGTACAAGGAACAAAACCGCCGCAAGACACGGTTGTTTTGCCCGCTGTAATTGATGGGGCTCACTCTTTTCTGCCGCCAAGGCGCAGGCTTACAGCTATTTTTCTTTTTTTAACCAAACACTGCTGAATGTGAAACATTGATTTTTTTTTAAGTGGGTTTCAAACCGAGAAATGTCTTGATCCCTCAAGTCAATCACTTTGAGTGTCATAGTCGCTCCAGCTGATGCCACCATATACTGCCCAGGGGCTGATTCCCATTCTGAGTGACCCTCTCCCCTTTCCCAGGGGACTCAGTACCCCTCCCCAGCCCCTACCCAGCAGGGACTGCCTCAAGGAGAAGGAGCTTCCAGGTCTTTCTTGAAATATAGACTTGGCGATCATTCTAAGTTCTACCACTTCCTCTGGAAGCATCTGGAAGGAACCCTCTCTGGCCCTCAGGCCACACCCATGCCTTGAGCTCTCCCAGCCCCAAGCAATAGGGACACTCAGCCTCTGCCCTGTGTGGAGCTCAGTTGTGCTGGCTGCTCATTGCACAACTCTAGAGAATGTCTTCCCATCAGCCCACCTCCTGTTATGTGAGTTATATCAGCTCCTAAGGCACTCCACACTGCTGGCAGCCTGAGTCCAAGCTCTTGAATGTGGCCATTCCTCCCCAGCCATGCCAGGCTTTGTCTGCCTCAGCTGCAGTTCCTGCCTCCTGGATTCATATCTGTTTTCTCAGGAAGTGCGTTCCCTCCAGCCATGTCTTTCTATGTGTTCTGCTTTTGGATCTGGAGCTCAGACAAAAGATCGCCACCTCCAGTAAGACCTCCCTGCCTGCCCACCCCCACAGCATCTTCCACTGCTCCTGGATGTGTATTCTCACCTGTGACAACTAGGACTCTCTCTTTTCACCTGTCTTTTCTACTGGAGTGGGAGCTCTGTGTTGAAAGAGGCACGTCTCCTATTCACCACCCATCTCTACACAATGGCCTAGACACTGCTCATAGCAAGGGTTCTGGACTTGTGCTAGAAGCGTGTGGGATGACAGGATGGTCATTTCCCCATCAACAGCCTGGGGGTAGGGGAGTCCTGGGAACTGTGGAATTATAAGGAATGGGAAAATGTCCCCAGTAATGAATGCACAAGTAAACCAGCGAGCCAGAGGCCTTAAGCAAAGTCTCTCACTGTCCTGCCTCAATCCCCATCTGCAGCAGGAGGCCTTGTGGGTCCAAGGGCTGGGTAGCTCTACTGTCAGTTTGACACACCTGGGTTGAGGGAGCTTAATTGGGAAACTGCCTCCATTGGACTGGCTTGTGGCCATGTCTGTGGGGTATTTTCTTGATTATTGAGTGATATGGGAGGGCCCAGCCCACTGTGGGCAGTGCCCTCCCTGGACAGGTTGTTGTGTATTGTATAGGAAAGCAGGCTAAGCATGGGCCAAGGAGCAAGCCAGTAAGCAGCATTCCTCCATGGTCCGTGCTTCAGCTCCTGCCTCCAGGTTCCTGCCCTGAGTTCCTACCTTGGGCTCACTCAGTGATCAACTGTGACCTGGGAGACGTAAGATGAATAAACCCTTTCCTCCCCAATTTGGTATTGGTTAGAGTTTTTCATCAAAACAATTGAAAGCAAACTAGGACAGTCCCTAAGCTTCTCTCTGACACTGATATTCTTTAGCCCTGGCTTTGAGTTGCCTATCTATGCTAAACAATAGGCACAACCTGTCCTACAGAGAGAAGAATCATCTAGAAGTTCCTGTATCAGTAAGGCTAGCCTGGGTGATGCCACAGAGACAAACTAACCCTCAGATCTCAGAGATGTCACATCCTAGAGAAGACAGCTACACCCAGAAGGCCCTTCAGCAGACTTTGTTTTGGTTTAGAGGGAGCCTTGAATTCTACTGAAGGGACAATGAATGAGACAAAAGAATGGCTGAAGAAGAAACTAGCCAATCAACAGAGGCCAAATTCAAAGGGCAGCCACTTCAGGAAGACGGCTCACCAGCTACAACATCGATGGGTCCTTCTCTAATTTATCCATTTGCCCCAGAGTCTTTTTGAGCAACTACCGGGTATCAAATACTATGTTAGACCCCAGGAAATCACCATAAACAGGACAGGAAAGCCACATGCCTGATTATTTGTACTTCTACTGAAGAAGACAGAGGAACTAGGTAACTAAGGAACTGAGCAAGAAGCTTCCAGAAAGTGATAAAGTGGTAAAGCATGACAGAGAAATAGAGTGACAGGCAGGGATGACCCTCAGGGATGATATTTTAGCTGAAACCTGAATAATAGAGAGGGCCCGTAGCAGCCCAGGCAGGGAAACAGACACGTGCAGAGACAGGGACCGAGGAGCCCATGGAGCAGAGCTGGAGCTGCAGCTGCAGTTCCATGGCCGTGCCAGAGAAGGGCCCATAGGCTACAAAGAATCTGCATTTTTATTCTGCTCCAGGCCCAAGGAAAACGTGGATCACCGAGACTTAAGCCAGAGAGGAGATCTGATTTGATTTTGTGCTTTCTTCGAGAGATGGCTTCTGCTGATGTGGGAATTGTGGGGTTGTCAGGGGAGCAGGGCGATAACAGCCAGAAGATAAGACTTGGTGGGGTAGGAAGCAAACAGCCAGGGTCCTGACTTTAGCCACCGATGTGGGTGACAGAGCCTGCTGTGGCTGGGGCTATGAATTCTGAGGGAGAGTCTTTCCAAATGATGGGAACAGTCATAGGGCAGACTGTACCTCTGTAACAAATCACACCACACTCTTTTCCTGATAGCTTCATAAACGGAGGTATTTCTTGCTCACACACATGCGTCTGGAGGACTGGCCTCACCTGGGGGGGTCTCTGCTTCCCTCAGATGTTCTGCAACATAGGCTGACACGGGCCTACCTGGACAGCCCTCCTCCTTGGCCACTTGACAGGCAACAGGCATGGAGGGCTCACGCTTTCTCCTCTGAGTTCCATCATATCGTCTGCCCTCCCAGTGGCCACGGCTCTCCCTGTGGCAGTGGAGAAGCCAGGAAGGATGGCCATCCCTGGGACAGAAGAAGAGATGGGATACATCAGGCTCTAGCCATGTCTGCTGCAAGTCTGAAATAACTACCAAAGAATTAATAATGCTTTTCCAAGCTGGCCTCAAAGTCCTAAGCATCTGCCTCCGATATCTGATACACCTAGGGAATAAAAAAAAAAACAACACTTGTTTTAGGATGAGTGTGGTTCTGTCTGGGGTGAACTGGGGGAAGCCAGGTACCCAGTGGTAGGAGTCATTCATTCTCCAGTGCCCCAAGGTCAAGACGTTGGGTAGACCTCCAGCCTCTTTCCCACAAGGCAGTGTTCAGCTAGTCTGCTGGTCCATGCTTTTGCAGGACAGCTAAGCAAGCTCTTCACAATACAATATGATCTTTCTAGGTGACCTTTTGTGTGTCTTTTTTGAGACAGAGGGATCTCAGTAGCCCCAGTTGACCTGGAACTCACTATGGGTCCCTGGAACTGGAGTTATGGACAGTTAGCCACCATATGGGTGCTGGGATTTGAACCCTGGTCCTCTGCAAGAACAGCCAGTGCTCTTAACCTCTGAGCCATCTCTTCAGCCCCCATTTTCTTTTCGGTCTTTTCTTTTTGAGACAGGATTTCCTGTAACCCCATCTGGCCTAGAACTCAATATATAGATCAGGCTGGCCTTGAACTCATAGTGGTCCACCTGCCTCTGCCTCCTGAGTCCTGGGACTAAAGGTAAGTGCCACTGTGTCCGGCTCAACCCCAGTTCTTTTTTTTTTAATTTAATTTATTTTTGTATGTGTATGAGTGTACTGACTGCATGTAGGTCTGTGCACCCGTGTCGTGGAATGCCATGGAGGTCAGAAGAGGGTGTCGGATTCCCCTGGAACTGGAGTTCTCCTGGAATTGGAGTTACAGACGGTTCTTAGCCTCCATGTGGGTGCTGGGGATTGAACCCAGGTCCTCTGCAAGAGCAGTCGGTGCTCTTAACTGCTAGGCTATCTCTCCAGCCCCTCAACCCCAGTTCTTAAAGGGAAGGTCTCCACACATAGCTCAGGTTAGCCCAGAATTCACTAAGTGACCCAGACTGGCCTCAGACTCTCCATCTTCCTGCCTAGACCTCCTGAATTCGAGGATTACAAACAGGCGCCATTATCTCAGCTTCATAGCTATAGTCTCGTAAGAACTTTCACATGTCATAGCTAATTTAATCCTCACCACAGTCCTCTCCTGTAGGTATTATCATCACTGCCACTTCACAGATGGGGAAACATGTGGGGCATGAGCTCACCTACCCAACCAACAGCTAAAAACAGAGGAGGTAGGATTTGAACCAGGCACCCTGACCCAGGAGCCGATCATCCCAACTCTAGATCATGCTGCTTTGGACTACGGGTATGTCCAGAAGCTTAGGCCAAGATCCGTGTCTGCTCCAAAAGCACCCAGGAGGAGCAAGAAGATTCCCCAAGGCCTCATTCTGTGATGTCACAGGAGGAAGAGCCTTGCCTGATCTGCCAGACCCCAAGCAGAGACTGACCTGGGAACAGCCGAGGCTGAGCCAAGCCGACAGAACCAATGCAAACAGTCCTGAAGCTCTTAGTGTTCTCTGCTGATTTTTTCCCCTACTTCATATTGGGTTTTTTTTTTTTTCAACAAATATTTTTAAACATCTACTGATGTGATGCTTAGGCTGACGCTCAAGGAAAATAAGGAAAGAAACTCAGAGGACAAGTCAGGATCGCTCCTGTGAAGAACTAGCCAGCCAGCAAGGAGAGCAGACAGCATCCCATACTGTGCAGGCTGGTGAGGTGCTGTGTAGGGGAGTCACATGTTGGAGTAGGAATAAGCGGTTGGGCCAGGCTGGAGCGGGGGGGGGGCGGGGGGGGCTGTTGCTGAGGTAGCTGACTAGGAAGACTAGAGCAGCAGAGACCTGGAGCTAGGTGTGACTGCAGTGACAAGGGTCGAGCTAAGGTGACACTGGGGGCAGGAGGGGGTGCCATGGGACACTGAGGCCATGAGGGCTGGTCAGCTCTACCCAGGACTGGAGGCCATCAAAGAGAATATGGATGAAACTGGGCAAGCACCTCTCAATGGAGTCTGTCTCAACACAAGCTCAAGATATCCAGTTGAAAAAGAAATGAGGAAGAGGATGTAGACAGGAAGGCCAACTGGAAAGTAAGCTCTGGGGGTCCACAGGCTTCCCTGAGCCCATGCCCACTGCTTCTGGTCTCAGGAAGCTGCCCAAGGACCTGCAAGTGTTGATAGCAATCCAAAACCCTGGAAGAAAAGTGTTTCCAGTTCTAATTCCTACGAGAGAGAGAGAGAGAGAGAGAGAGAGAGAGAGATATTTTTTAAAAAGTAGAAGGTGGTATCTCTGATACCAGGGATATCAGAGATACCACCTTCTACTTTTTAAAAAATCTCTCTCTCTCTCTCTCTCTCTCTCTCTCACACACACACACACACACACACACACACACACACACACACATACACCATCCAAATCATCAACAATACCCTAACCCTACACACCTCCCTATTGCATGAGTCAGAACCCCAGCCCTGTCTAATTCTAAGGAGACCACAGATGTGGCAATAGCTGCTTGCTAGCTTGTAGGATTCCAGGGGTGACCAGGGAGCTGTTCTTCTATGCTGTCAGGAACAACACCTGAGTCAATAGTCTTGTAGATAGAGTCCCACTGTCCTGGGCATGGGCACATAGGCTTGGAGCATAGATCACTACCTCTTTAGAAAGCTCCATGGCCCTCTGCCACCCTCCAGCTTGATTTCCACATGATGCCTGAAACCCCTCACAAATGCAGCTGATTGGAAGAGCCCAGGTAACATGATCACGTGGCTAGCTGCAAGGGAGGCTGGGAGAGTAAACTGTGTTTTGACTCCTGTTTCAAGAAGGTGGGAGCCACTCATTCTGTTATCTTAGGAGATGCTCGGCTTGTGATCATCATCAAGTGATAGATCTTTTACTTTCAAAATGCATTTTGGCTTAGATCATACATTATCTAGACACATTAATACTCTCAACAATAATTCTTGGGTTTAGTCATTGGGGATGATGTCCTGTCTTCTTTTCTTTCTCTGGCTTGTCCAACACACAATGAAAGCCTACAGCAGGAACTATGACCACCACTGACAATTCTTCCATCCAAGGTGGACCACCCAAAGAGAAGCAAAGAAAAAGGCCAGTTCAGTAGCAGATTTAGGTTGGAGCCGGCCCATGGAAGACCTCAACATCACAGATGACTATGGACTTTATCTTTTGGAAATGCTCTGAACAGAAAATTCTGACCTAGTCTTAAATATTTGAACCATCAAGGACCATATAGACTTGGGTTTGAATGAGGACTTGTGTGGGCTTAGGGATAGAACAGAAAGTTACTTAACTTCTTCAAACATCAAATTTCTACTTATAAAATGAAGAAACTGAGGGTCTCCCCTGGAGATGGTAAAAGAATGAGCTAAAATGTACAGTTCTTGGGACAATAAACAAACCGTATTCAGTGCTCAACACAGGGTAGTTGCCTTAGCTGATATCAAAGCAGAATTTGGGGGCATCTTACATATAAAGCAATGGAAAGTGGAAGTGGGGCTGGAGGCTGGGGAGGAAGAACCTGTGCGTACAAAGGTTGTGGAGAAAAGTCCTCTTGGAGTTGAAGGAGCAGGCGCTTGGGTGACTCAGACCAGTGGCACCCTCAGGGGCTGGGTGATGGCAGATAACTGGTTTGGAGGGACTTGAAGGGTATTCTGATCTTCATGGTCCCCTATCTGTCCTTACTTGCATTTATTTTTCTTTTTGCTCCTTTTATAAGGTGAAATCTGATTGGTTTTCAGTCCCTCTTAATAAGGTGCCAATTGCCACGAATTCCTGCAAGTACTGCTTCAGCCGCACCTCGTGTTCCCTCTGTTGTTTTCATTTTCATTCACCTTAGAGTATTTTCTAATTCACCTTGTAAGTTTTTTTCTTCCATCCATTGGTTGTTTAATGTGCTGTTTAATTCCTGCGTGCCTCTCACTTTCTCACATCTTCTGCTACTGATTTCTAACTTTATCTCATTGTGGTCAAAGAGCATGCACTGCATGGTTTTGATCCTTCTAAGTGTACAGAAGCTTGTCATGTGCCCTTGACATTTGGTTTGTCCTGGAATGTTGTATGTGCAGATGAGAAAAAAAATGTATATCTTACTGTTAATAACGTCTGCTTTAGAGTACTGGTCTGGTCTTTTATTTCTGTATTATCTTCTGTTCAGTTGTTGTAGCCATCCTTTGGAGTTGGTTGGTTGGTTGGTTGATTGGTTGGTTGGTTGGTTGGTTTTGGAGACAGAGTCTTATGTAGATCAGGCTGGTTCTGAACTGGATATTTAGCTGCAACTGACCTTGAAATTCTGATCCTCGGGCCTCCACCTCCAAAGTGCTGAGTTTACAGGCATGTAATACAATGCTCAGCTTTATGCCTTGCTGAGGATGGAGCCTAGGGCTTAATACATGATAGGCAAGCACGCTTCCAACTGAACTATACCTCTTACCTTCAAAGGAGGCTCTTGAAATCTTCAGCTACTGTTTCTCCAGGTCTCTCAGATTTTGCCCCCCATATTTTCAGACACAGCTATTTATAACTGACAAGTGTTTCTGATCCACTGAACTTTTTACCATCATAAAATTTCCTTCCTCGTCTCTAGCAATAATTCTTGCCTAAATTCTACTTGCCTAGAGTTATCACGGCCACTGCAGCCCTTTCTGTTGCTTTCTCGTGGATCACTTTTTTATCCTTTTACTTATGATCTACATAATATGTGGGTCTTTGAAACCAGAGTGTGTCTCTTATAGAGAATGTAGTTACGTTGTGCTTTTATTTCTCCATTCTGCCAGCCTTGGTCTTTTGGTTGCAGTATTTTGTTCTGTTCACATCTAATATAATTGCATGTGTATTGAGTGTTATGCCTGCATCTGTGTAAGTGCACCCATGTTGTGCAATGCCCAAGGAGGCCAGAAGTTGATTTTGGACCCCCCCCCGCCCCTGCCAACTGAACTTACAGACAATTGTTAGCCACCATGTGGGTGCTGGGATGTGAACCCAGGTCCCCTGCAAGAGCACTCAGTGCTAGGGCTTTTAAACACTGAGACATCTCTCCAGTCCCTAAGTGTGTATATATTCTGGAATATATTCTACATGACATTTATTGAGTTTCTTGAATGCGTAGCTCAATACTGTTCATCAAGTTTGGGGAGTTTTAAAGCATTGCTTCTTCAAGCATGTTCCTTGCCTCTTTCTCTCCTCTCTTTCTGGTATTCCTGTTGTGAATTATTAGAACTGGTGGCATCCTGTGGATCTCAGGCTCTTTTCATCCTTCTCATTCATTTATTTTTGAGAGAAGGTCTCACTGTGTAGTCCTGGCTTGCCTGGAACTCACTATGTATACAGGCTGCCCTTGAACTCACAGAGATCTGCCTGCCTCTGCCTCTGAGTGCTGGGATTAAAGGCATGTACCACCATGCCTGGCAGCTGGATTCTTTCTTATCCTGGTATTTACTCTCTGTTCCTCAGAATCAATAATCTCAGGTGATTCATCTTGACATTCAAGGGTCTTTTATTTTTTTCTGGTTCAGATTGCCTAATGAATTTACCATTTCAGCTGTTGCATATGTCAATTCCAGAATATTCATACTACATATACAAATATATTATGTATGGAAAGTTTATCTCCTTTTTGGATACTCTCTATTGAGACATTGCTCTCACACTTTCATTTAGTTCTTTTAAAAAAGAAACTGCTTTTCTAATGTGTGTGTGTGTGTGTGTGTGTGTGTGTGTGTGTGATGTATGTGTCCTACTTGTTATGTGGGTGCCGGGATCCAAACTCTCTTTCTCATAGTTGCATAGCAAGCATTCTTAACCACTGTGCTATCTCTCCAGCCCCTCATTTCATTGTTTAGATATGTTTTCTCTCAGTAGTTTTTAAACATTTTATAAATAATTTGAAGTCTTGGTCTAGGAAACCTCACCCCTCAGGTTCTTCGAGAACAGTTTCTTCTGATCCCTCTTTTCTATATGTGGTGGTTTGAATGAAAATGTCCCCCACAGGCTTCAAGTATTCAGACATTTTTGTTCCCAGTTGGTGGTGCTGTTTTGGGAGATCTTAGGTGTGGCCATGCTGGAGGAAGTACATCACTGGGGGTGGGCTTAGAGAGTTTAACAAACCTTGCTAGTCTCCAGTGGCTCTCTCTCTGCTTCCTGTGCTCATTGAAAGATGTGAACCTTGGCCTTCTGCTCCAGCCCCGCCATGATGGACTCTGATTCCCTGTAACCATCAATCATAAGGTCAAATACTCTTCCTTTTATAAATTCCCTTGGTCATGGTGGTTTTGTCATAGCAACAGAGAAGTGATGCATACACTGTATGTGACTCATGTTTTTCCTATTTGTATGTTTCAATGGATTTTTCCTAAAAGCTAAACATTTTTTATAAATTTTTTATTTTTATTTATTCTTATATGTGTATGAATGTACTGTCTGCATGTAGGTTTGTGCAACCGTGTCGTGAAATGCCGCAGAGGTCAGAAGAGTGCGTTGGATTCCCCTGGAACTGGAGTTAAAGACGCTTCTCAGCCGCCATGTGGGTGCTGAGGATCGAACCCGGGTCCTCTGCAAGAGCAGTCAGTGCTCTTAACCACTAGGCCATCTCTCCAGCCCCCATAAAAAAAGCTAAACATTTAAAATAATACAAAATGGAGCATTTCTGAGAATGAGAGTCCCCCTTTCCCACATTTCTGGTTGTTGCTGATTTTGTTGATGGTGCTGTTTACTTGGTCATTTTCTGAGCTAATTCTGTAAAGTCTGTACACTCCCTAATGTGAAGCACAGATGTCTCTGGCTAGCTTTGTGATTATCTAATGATTCAACAGATATTCTCTCTCTCTCTCTCTCTCTCTCTCTCTCTCTCTCTCTCTCTCTAAGATGGGGGTCCCATGTAGCCCAGGCTCCCATCAAAAAAAGACGTAGGGAAGGAATGACTTCCTACCCCTCCTGCTTCCATCTCTCAAGTCCTATGATTATAGGCCTGTGCCAACCACACTGAGCTTCAACAGATATTTTTTAAGTACCATCACCATAGCATAGTCCCCATCCTTCGCTGAAAGGCTGTATTATGAGAGCAGAACACATACCCAAAACTCTAGCAGTCAACATCTCTGTCTGAGCCTGCTTGAGCCGACCCTACCTTCACCTAGGAGCAAGAGTTCAGATTCACAGATCTTTCCTGGCCCTGTGCATAGCAGTAACCACGTCCCTTCTAGAGCTCCAGAAATAGAACAGAGCTTCCTAAAGCCCCTTACCAACATCATTTACCAAATCAATAGTTTAAAATATTTTATTCCTTAATATTTGTGTAGGAGTCTATTGCCTGCATGTTTGTAAGTGCACCGGTGTCACATGATGCCTGTGGAGGTCAAACAGAAGAAGGCGTTGGATCCCCTGCAACTGTTAGCTGCCATGCAGATGTGGGGAACTGAACCTGGGTCCTCTGCAAGAGCAGTCAGTGCTTTTAACCAGCAAGGCATCTCTCCAGCCCCCAAACCTAAAGTTTCTCAGCAAGACTCTTGTTTCTCTTTAAGTACCACCACCATGGGTAACAGTGATATTAGGAAAAAGAGCTTTCTCATGATTGTTTTGGACAATCAGGAGCAAGCTTATCAAATAAGGACATGGGGCTTTTCCAGAGAGCTACGTAGGCAGGTGTGAGAGTGACGGCTCTCAGGAGACAGGGCTTCTAGGAGAGCCCCAACCCCTTCTTCCCCATCAGCTCCTGGCTTCGGCAACCACCTTGACTGCTGATGTTTAAGGCTACCGCAGAGCTGGGGACAGAGAAGAGAAACGCAGTGAGTTAAAATGCCCCCGAGGTGACTGTTCTTACTGAGACCAGGCCATTTTTCTTGAAAATCACTCTCTAGATTGTTGTGAGCCTCTGATTCATTTCCAGAGTTCTTGACCATTTTCCCAATGTTGCAATTGTCTCTGTAAAGGAATGGGCTGTCGGAGGCCCCTCCACCTCCCTGGAAATGCCCCCTTCTCATGCAGGGTTTAAACAGGGGCCCAGCATGGTAGAATAAGCCAGCTTTATTTTATGATGCTCTCTATGGACATAGCAAGGTGGAAGGAGGCGGGTGGCAAGAAGGTAGTTCAAAGAAACTTGTCGGGACTGGAGGAAGCTGCCAGTACCAGGGCAGGCAGGGCAGCATGGCCTGTAGAGGCCCAGGAGACTCCATAGGGCTTTTAAAATTTTTATGTTTTTTTTCCATTTTGTATATGGTATGCATGTATGTGTATGGTATGCATTTGACTATATATGCTTGTTTGCATGTGTATGGATACACGTGTGTGAGTGTTCATGCATATGGGTGTGTGTGCCTATTGAGGCTTCAGGTTGATGTGGGGACTCATCTTCTAATACTCTTGTTCAATGAGACAAGGTCTCTCAGTCAAACCCACAGCTTGTGTATGTGGATAGTCTCCTTAGCAACCTTGCTCTTAGGGATCTCCCATCTCTACCTTCCCGGGCTGGAATTCTAGGGGGGGGGGCGCCCGCACCCACCAGGAATTCACATGGGTTCTGGGGATCTGAACTCAGACCCTCAGAATTACACAGCAAGCGTTTATCCACTAAGCCATCTCCCCCAGCAGTGGGTTTTCTTGAAGACTAAATTATTTCCGCTGCTCCAAGCACCCACACAGGAGTTCAATATGGACCCTGTCTCTATTGGTCATGCTGGTCCACAGGGAGGAGACCCAAGATCTCCCTTGGAGGGGGAATAGAGATTGGACAAGGGAAATGTGGAATGCTGGGAGAACATTGGCCCTGGCCTGTACACAGCTTGGGGGCCAGCTGGAGCCTTGCCTTGAGATAGCCTCCAGGAACACGAGTTCTGATTGGCCCTCGCCACTCTGGCCCTCTCAAGAGGCCTGGGCTGCATTCTGCTTCTGCCGAGCCCATGGAGGAGCCAGGCGCAAGGTGAAGTGGCTGCTTTCTCCTTCGTCCCTTTCTCTCCCAAGCAATTCTCTGAACAAGCTTTTGTAAGTCCCAGATGTTCCGCCTTTGTTCAGGTCTAATCCTCCCTATTTATCCCCACTCTGGTACCTGTTTATTATGTTTCAGTTCTCTTTGGGAGCCGGGGCTCAGCGGATCGGCCACGACTCATCCTATCTGCACTCCAGCAAACACAATCGTGCCTGGACCTTGTCATCCAGCACACGTGTGAAAAGGCCAAAGATGGAGAAGAATTAAGCCAGCTCCGCCAAGAACAGCAAACGCAAAGAGGTTTTAAAATAAACAAGAAAGCCGCTGCGGGCTGTTCAGGGAAGCTCGCAAAGCCCTTCAATGGAGACACAATGGCGCCCGCTGCACCCACTCTCCCTGCCTAGTCCCTCCGCAGCTGGAGAGCATGCGGCCTTGGCTCTTGACTGCTGCTTGAAGAGGAAACAGTGCCTATGCCTGGGCCAAGAGGATAGTGACTCACAGTCCCGCCTGTAGGCTTGTTAGGCCTGTTAGGCACTGCAGGCTTGGGTTTCTGGTGGGGTTCCTAAAGTATGAGAGTGGACACCCCAGTCCTGGTGAGGGAGTCACAGAACACAAGCTTCTGAATTTTACACACACACACACACACACACACACACACACACACACAGACCCCCGGGCTGCCTGGTGTGTCCTGCATGTTCAGTTTTGCAAAACAGAGGCTGAACATCACACAACTGAGAGGAAGTATGACATTCATTCCCCAATGCCCTTCCGGACTGGTCTATGGAGACCAACCAACCTCTCCTCAGTGTCTAGAATTTGGATTTCTGAGATCACTTCTGAGCCTGGGGCTATCAGAGCCTACGAGCAGGACAGACAAGGGTGAGGACATACACCTTTCCCACCCTAAGGCCAAGGGATCTCACAAGCCACAGGTTGGGGCAAAGCTGAGGTGACATCACAATCAAACCCACCTTCTATGGGGGACACATGCTCACCTCTCCTTATGCACACTCTTCACGCCTCTCCTGCCGAACAATCCCTGTATCACACCCAGGGTTACCTGGGCCCGAGACAGGAATCAAATGGACTCTGAGCTGACTGCATACCAGGAAGGGTTGCAATTCAGTAACTCAGTGCACGGCACTCCCTACAACCTCCCAAAGAAGTACTGTAGCCTCTGATCAGGGAGTCAAACCAGGATAGGTCACTCCAGTCGCAAGGATCACACAGCAAAGCTCTGGCAGCTCCGAATTGGGGTGAGAATCTCCAACACACTACAGTTCTCAGACCTGGTGCTGTGAGTACTATCCATTCTCCAACCTAGGACAGATGACCCTACTGCCCCCCACCCTGCTGCTGACTAGGGTGGAGGGGCTCAGCCCTCCAGCAGTCACACTGTGCTTCCCTGGTGTCACCACAAATGGCTCTTTTCACAGCTACAGCTGTAGCAGCGACAGCGACAGCTTCAGGCGCCTCTGCCTCATGGGATTGACATCAATCTTCATTCAAATCAAACTCTTTCTGAAACATGCTCCAGTCGAGTGGAATTTTCTGCTAAATAAGGTGTTATTAACCCAGCTCCCGGCTCCTTGTGCCCAGGCTGAGCTCAGCAATGCACTGGTTGCTCCACGCTGATGAACCCACTTAAATACCGATTAATAGGCATTGCAGTGGCGGCCTGAGCAAGCCCCATGAACCCTGGGCTCCTTGGGCTGTGGCGCCAGGAAGCTCAATCTCATCTCTGATTCCCATTCGAGCCCCAGCCCAGAACAGTGACTGTTCTGATATCTGAAGAAGACAGCATGGTTGGAGGTGGGAAAATGGACGTTTGGGGCTAGAGAGATGGACTAGTGAAGTGCTCATCTTGCAAGCTCAAAGACCTGAAGGCATCCTTTAAAAAAAAAAAAAAGGAAAAGGAAAAGACAAACCAGGCATGGTATCATGAATCTACAAGCCCAGTGCCAGGAAGACCAAAATAAGTGGATCCCGGGGCTTGCTGGCCATCTAGCCTAGCTAGATTGGTGAGTTTCCTGCCCAAGAGAGATCCTGTCTCAAAAAAGATAGGGTGGCCCGGGCATGGTGGCACTCACCTTTAAACTCAGCACTTGGGAAGCAGAAGCAGGTAGATCTCTGTGAGTTCAAGGCCAGCCTGGTCTACATAGCAAATTCCAAACCATCTGGGGCTACAGAGAGACCCTGTCTCAAAAGACCAAAATAATAATAATAATAATAAGAAGAAGAAGAAGAAGAAGAAGAAGAGCACCTGAGGCTGAGTTTTGGTCTCTCCAGCACTACATAGGCACACACACACACACACACACACACACACACAGAGACACTGAAGAGACTGCCTCCTTTACTTTTCTTTTTCCCTTCCTTTCTTACCAAGCAGCAGTGTCCAAAGCCTCCCTAGATGGAAAGCCACGAACCAAGCCCAATGTGGCAGGAAGAACAGCTCTGCCCTTTGCCATCCTCACTGCACCTGTGGGTGATGGGAAGACTCCCACCACCCCACCAGTGCTGTGACCAGCCATGAGGACTCTAGGGTAAGACAAGAGCCCAGCATAATGTTACTGTAGTTCTTGTGCAGCTTGATACACGCTTTGATGCCTCCAGTCCAATCATTTCAGCCACATACAAGTTTAGTTTATGTGATTCTCAGAGCTGAAGCTTTTACAGCTGGAAGAGCCCTTAGAGAGTCACTGGCCCAAGCTCATTTTACAGCTGAGGAAACTCAGGACCAGAGGGAAAAAGGTCATGCTCAAGGTCACCCAGGCTATCAGCAACAACGTTTAAGTTCTTGCCCAGATCAGCCAACTCCCTGTGCGACTGTGCATGGCTCTCACGTTGTTCAGACTCTCTCCCCTCCAATGACAGAAAAGCATCATCAGTAGGGTAGAAACTAATAGCCATGGCTGCATGAGTACCCAGCCTTCAAACTGTTGTTGGAATGTAGTTAAGAGATACTTTTTTGGGTTGGAGAGATACCTCAGTGGTTAAGAGGACTGGCTGCTTTTGCAGAGGACCTGAGCTCAAATCCCCAGCCACATGGGGGCTAAAAAATGATCCATAACTCCAGTTCCAAAAGATCCAAGGCCGTGTTCTTACCTCCATAGCCCCTGCATGTACTTGGTACACTTACACACATGCAGATAATAGACTCATACACATAAAATAATTCTTTAACTTTAAAAGAGATATGCTATGATGAATAAAAGCATGCTGGGCATTTCCATCTGGTTTTCAGACAGCTGCTCACTGGGCATTAGCTATGCATTGGGCACTGTGCTCCGTGTGGGTTCCACAGAGGACAGTGCTAGGTCCCTAGCCATAGTGACTGGGGGATGAAATGATCATAAAGGCAATGGAGAGAGAGAGAGAGAGAGAGAGAGAGAGAGAGAGAGATGATTGTAAATAGTGTCAGACAAGTTCCAAAGGGGAAGGAACATAGTGCAGCAGAGAGATTTACACGTAGAGTATGCATTCTCACTCAAGGATCAAACAAGGGGCTTGGTTTATTTTCTCGATTCTGGGACCAAACAACAGACAAGAAGCAACTTAAAAGAGGAAGGATTTATGGGGGCACACAGTCAATCATGACAGCCTTATGACAGGGGGCTCCATAAGATCAGGAGTCCATGGGAACAGGAGTCCATGGGAACTGGAGTCCATGGGGACAGGAGTCCATGGGGACAGGAGTCCATGGGATCGGGAGTCCATGGGATCTGGAGTCCGTGGGAACTGGAGTCCGTGGGATCAGGAGTCCATGGGGACAGGAGTCCATGGGGACAGGAGTCCATGGGATCGGGAGTCCATGGGATCTGGAGTCCATGGGAACTGGAGTCCGTGGGATCAGGAGTCCATGGGGACAGGAGTCCATGGGAACAGGAGTCCATGGGATCGGGAGTCCATGGGATCTGGAGTCCATGGGAACTGGAGTCCGTGGGATCAGGAGTCCGTGGGATCAGGAGTCCATGGGGACAGGAGTCCATGGGATCGGGAGTCCATGGGGACAGGAGTCCATGGGGACAGGAGTCCATGGGATCGGGAGTCCATGGGGACGGGAGTCCATGGGGACGGGAGTCCATGGGATCGGGAGTCCATGGGATCGGGAGTCCATGGGAACGGGAGTCCATGGGGACAGGAGTTCATGGGGAAAGGAGTCCATGGGAACAGGTGTCCATGGGAACAGGAGTCCATGGGGAAAGGAGTCCATGGGAACAGGAGTCCATGGGGAAAGGAGTCCATGGGAACAGGAGTCCATGGGGAAAGGAGTCCATGGGAACGGGAGTCCATGGGATCGGGAGTCCATGGGAACAGGAGTCCATGGGAACAGGAGTCCATGGGGACAGGAGTCCATGGGAACAGGAGTCCATGGATTCAGAGGTCCATGGGGACAGGAGTCCATGGGATCAGGAGTCCATGGGATTGGGAGTCCATGGGGACAGGAGTCCATGGGATCGGGAGTCCATGGGATCGGGAGTCCATGGGATCGGGAGTCCATGGATTCAGAGGTCCATGGGGACAAGAGTCCATGGGAACAGGAGTCCATGGGGACGGGAGTCCATGGGGACAGGAGTCCATGGGGACAGGAGTCCATGGGAACAGGAGTCCATGGATTCAGAGGTCCATGGGGACAGGAGTCCATGGGGACAGGAGTCCATGGATTCAGAGGTCCATGGGGACAGGAGTCCATGGATTCAGAGGTCCATGGGGACAGGAGTCCATGGATTCAGAGGTCCATGGGGACAGGTGTCCATGGGAACAGGAGTCCATGGGGACGGCAGTCCATGGGGTTGGGAGTCCATGGGAACAGGAGTCCATGGGGCAGGAGTCCATGGGATCGGGAGCCCATGGGAACAGGTGTCCATGGGAACAGGAGTCCATGGGGACAGGAGTCCATGGGAACAGGAGTCCATGGGAACAGGAGTCCATGGGAACAGGAGTCCATGGATTCAGAGGTCCATGGGGACAGGAGTCCATGGGATCAGGAGTCCATGGGATCGGGAGTCCATGGGATCAGGAGTCCATGGGATCAGGAGTCCATGGGATCGGGAGTCCATGGGATCGGGAGTCCATGGGAACAGGAGTCCATGGGGATCGGGAGTCCATGGGGACAGGAATCCATGGGGACAGGAGTCCATGGGAACAGGAGTCCATGGATTCAGAGGTCCATGGGGACAGGAGTCCATGGGGACAGGAGTCCATGGATTCTGAGGTCCATGCGGACAGGAGTCAATGGGAACAGGAGTCCATGGGGACAGGAGTCAATGGGAATGGGAGTCCATGGGGACAGGAGTCTATGGGGACAGGAGTCCATGGGAAGAGGAGTCCATGGGAACAGGTGTCCATGGGGACAGGAGTCCATGGGATCAGGAGTCCATGGGGACAGGAGTCCATGGGGCAGGAGTCCATGGGATCAGGAGTCCATGGGGCAGGAGTCCATGGGGAAGCAGTCTTTGGTGCAGGAGTCCATGGGGAAGCAGTCCTTGGTGCAGGAGTGTACTGGTGGAATTCCTGAACTCATCATTTCTTGGAGGAAATAGAAGCAGCGTGCCCAGCAGGTAGGAAGTGAGGTTTATCTGTACAGCCACAACTGCCAACCCCAGAGAACCCCTTCCTTCACCCAGGCTCCACCTCCTCAAGGGTCCTCAACCTTCCCAAGGACACCAGCTGAGGAACTATGTGCTCACACAAGTGGCCCACGGGGTACACTGCTAATCCAAACCACAACAGAGAACTTCTCTAAGCAGGTGACATGCAAGCTGTAATCTGAAGGGGGAGGAGAAGGAAGGGGAGGAGTGGGGGAAGATGGAAAGGAGAGGAGAGGGAGGAGGAGGAGGGCGAGAGAAAGAGCAAGGGAAGGAGGGGGAGATGGTGAAGGAGACTGGGGGAGGGGCAAGAATGGGAAGGAGAAGAGAGGAGGGAGGAGGAGGAAGAGGAGGAAGAGGGGCAAGAGGAGCCGTCCTAGTGGAAGCCATGGTTCTGCGATATCCTATCATGGACAATGGGGTGAAAACATTTTCAAATTAATATAAGCTCACTGTTTTAGAGGCAGGAAAGCGATTGCATTCTCTCACCTAACTGCTCAGAGCAGGTGCCATCGATCAGTCCCTCCATGCTGGGCTGTGTTTCCGTGCCATTTGCTCAGTGTGAGGCTGGGAAAGGTGCGGGGACATTGCTAATTTCCCTTCAACCTCTGCTACCTGACGCCGCACCATCTCTGCTGCTGCGGGATGTCAGGCAAGGTCCTTCCTCTGTGAGCCTCAGTTTCCCTTCTTGTATAATTGGGGATAAAGAAACCAGGACCTCAGAGGGCTGCGGTGAGGCTTAACTAAAATACTGCATCCAAAGCTGTCATGGTGTGGGGCCAGTTGTGGCCCACTCCATGCATGAGGGCTGCAGGCTCTCTTCATACACATTCAGTCTCCTCATACTGGAAAGGGTGGGTGCTGGCAACTTTGCTTCCAATTGTTGCTCCACGCAAACTGCAGCAGAAGTGGATAGAAATGTGCCCGCCTGTCACTCTCTGGGGGAACTTTATCCATCCCCTCGTTTGGCTTCATCTTTGTAAGTTATCCCCCAATCCTGTTCTCTTCATTTCGGTCATCCTGGATGAATTCTACTTCTTGCCCCACACTGAATGATGTAGTCCCATTCTCTCGACTTGAGGTTCAGTAGCCCATGGCCGGCCCTGGTGGCTGTCCTTAAGCCTTTCTCTTTGATTTCTGTGCGGCCCCCTCAGCCCCCATCTGCCTGCAAATCCGAGGCCTCGGGTCTGGGTGTCTTACGATTTAGGTTCCCCTGACTTGACTGTACCACTGTGACCAGCACATTCTTTCCAGGACTGAGCTTTGCCTCCTAATCATTGCCCAAATCTGGCCTTGCTCTAAAAAGCAGCTCAGTGAGGCAGCTCAGTGAGGTCCCATCCTGTACTGTTACAGTCTTCATGCTGTCAGGGGCAGAGCCCGCCTCATGTCTTCCCTTGGCCTGGCTTCGACGTTGGCCCGGGTCTAGACGCATTCCCTGCTCTACCTTTTCAACTAGCATCCCAGGCCATTTCAAAGAAGGTCTGATGGCTCAGGAGGCAGAGGCAGAATGATTGCAAGTTCAAGGCCAACCTTGGACAAAATAGATAAAATATCAAGACCCTGTCTCAAAGAAGAGGTGGAGAAAGAATCCCCAATGTCTCCTTGAGTCTCTACCCTTCCCTACTGTTCTGGAACATTCTTGGTGTTCTGGAACATTCTTGGCTCCCAGAAGAGCCTGGGAACAGGCATGCCTGAAGTCTCTCTTTCCTTCATCTTCCTCCTAGACTTCAGTCACTCACTCGGCAGTGTCTCTGGGGCATCTCATACCATGAGATAGATTCCCGCCCTCGGGAAGCTCACAGCAAGGGTAAGAGGCCTGTTGATAGGCCTTTCTTCAGACAGACCGATGATTTAAGGCACAACAGAGCAGGCCTGGGGCACTGAATTCTGCCAGCAAGCTTCCAGGGGTCAGTAAAAGATGCTGCCACTCACCGCCGAGGCTCACACATTCAGCAGATGCTGGTGACCTGGACAAGAGTTGGCAGAGGCACAGTGGTTATTGGATGATGCCAAGATAGCCAACCATAGCCCCCCTGCAGGATGACAGGCCATGGCAGTGCTCAGGCTCTGGGCTCAGTGTACAGATGAGCAGATGGGAACAGAGAACACGCACATGGAAAGAGCGGTGGAAGGAGGAAGCCCAGCAGGGGCAGTGATGGTGAATTCAGTTTGGAAATGCCCGCAGACTGTCCACTTGGGTGGCAGGAAGAACTTGGGCCATAGGTAGAGAGTTGGGAGTCAAGTCTTCGCCGTGAAAACCAGAGGAGGGCATAGGAAAGCTGAGCACACACATGACAGGCATCCATGTTTAATGAAGAAGGTTCTGGAAAGATGAGGAGGCCTCAGAGATGTAGGAGGGGAAGCAGGAGGGTGCAGTGTGGAGAGGCCAGGTCAAGAAAAAATACTGCAGAGGAAGAGGCTCATGGGGAATGGAGCACAGTCAAGACCACAGTATGGACCCCGCTCCTCCCCACCGCTAGATATGTGACCTTGGCCAATGCTGGCGGCCTTCAAACCTGCTTCTACAATGAATAAAGGAAACAGGGTTGGCGGTTATCTCCTCAGGAGGTTCCACTTTCAGGGCTCAATAGACAGGGCCACTCTGTGTGTGAGCCCCCCAGCAAATGCAGAAGTATTTGGGAAATGACTCCTAGGGAGGATGCTGAGCCTAAACAGACTCAGCAATAGTAAAACAGCACTCACTGATTTGCCAGGGAACAAATACTGTGCATCCCACCACTTAACAGAGTCCCAGAGGGCAGCTAGTAGAGTCCTAAGGGGGCAAAACCCTGGGCACTGCTGGGGCATGTGTTTGGAGAGCCACAGATGCAGATGCTTGAGGCCACTGCACAGAGTCAAGCCCCTGAGCCAGGTGTTGAAGGACAACAGGAAGATACCCCTGGAGAGGCAAAGCCCAAGGACAAGGTAAAGCTCTGACAGACGGAGGCCATCACAGGGCCAGCCCCAGTCACCTCCCAGCCCCTTCTCTGATCCAGGCAGTTTCCAGGCTAAACAAGGAGCTAAGGATGTGACCCCTCCCACATGCTTTCCTGACCTGTACCCTCCCAGAGCCAGGCCCTCTCTGCACTGGCACATCTCAGGCATTGCCTGCTGCTCTCTGGTGCTAAGCTCAAGGGTAAATGGCCCCAGGACTGGACAGCAGCCTCGGTCCTGGCCCTGTGCTCTGAATCACAAATGCCAGGACGTGATCATTAGGTGATTATATTTTTAAGGCCCAAATTGTTTTATTTGTTTCCCTGCCAGCTTTCATTGGGCCATCAGTCATTCCCTGCACAGATAACATTTCTTATGTACATTGACAGAATAAATTACATGGTCCTCATCCGGCAAATCAACATTACCGGGGAACATTATCTTCTGCAAAGCGCCGCCTTACCACATCATAAATCCTAACCAGGTTTATTACATCTGTCTTGTCATAGATTCATTTTATTGAGAAGTGAGGTTTTTTTTCCAGATTAATAATCACATTAATAGATGAGATTCTTTTTAGAGAATTGTTTTCTTGGAAAAACCAAAGGCAGACTCACAGAGCTACAGAGCATTGCCCCACCAGAGGCTGCTTCCATAGGCTGTCCTCGTCACCCTGACGTTGTCCTTCACTCACTGGGAAGATGCTGGGCCAGGCAATGACTCCTTCCTTCCCTCTGATTTCACAGTTCTCCCCAAAGGGCAAATCCAGAAGCTTCCAAGATGGTGTCAAAGATGTATCATTATGTTAAACCAATCAAATGAATATTCAATGAGTAACAAACATACATAGGTTGAGCAAACCTATGGGAGAGTGCTGACCCATGGAAGAGTGACAGCCATCTCGGGAATGTTCTGGAGTGGGGCTTCCTGCCTGCCTGCCCTCTCTCATTAGAGAGGGAGATGCCTGTGTAGGTGGCTTTCTAATTCTGGACTTCCTCTTTATGCTAAATGAGAGGACTGGCCTAGACTAGGGTTGGAAAACCGTGGCTTGCAAGCTAAATCCAGCCTGGGTTTATGGGCTGATTCAGTGACCGAGGCTGGAGTCCAGCCTGGCCCATTTGTGTAGCAGAACTCCCAGCTGTGACAGAGACCCTGTGCCCTGGAGGGCCTACCATAAGCTCCAACTCCAGCTGGTTGGCCTGCCTGTCTCAGTGCCGATACCAGGCAGGGTGGGGGGATCTGTTAGAAAGGTTGCTTGTCAGCTCAAAGCATGCCAAATCCCTCACTCCCCCTGGGCTAAAGCCACATCTATGTGATGACTCCTGCCACCGCTGGTTGCCCTAACCTCATGGTGCTGCCCCTCTGTCACCCTGCTACACCCTGAAGGGCAGGCTCCTGCTCAGACTCAGGAGAAATACTGCCCCTTGTTGCTGTAGATCTGTGTACCAGCTCTTCCCTTAGCCCGGAATGCTCATCCACGATATCCTGGGTTTGGGCCCAACATCATAATCTCAGTGAATCCTGCTCCACGTTTTCCACAAAATCGTCACTTTTCCCTCGCACCCTCCCTTGCCTGATTTTCCTCTGTATCACCTACCTCTGTCTGGCTCATTTGAACCATGTCTATTGGCCACTAAGATGCAAGTTCCAAGGGAACAGGTGGCTGTCTGTGTATCATTACATCCGAAGTGCCCAGAATAAGTCTTGACAAACAGTAGACACCCAGTGTGGAATTACTGTATTAAGTTTTAAACCTTTGTTTCTATTTATTTATCTGCATGTGTGCATGTGTATGTGTGTGCATGAGCGTTTGCATGGTGTGCACACAGATGTGCTTGCCTGTACACGTGCTCGGATGCCAGATGAGGTGAGGGTGTCCTTCTCCATCATGCTCTGCCTGTTCCTTCTGAGGCAGGGTCTCTTCTTCAGAGCCAGCAAGCCCCAGGGATCCTACCTGACTCTGGCCCTCTGTCAATACAGGGGCTTTGAGCATCTGTGGAGAATGCCCAGCTTGTTATTGGGTGCTGAAATCCAAACTCTGGTCTTCATGATTGTGAAGCAAACAAGGGTTTTTTTTTTTTTTTGGTCTTTTTTGAGACAGGCTCTCCCTTTAGTCTCAGCTGGCCTGGAGCTCACTCTGTAGACCAGGCCGGCCTTGAACTCACAGAGATCCACCTGCCTCTGCCTCCCAAGTGCTGGGATTAAAGGCACGCGCCACTACGCCCAGTGAAGCAAGCATGTTTTTAAATATATGTTTACCTTATGTGTTTGAATATATTACCTGCATGTACATAAGGGCTCCGGTGCAGTGCCCACAGAGGTCAGAAGATGTCAGAGACCCTGGAACTGGAGTTAATAGATAGTTGTGAGCCATCATGTGGGTGCTGGGAATAAAACCCAGGTCCTCTACAAGAGCAGCCAGTGCTCTTAACCATTGAGCCATCTTTCCAGTCCCTGTATAAAGGTTTAGTAAATTTTAATATCGTTCCATATTTGAGGTGAGGTTCCTTGGTCAAACTTTGCACATGCTCAGGACTGCTTCCTTGTGTGTGAAAAGAGGGTGTGCTTAGGAATGTCTGACAGTCAAAACAAGGCTAACTTGAAGAAATGGGATGTGTCTGACTCCGAGTCTGCACAGAGTCCGCTTTACACACAGCTTGGTGGTAAAGCCAAGTGCATTTGCACTGTGAGATGGAAGCCAAGGCCGCATCTATCAGTGAGAACATTGCTTCGCCACCTGCTGACACTGGCCCTGAAGAAAGTTCCTTTGTCTCCTTGCATCTCAGCTTGCCCGTGTGTAAAGTGGGCCATAGTTAAACCAGTGTCATGCTATCATTTCACAATAGCTGAACAAGGTGAAGTTCAAAAAATTACTTGGGCTGGGACCTGGACCATTTGAGGGTGATATTGGGAATAAGGATGAAACTTGCCCAGGAGAACACCCTGGGTGAGGCACTGGCCCAGGATCAGGCTCTCTGCTCTCTGGCCTCTTAATGAGGTATTGCCTCCCCAGCAGACCAGGCCTCAGTAGGTAATATGTAACAGTCTCTCTCAGTGTCTTTTTTCTTCTTCTTTTTAGCATGAAAATCCATCCTAGCACCTCTCATTATCCACTTCATCAGTCTCAAACCGTTAGCTAATTGCACTCCCCAGCCACCCCTCCCTCCTGCCTCTTCACCGAGCTCAATAACACACAGCTGCCTCCCTGTTTGGGGCTCCACTAGGGAGTTCTAAACAAAATGTAGCAGGCCATACCCCAACGGAATTCCCTGGGCTCCTTTACTCTCACTGCCCCTGCCCATCTCCCCATCTCCAGCCCGGGGATGGCCACAGGATAGCCCAGGGCAGAGGGGCAATGAGGTCTGTGTGGATATATAGGATTTCATGGTTTCCTGGAGCCTTCAGGTGAGCAAGAAAATCCTTGGGAAATGGAAACTCGGAAACTCAGGGGGCAGGTTAGATATACTATCCTATCAGCCCAGAATGCAGCCAGATAGAGAGCAATGCTCTCCCTACAGGAGGAAACAGACACTGGAGTTTAGGGCACCTTGGTCCTGGGTGTAGCTAAGGAGAGTAAAAGACAGAAGGAGCACCCAGGGTCTAAGTCTGTACTGGATGCCAAACTGTGCACACACAGAAGAAGCTGCTGTATTGGAGGCCACATGGTGCTGGGCTGATGGCAGAGCCAAGGGGAGGGAGAGCTTATTGAACACAGGGCATTCAGCAGAGATTCCAGAAAGGACTCTTCTACACCCACCTGAAAAGCCCAAACCAATCCATAACAGAACCAAACTGATTCATCAATAAATTACTACTGACCAGACCAAAGACACCACACTCTTCAAAATAAGACAACAGAAATCTAGATCTCGACAAAGTATACACAATGTGCAGCTATCACTTTTAAAATTTTTTCTTTAAGAATACAAATCACAGTAGTGAATGCCCATAATCCCAGTACTCAGGAGGCTGAGGCAAGAGGAAGATGAGTTTAAAGCTAGCCTGGGCTAACTAATAAGACCCTGTCTCAAAAGATACAATTAAATGCCAAACAGCACATTATACCATATAAACAGGAGAAAAGGTTGTCAGGAGAAATAGATTTAGAGATGGTGGGAAGTGCTGGGAACAGCAGTGAAGATCTTTTAAACAGCCATGAGAAATACGCTTAAAGATTTAAAGGAGGCTATGCACACAATGAGTAAACCAATGGGAAAGCTCAAAGAAAAATGGAAACTGTAGAAAAGAATCAGATAGCAGGGCATGGTGGCACACGCCTTTAATCCTAGCACTCGGGAGGCAGAGGCAGGCAGATCTCTGTGAGTTCAAGGCCAGCCTGGTCTACATAGTGAGTTCCAGGACATCTGGAGCTACAGGGAGACCCTGTCTCAAAAAGCCAAAAAAAAAAAAAAAGTTCAGTGAATTGGAAAACAGAGCCCTCGAAGCCAGAACAACTGAAGAGCCTGGGAGACAAAAATCGAAGGTTATAGCTCAAATGGAATTAAACCCAAAGAGAGATTTGGGCAGAAAGATTTCTTGAAAAAGTAATGATTAAGAAAGAAGAAAAAGTCAAGCAACAGACCAGGACAGTATTTTCTGAGACATGCCTGATAAAGGACAGTTACACAAAGTAAATGAAGAGCAACAATAAAAAAAAGCTGCCCAATTTAAAATGAGCAAAATATCAGAGCGGTCGCCTCAACAAAAAGGCTATGCAGATGGCATGCAAATGTATGCAGATGAAAGTAATTATAAACAAATACTCAGCATCACATAGCACTAGACAGTTGCAAATTAAAACTTGATACCCATTAGAATGACCAAAACAAGCTGCTGAATGACCTAAGCTTTTTGAACTGATCAACACATAATACATAAATGCACCAAAACATATTGCACCATTTAAAGATGTTCATTTACTGGGACTGGAGAGATGGCCTAGCGGTTAAGAGCACCGAGCGCTCTTACAGAGGACCCGGGTTCGATCCCCAGCACCCACATGGTGGCCAAGAACCATCTGAAACTCCAATTCCAGGAGAACTCCAGTTCCAGGGGAATCCGAGACCTCTTCTGACCTCCGCGGCATTGCACGACACGGGTGCACAGACCTGCATGCAGACAGTACATTCATACACATACAGAAAAAAAAAAAAGATTTTCACTTACTATCTATCAATGAAATAATTTTTTCAAAGAAGGCCCTACTGGGCGTGGTGGCGCACACCTTTAATCCTAGCACTCGGGAGGCAGAGGCAGGCAGATCTTTGTGAGTTCAAGGCCAGCTTGGTCTACAGAGTGAGTTCCAACATAGCTGGGGCTATGGGGTCTGACAATACCAAAATCTGGCAAAGATGTAGAAGTGTAAGTTCACTTCACTGTTGGTGAGGCTCCACAGGGCACAGCCAATTTGGAAGATGGTTTTGCAGCTCTGACATAACCAAATACATATAATCTGGTAACTACATTCCTCAGTATTTGCCCAAATGAATGAAAAGTTTGTGTCTTCTCAAATCTGCCCAGGAATGTTTATAAAAACTTGATTCATAATCACCAAACTTCAGAAGCAAACAGGATGACTTTCAACAAGTAAATGAGTGAACATACTACACACATCCACACAATGGGATATTATTCAGCACTGATGGAAATGAGTAATTATGCCACAAAATGGGATAAAAGAGTCCTAATGGCGTATTACTAAGTGAACGAAATAAGTCTGGGGACTGGAGAGATGGCTCAGTAGTTAAGAGCACTGGCTGCTCTTGCAGAAGACCACAGTTTGAATCCCAGCACCCACATAGCAGCTAACGACTGTCTGTAACTCCAGTTCCAGGGGATCTGATGCTTGCTTCTGGCATCTGTGGGCATTGCACAACATGATACACTTAACATACATACAGGAAATACATTCATACACATGAAATAAAAATTAAAATAAAAAAGAAGCCTGGGGAAAAAACTATATACTTGAGCTAGAAAGATGGCTCAGCCATTAAGAGCACTGGCCACTCTTTTTTTTTTTTAATTTTATTTATTTCTGTATGTGTATGAATGTACTGTCTGCATGCAAGTCTGTGCACCCGTGTCGAGAGCACTGGCCACTCTTGCAGAAGACCCAGGATTCTGTTCCCAGCACCTCATGGCAGGTAACAACCATCCTTAATCCCAATTCTAAAGGATCTGTTGCCCTCTTCCGGCCTCCGTGGTCATTGCACAACATGGATGCACTTATATATGTGCAGGCAAAAACCACTCATATAATTAATTAGTTATAACAAAACAAAAAACCCACATACCTTATTATTCCAACAACACAGCATTCTAGAAAAAGCAAAACTGTGGAGACTGGGAAAGAACGCAGAGAGAAAGAAGACTGATAGGGCAGAGAGGATTTCTAGAACAGGGAGAGTGTTCTGTATTCCTGTGGTGGTTGAGATGGGTCACCACACATTTGTCAAAATCCTACAGCACTTAGAACACACCTTGAAGAAGATGTGGACATTGATGATAATGTCAATGTTAGTTTGTCAGTGGCAATAAATGTGTCATGCCGATGTAGGGGGATAATGGGGGAAAGTGTGGAAGTAGGGGGAGTACTGCATGGAATGCTATGCTTTCCACTCAGTTTTGTTATAGATCTAAATCTAAAGTGAAATCCTGGGGCTAGAGAGATGGCTCAGAGTTTAAGCACACCAACTGCTCTTGCAGGGGACTTAGGTTCAATTCCTAGCACCCACGTGGCTGCTAACAACAGTCCCTAACTCCAGTTTCATGGGATCTGATGCCCTCTTCTGGCACTGCATGACACAGGGGCACTCACACACATGCAGACAGTACTCTCATGCACATAAAAATAAACACTTCTTAAAAAAGTGAAGACCCGCTAGGCATAATGGCATATGACTTTAATCCCAGCATTTGGGAGGCAGAGGCAGGTGGATCTCTGTGAGTTCAAGGTCATCCTGGTCTACATAGTGAATTCTAGACCAGCTGGAGCTACAAGGAGACCCTGTCTCAAAATAAAAAAGTGAAGTCCTAATAGCTAGGGTATGGTGACAGACACCCTTTAATCTCCAGCACTTGGAAGACAGAGGCAGGCAGATCTCTGTGAGACTGAGGCCCGCCTGGTCTACATAATGAGTTCTAGGCCAGCTGGGATTACAGGAAGATCCTGTTTCAAACAAAACAAAACAACAACAACAACAACAAAGTGAAGTCCTGGGGCTTCACTGAAGAGATAGCTCAGCAGTTAAGAGCAATTACTGCTCTTGCAGAAGGACCCAAGTTTGGGGAGACTCACAACTACCTGTAACTCCAGCTCCAGAAAATCTGATCCCCTCTCCTGGCCTCCATGAGTACCTGCATCACATACATATACTCATGTGCAGACAGCAGACAGACAGACAGACACACACACACACATATGTATATATACACAAATTTATTTTTTACTTTTTTTACAAATTTCTTAAAAGTCCTTTAAATATTTTAAAACTAAAAATCCTTCAAATATAATCACAATGTTGACCCCCAAATCCAGAAAGCTTAGCAAATCCCAAGTAATATAAACATATATACACCTCAAGCTCCTAAACAGACCCCTGTCACCACCAAAGCATATAGTAACTATATCACAGGATAAAAGGGAAACTCCTAAAAGCAGCCTGAAAAGAAAAATGCACAGAGATGGGCTGGAGCGATGGCCTAGCGGTTAAGAGCGCCGACCGCTCTTGCAGAGGACCCGGGTTCGATCCCCAGCACCCACATGGCGGCCGAGAGCCGTCTGAAACTCCAATTCCAGGAGAACTCCAGTTCCAGGGGAGTCCGACGCCCTCTTCTGACCTCCGCGGCATTGCACGTCACGGGTGCACAGACTTGCATGCAAACAATACATTCATACACATACGGAAATAAATAAAATTAAAAAAAAAATTAAAAAAAATGCACAGAGATGGGGAAGTGAAGATTAAAAAGATAAAAGAGTAACTGCCTGTTAACCACCGACAAGCTGTCAGCTGGTTAACCATTAGACAATGCAGATTGGAGGGCAGCAGATACCTCTGTCCCTACTAAAGGTAAAAGAGCGCATCATCACCCTAGCACTTGGGAGGCAGAGGCAGGCGGGTCTTCATGAGTTCAAGGCCAGCCTGGTCTACAGAGTGAGTTCCAGGACAGCCGGGACTATAGGGAGACCCCGCTCAAAAACAACAAAAAAAAAAAAAAAAAGAGTGCACTCCCTTAAAGTCTGTGCTCAGAAATAATTTTAAAATGAAGGTGAAATATGGAGTTGCGGGAGACTCTTCAGGCCACTGAGGCCTCTTCAGGCCACTCTAGATGGAGGTGAAGGTTCTCGGTGAGGACAGAGAACATCAAAAACAGAACCTAGGGGAGAAAAGGAAATTTTTCTTAATTACTTTCTTTTTCACTTTGTCAGTTAACATATGTATGTGGTGTATGCATGTGTGTATGTGGGGGGAGTGCACTCACTCGTGTGTGTGCGTGTGGTGTGTGTGTGTGTGTGTCTGTCTGTAGGCCAGAGGTCAGTGTCAGGTGACTCCATATTTCTCACTGTTTAATTTTTAGATAGGATTTCTCATTTAACCTGGAGCTTATTGTTTTGGCTAGATTGGCTGCCCAGTGAGCTCCAGGGAGCCCCTCCCCCATCTCTGCCTCCCAGCACTGAGGTTACAAATGCCTGGCATCATGGGTATTGGGAATCTAGCACAGGTCTTCATGATTGCAGAGCAAGTACTTTATTCCCTGAGCCGTCTCTCCAGCCCTTAATGACTGATTTCTTTTAAGTAAAATTGACTGTTTAAAACAATATTTCCTGGCAGGAGTTATATGTAAAAAAAAAAATATAATATATATATATATATATATATATATATATAGATAAATGCGGGGGCTGGAGCGATGGCTCAGCAGTTAAGAGCACCGACTGCTCTTGCAGAGGACCCGGGTTCAATTCCCAGCACCCACATGGCAGCTAAGAACCATCTTTAACTCCAGTTCCAGGGGAATCTGACACCCTCTTCTGACCTACAGGCATTGCATGACACGGGTGTACCAACCTACATGCAGACAGTACATTCATACACATAAAATAAATAAATAAATACCAAAAATAGAACAAAGGGGAGAAGAAGCAGAATAGAATTCAGTGCAAGATTCTTGCATTGTATGCAGAGTGTTGTAAGACAAACTCAAGATAAGCTTTGATCATTTAAAAATATGTGTTGCCAGCTAGGGAGTCAGCTTCATGGGAAAAGTGTGTGCTATGTAAGCCTGAGGATCTGAGTTTGGATTCCCAGAATGCTCATAAAGCCAGGCATGGTGGCCTATATCTACAATCCTACACAGTGAGCTCAGAGACGGAATCACTGGGAACTCATGGGCCAGTGAGTGAGTCTGGTGTACACGGTGGTAGAAGATGAGGACCAGCACCCAAGGGTGTCTTCTGACTTCTATATGTGCACTGTAGCATGTACATGCCCACACTCACACACAGGAATATGCACATACACAGAAACATTTTTGAAAGACTCTGTGGTTGCCACTAGGCACAGGGTGCACAAAAGCAGTCTCACCACTCAGGATGCTGAGACAGAAGGATTTCAAGTTTGAAACCAGCCTGGGCTACACAGGAGAATCATGTCTGTTTTTGTTTTTGTTTTAAATGCATATTGTGGCTGCAGAGATGGCCTAGCAGTTAAAAGCGCCGACTGTTCTTGCAGAGGACCCAGGTTTGATCCCCAGCACCCACATGGCAGCTGAGAACCATCTTTAACTCCAGTGCCAGGGGAATCCGATGCCCTCTTCTGACCTCTGCGGCATTGCACGACACGGTTGCACAAACTGACATGCAGACAGTACATTCATACACATAAAAAAATGCATATTGCACCAGGCGTGGTGGCACATGCCTTTAATCCTAGCACTCGGGAGGCAGAGGCAGGCAGATCTGTGAGTTCAAGCCAGCCTGGTCTACATAGTTAGATCCAGGCCAGCTGGGACTAAAGGGAAACTCTTTCTCAAGAAGACAAGAAATGTGCATATTTTTTATTTTATGACTATATTGTCTGCATATTTGTAAATGCACCTGTGTTGTGCAATGCCCTCAGATGTGAGGAGAGGGTGTCAGATCACCTGGAGCTGGAGTTACAGACAGGTGTTAGCTGCCATGTGGGTGCTGGGAATTGAACCCAAGTCCTCTGAAAGAACAGCAAGTGCTCTTATCCTCTGAGCCATCTCTCCAGCCCCAAGATGCATATTTTTGAAGAGCTAGTGAATGAGTTAAACATAGAAATTAAATTTTTTTCTCTCAATCCAAAGAAGGCATAAAAGCAAAAAAACAACAAAAGGCCAAAATAGATATAACATAACACAATGGTGCTTTTAAAGTAAACCAAATCAATAATTACAATAAATGTAAATGAACCAAATATTCCAATGGGGAAAAAAAGCAATGAAAATTATCTGGCAATGAAAACCAATATCCAAAGATATCTTTATAAGAACACAAAATGGTTAAAAGACTGGGGGGAAAATTTACCATGAGAACAAAAGAAAAAAATTAAAGCCAAAGTGAGCATATCAATGTCAGACCAAGCAAATGTAACACAATTTCCTACTGCTAGAACTAAGTCAAGATCTTCCAGTGCTGGGAGCTAATAAAGAAGAGAGAATCATAAATGTGACCATGTGTCTGAGCTTCACTAGATTTAAAAAAATGACAGTGTTACTTCACTTAGCATGGTATCTTCTAGCTCCATCCATTTACTTGCAAAGTTCATGATGTCATCTTTCTTTACTGCTGCATAGAATTCCATTGTGTATATGTACCACATTTTCTCTATCCACTCATCAGTTGAGGGGCACTTGGGTTGGTTCCAGCTCTTCGCTATTGTGAAGAGAGCTGCAATAAACATGGCTGTGCATGAATCTCTGCGGTAAGATGAGTCTTGTATATGGAGTGGTATGACTGGGTCAGGTGGCAAGCTCATTTTGAGTCTTCCAAGGGTTCTCCACACTGCTTTCTATAGTGGCTGTACAAGTTTACATTCCCACCAGCAGTGAATGAGTGCTCCCCTTTCCCCACAACCTCTCCAGCACTTGGTATCATTTGTTTCCTTGATCCTAGCCCATCTTATAGGGGTGAGATAATATTTTAAAGTGGTTTTAATCTGCATTTCCTAAATTATTAGCCATGTTGAACACTTTTTAAGATGTTTCTCAGCCATCTCTAATTCCTCACTTGTGAAGTCTCTGTTCAGCTCTTTGCTCCATCTTTTGAGTGAGTCATTTGTTTGCTTTCTTCTTTGTTTTTTGAGTAGTTTATATATTCTGGAAATCAATGCTTTGTCAGATGTTTCTGTGATGAAGGTTTCCTTCCACTCTGGGTTTTCTCTTCACTTCCTTGATTGTTTCTTTTGATGTACAAAAGCTTTTGAGTTTAATGAAGTCCCATTTGTCAATTGTTGACCTTAATTCTTGCACAGCTGCTGTCTGATTTAGGAAGTTTTTTCCTATACCTATGTCTTGTAGTCTGCTGCCAACTTTTTCTTCTATCACCTTCAGTTTTGGGGTTTCACACTGAGGTCTTTGATCCATCTGGAGTTGACTTTTGCACAGGGCAAGAGGTAGGGGTTTAACTTCATTCTTCTACAAGTGGTGATCCAGTTTTGCCAACACCACTTGCTGAAGATGCTGTCTTTCCTCCATTGTGTCTTCTCGGTCCCCTTGTCAAATATGAGGTGGCTGAAATGATATGTGCTCAAGTTTGGATCTCAGTTTTGTTCCATTGGTCAACAGGTCTGTTTTTGTGCCAGTACCAAGCTGTTTTTATGACTATAGCCTTGTAGTATAGTTTAAAGTCTGGTATAGAGATCCCCCCTGTATTGCTGTTTTTGCTCAGGGTTGCTTTGGCTATTCAGGGTCTTTTGTTTTTCCATATGAAATTAAGGACTTTTTTCCCCAAGCCTGTGAAGAAACTCTTGGGGATTTTAATTGGGATTGTGTTGAATCTGTATATTAATTTGGGTAGAATGGACATTTTTACTATATTAAATTTTCCAATCCATGAGCATGGGAGATCTTTCCATCTTCTGATGTCTCCTTCAATTTCCTTCTTCAAGGGTTTAAATTTTTTTTGTAGAGCTCTTTAGTGTCTTTAGTTAGGCTTGTTCCTAGGTATTTTATTGTTTTTGAGGCTATTGTGAATGGGAATGTCTCCTTGTATTCCTTCTTCAGTTGCTTGTTGTTGGTATAAAGAAAGGCTACTGATTTTTCTAGGTTAATTTTGTATCCTGAAACTCTTAATCATTTCTAGGAGTTTTCTCTGGTGGAGTTTTTAGCATCCCTTAGGTAAACAATCATATCATCAGCAATAAGGGATAGCTTGACTTCCTCTTTTCCAGTTAGTACTCCTTTAATTTCCTCTTCTTGCCTTATTGCCCTAGCAAGCATTTCAAGCACTATATTGAAGACAAGTGGTGATGGGGCAGCCTTGCCAAGTTCCTACCTTTAAGGGGAATGCTTCTGTCTTTTCTCCATTTAGGATGCTAAGTAAAGTAACACAGTCCCAGAAAAACAAATGACGAATGGTATCCCTCATCTGTGGATGCTAGCACCAATTACCTAGTTGTAAGGCAAACTGAGCAACATTAATGTGATCTGAAAACAACTGTGCTCTTACTCTTATATTGTGAATCCCTTAACAAGTTCTAGAACTAAGCTACCATTTATTTTCAGAGTTAGGAAGTTTTGTTATATGGATGAAGGATATGTATGTATACTTTAGAGTAATATAAGATCAAAGGAATGCAGAAAAAACTAGTTTGTCATGACATTATATCTAACCACAGTATTTATTTTATGGGAGTGCTTCTTAGTATTTTTTATACAAGGCTGTTTGAGCTTTTGTCCAATCATTTTCTAAAATATTATAAAGTAGTTAAAAGTATCAGGCTGGTGTAACTTAGCCTTTCTGGATGCTTAAGGACCATACTTAATGCTCATACCAATTTGGCCAAGGGTCTTAAGGGATAACTTTGTTCCTTGCCCTCAGAGGTCAACTAAGTCCCAGGGGACTATGCATGGAGGCATCTCTTGAAATGTCCTGCAAATGTGAGTCACCAGTCTTCCTGTGCAAGGAGGTCCTGGAGAGCCACTAATGGGACTTCAGCCAGTGTCCAGTCAATAAAGAGGAAAGTCTGCTCATGCTTCAAAAAGGGAAGCCTGGTCTAGCAAGACCTGACTTTGTCCTCAAGTGGCTGGAACTGGTGATTGAAAAGCCAAAAGGAGCCAGGGGTTCCTTCCCCCCCAGCCCCCCAAAAAACCTGAGTGACCCTTGAGGACCAAATCCTCAGCTGACCTTGAGGAAACAAAAACTTTGTTTAACCTGGGCTAACTCTGTGGCCTTAAACATCCAAAAGGAAAGTATAACTATAAATAAATAAATAAATAAATAGGACTTATCCTGAGAAATCGTACTTCAGGTATAAAACTTGAGATCTTAGTAAAAAGGCAAAAGAGCACAGTTGTTTTGCCTGTCTTACTGGCAAGTGCAGCTACCCTGTGGCTGCCATTGCTTTTGCCATCCTTCAAAGACTGGAGAAGACACAGCTTTTCAACCTTCCGATATGGACTGAAGACTCATGTCTCTCCAAGAATCCTCCAAACCTTCAGTGCCAGATGGGGACAACTGAGACATCCAACTTGTGGACTGAGCAACTACTGGGGTTTCCACTTCTTCAGAGTATAGACTGCCATTGTTGGACTACCCAGGCTGTATCACGGAGACAGTACAGGAAGATCAAGACAGGACACGGTACTTACTAGACCTCATTTGGTGACCATGGGAAGGGAAAACCACAGTGTGGAACACAAGGGCAGAACTGATGGTAGTTTGGGTTTGCCAAGGAGGAGACTTCAAACATGACATCTTTCAGCCTAATAAAAAATATCATAAGCTGAAGATGCCAAAATCTATGACATATGTGGCATGCATATGTGCATATTTTGGAGTGATGGATATTAGAAGGAATAACAACAACAACAACAACAACAACAGAAAAGTCTGCATCAAAGAACTGACTGAAACGGTGAACTTCTGCTCGAAACAGTAAACTTCTGCATCAAGAATTTTGAGAGAGACTGAGAAAAAGATGAAAAACATGTTTGGCAGAATGCATGAGCTCTGGTGGGGTGGGGGGGGCAGGGAGGGGGGCATGGGTCTAGATTTGATTTGTAATGTAATTTGATTTGTATGAAATGCACAGAGCTTCAATAAAACATTGGCTAAAATAAATAAATAAAAAATGACAACAGGATTAGTGTGAGAATTATGACTCAGTGAAGATTAGAGTGTGCATTTGTAGAAGGGAAACAAGCATCTCAGGGGCAGAGAGATTGGTTAAGAGTACTGGCTTTTCTTCCAAATGATCCAGGTTCAGTTCCCAGAGGGCTAACAATTGTCTGTAACTCCAGTTCCAGGGACCTGGCACCTCCTCTGGCCTCCATGGGCATTGCATGCACAGGTGCACTTATATACACATTCACAAAACACTTATACACATAAAATTAAAATTATAATAAAATTGAAAAAATAAACATCTCTGGCACAGGTACTGGTTCTGGAGCTCAAGGTCAAGGCCTAACTAACAGTCAGGTAGTATTGACCTGCAGTCCCACAGGCTCAGGCCAGAGTCTCAAAGCCTCCAGCTCAAAGCCCTGGCAGGTGCGGCAGAAGGTAGCAATTGTCCCAGGGTGAGTTGAATGCAGTGGTTCCCCCTGTCTGTGGCTTCATTGTTCTCAGTTTCAACCACCCACAGTCAACCACAATCTGAAAGTATTAAGTGCAAAATTCCAGAAATAAACATGTGCTAAGTTTTAAACTGTGCACCATTCTGAGTATGGTAAATAAAATCTCTTACTGTCTAGCTCCATTCCACCAGAACGGGAATCACCCCTCCCTCTACATCTGCGACATTAGCCATCTCTGCAGCAATCAGATTGCAAGCTATCAGATCAGGATCGAAGAGCTGGTGTTCAAGCAGCCTCCAGCACCAGCTTAACACAAACCCATGTCACTTACTACTCTCCACTTGGTCATGCAAGCATTGTACCACCCTGCACCCTCACCATGGGAAGGGTGAATGTGCTACAGTAAGGTATTTTGAGAGAGAGAACATATTCTCATAACTTGTGTGTTTATGTGTGTGTTCATGGTTTGTGTGTGTGTGTGTGTGTGGTGTGTGTGTGTGTAACCCAGAAATCAATGTCTATCATCTTCTTCGATTGCTTATTGTTTGAGATAGAGGCGCTCACTGAACCTGGAGCTCACCCTGGGGCAGCTGGTATTTCCGCTTTCCCAGGCATACTGACTTCAGGTATTCACTACCATGCCCGGATTTTTCATTTGAGTTCTGGGCATCTGAAATCAGGTCCTTGCATAGAAAGCCCCTTATCAATGGACACATCTCCCAACCCCTTTAAATCTTTTTTTTTTCTCCCCTCCTCTTCTAGGACTGGAGTTTGAACTTAGGGCCGTCTGCATTTTAGGCAAACACTCTACTATTGAGCGATATTGCCATTCCTATAAGAGTATAATATTATGCCATGACTAATTAATGTTGTTAATCTTACTGTATATAGTTTATAAGTTTAACTTCACAATAGGTATGCATGCATAGGAGGAAGCATGGTATATAAAGGATTCATAGCTGCCTTCAGCTTCCGGAATCCACACAGTTGTCATGGAATGAACCCCTATTGTTAAGGGGAGACCACTATGGCGCATAGTAGTCGAGGGTTTCAGGGGATGAAACGTGCTCAGCCGCCACCACAGACTAGCAGACCACGCCCAGAGGAAGGGAGGCCGGCATTTGATTTCTGGTCTCACTCAGCGTTTCCACTTCCTTCTCAGAACGGGCACAGTTTGTGATCACTGAATTATTATGTATGCATTCACAACTTGGAGTCTGCCCTGCACTGGGTCTCCCCATCACCTTACCCTAAGCCCTGGGACCCAATGGCTGACACGTAGGAGGGTGCTTGACCGTCAGTCATTGGATAAATTCATAACAAAAGAATGAATGAGAAAATGGAAGAGAAGGGGAGGAAGAAGAGAGAGAAACAGAAGGGAACGAGACCCGGGTGTCTCTAGCTGGGCTGAAGGACTGCTGTGAGACCCACGAGGTCAAAGCACAAACCTTCGGCTCCTCTGTCCTCCCAGGATCTCCTAGCACCCTTGGGATCCCGTGCTACTTTCAGTGCTCCTATTTCTGCCCTGTCTCCTGAGTCCCCGATCTCCCCTCAGTTGGGCAGCAGGACCAATAAGGGCTGTGGAGTCCCAGTGGACACCCACAGGACGAGGACACCTTGTCTCTGGACTTCAGACTGTCCTGCACTAAATCAGAACTTTGTCTGCCCTAGTACAATGTCAGCTCTCAGAGAAAGAATCAACAGTCATTGATCGAAGAGTGTTGCCTTAATTCCCCACCCCTCACCCCATCTCCACAATGGGCCATTTTGCAGACAATAGCCATCATCACCGCCTTTGTGCAGGCCCAGGCATCCTGAAATTGAGCCTTCAATCTCCTCGCAGACATGCACAGGAAATGGAAAATCCATGCTGGTCCCTGCTGGCATAGTGGCTGTTGATTCTCGAGCACACAGAAGATCTGCTTCTTGGGCTGCAGAGGGGTCAGGTGACCTGGGGTGGGATTAGCCCCATGACCCCTGGCCTGTGTCACAACCCCTCTCCCATTTCACCGATCTACTTGCCACAGCATAGGACAGGGAGGGTACTTACTGTGTGCTGGATCATCTTTGGAAAACCCAAGACAGGAATCCTTGAAAAAAGACTCCCCCCTCCACTCCCCAGAAGAAAAAAAGCAGTCAGACAACTAGGATTCTGGAAAAGAACAAAGGCAGTGGGTACCCCACCTGGGAAGCAGCCCTGGAGCACAATGTCAACCGATGCCCCTCCCTGCCCAGTCCCAGAGGGTTCCCGGCTGGGTTGAACACAACCTTAAATCTTCTGAGAGAGTCAGAGTCATTTAGTTATGGACTCGGTATCAGGCAATACATCGGATTTAGTGTTAATTTTGTTCAGTGTGATGATGTTATAAAAAAAATCTGTAAATATTTTTCAGAGATGTACTTTGTTGGTGTGGAATAACATAACATCTAGAATTTTCTTCAAAACACTTTAGACAGGGGGTAAAAAAAGGAAATGAAAAGTGTGATAAGACAGAGAATAGAGGCTGGACAAGATGAGATGCTATGATTGATTAATGATGTCTGCCACAGGCAGGGAAGAGGCAGCAGGGGTAGGAGGTGGAGGGTGGTGACTGCATACTAGACACACATCTGCCATCCTGGCTGGCCCCTTGTCTGCTAGACAAATGTCTGCTTTGCCCCTCAGGCATGCTCAAAGGATACCTTTGTTATGTATTGATTACCTAGGAGTTAATATGTTCTTTAGCAATTCAGTTTATTCTGTTTTTTATTAAGACAAGCTAAAAATAAGAACTATAAAAGCCTTGGCCCAACAATTGTTATTAGTAATTGAATTTTTTTTTTTTTTTTTTTTTTTCAAGACAGGATCTCCCTGTAGCCCCAGCTGTCCTGGAGCTCACTCTGTAGACCAGGTTGGCCTTGAACTCACAAAGATCCGCCTGCCTCTGCCTCCGAAGTGCTAGGATTAAAGGCGTGTGCCACTACGCCCGGCTGTAATTGAATTTTATATAAAAGTACAGATACTTTATTTTAGACTCAAAGAGAAGATTTGCATTTTCCTTTCTTTCATGTAGAAAGTGATGTTTTCAGCTGTGCTGGGCACTGTGCTGAGAGCACACCTGCCTCCTCTCATTGACCAGGACATGCCCAGGACCTAGGGCTTTGTCACTTCTATATTTCAGATCAAGTTGGCAGCGGTCACACAAGGTCACCCAGAAGGTAATCAGTTGAGTTAGCAGCTGACCTCAAGCTCTCGATGCCAAAGATAGTGCTCAGACTTGAACAATTTTTGACCACAAAAAAATAGCTGGGGGGGGAGGGATGAGATGGCTCAGAGGGTAAAGGTCCTTGCAGATAAGCTTGAATGCCTGAGTTCAATCCCTGGAGCTCACATGCTGGAAGTGATGCAGCCTTATGATCCTTCATGGGTCCTTTTCTTCACTAGGCAAAGAATTACAAGACATTTAAGTCCCAGCACTGGAGAGGCAGAGGCAGGCAAATCTCTGTGAGTTCAAGGCCAGCCTGGTTTACATAGTGAGTTCCAGGCCAGCTGGGGCTACAGGGAGACCCTGTCTCCAAAATACCACCCCCCCAAAATTACAAGACCAAATTTACAGTCATAGCACATAGCAGAAGTTTATTGAAACAGAAGTAAACTCCACACAGCACATGAAGAGACAGACTCCCCATGCAGGGAGGGAGTCCAGAGCTGGAGCGCCCTAAAGGGTCTGGGCTTTTGGATTCTATGGGTAGAAAGCGGGACAGGACTGGGCTCCCCTTGCCCCCCTTGGGTGCCCCAGGGCAGAGTGCTTGCTGTTGCTTGGTTCACTCATGTGAAAGCAAGAACCTGACTGGCAGAGGCAGGAAATTTGAAGTTCCCGCCAGAGGGAGTCCTGCAGGAGGGGCCAGGAAGCCAGCCAAAAGGGCCAACTTTGGACGACCCAGAAGTGGGCTACCTTAGATGAGAGTGCAAGTAACGGCAACTCGGGCTGGAGAGATGGCCTAGCGGTTAAGAGCACTGACCACTCTTGCAGAGGACCCGGGTTTGATCCCCAGCACCCACGTGGCGGCCAAGAACCGTCTGAAACTCCAATTCCAGGAGAACTCCAGTTCCAGGGGAATCTGACACCCTCTTCTGACCTCCGCGGCATTGCACGTCACGGGTACACAAACTTGCATGCAGACAATACATTCATACACATACAGAAATAAATAAAATTAAAAAAAATTTTAAGATTCTGAGTTTACCAGCTTTCACAGTAGACTTGAGAAATGATTATCCTGCTACTTTACTGTTGCAAAACCATCCAAGTTAGGAATACTTGGTTGCCAGAAGATACCAAGCAGAAAAATCAGCTCAAAGAATGTGGTAACTAAGGATAGCACCTCCCCTAAAATTTCTTCACAATTCCAGAAGCTTCCAATGAAATGCAAAAAGCAAACAATCTGTCCAGTTATGTGTAAAAAAATTTAAGATGTTCAGGGTAAATCTAACTCACAGTTTATTTCTATTTTGATTACATAGTAGTGATTTAAGAGCTGGGGAGATGGTTCAGTGGATAAGGTGCTTGTTAGATAAGCTTGAGGACCTGGGTTCAGATCCCCAGAATCCACATAAAAGGCAGGTGTGGCGGCCTGAATCTGTAAACCCAGCACTGGGAGCTGGAGATGGGCAGATGCCTGGAGCTTACTGGCCCCACCAGCCTNGCTACTGATTTTTCTAGGTTAATTTTGTATCCTGAAACTCTTAATCATTTCTAGGGTTTTCTCTGGTGGAGTTTTTAGCATCCCTTAGGTAACACAATCAATATCAGCAGAAAGGGATAGCTTGACTTCCTCTTTTCCAGTTAGTACTCCTTTAATTTTCCTCTTCTTGCCTTATTGCCCTAGCAGCATTTCAACACACTATTGAAGACAAGTGGTGATGGGGTCAGCCTTGCCACGTTCCTACTTTAAGGGGAATGCTTCTTTCTTTTCTCCATTAGGATGCTAAGTAAGTAAACAAGTCCCAGAAAAACAAATGACGAATGGTATCCCTCATCTGTGGATGCTAGCACCCATCTTACCCTAGTTGTAAGGCAAACTGAGCAACATTAATGTGATCTGAAACAAAACTGTGCTCTTACTCTTATATTGTAATCCCTTAACAAGTTCTAGAACTAAGTACCATTTATTTCAGAGTTAGGAATTTTGGTATATGGATGAAGGATATGTAGTATACTTTAGAGTAATATAAGATCAAAGGAATGCAGAAAAAACTAGTTTGTCATGACATTATTCTAACCACAGTATTTATTTTATGGGAGTGCTTCTTGATTTTTATACCAGGCTGTTTGAGCTTTTGTCCAATTTTTCTAAAATATTATAAAGTAGTTAAAAGTATAGGCTGGTGTAACTTAGCCTTTCTGGATGCTTAGACCATACTTAGCTCATACCAATTTGGCCAGGGTCTTAAGGGATAACTTTTTCTTGCCCTCAGAGTTCACTAAGTCCCAGGGGACTATGCATGGAGGCATCTCTTGAAATGTCCGACAAATGTGAGTCACCAGTCTCCTGTGCAGGGAGGTCTGGAGAGCCACTAATGGGACTTCAGCCCGTGTCCAGTCAATAAAGAGGTCTGCTCATGCTTCAAAGGGACGCCTGGTCTAGCAAGACTGACTTTGTCCTCAAGTGGCTGGAACTGGTGATTTGAAAAGCCAAAAGGAGCCAGGGGTTCCTTCCCCCCAGCCCCCCCAAAAACCTGAGTGGCCCTGAGACCATCCTCAACTGACCTTGAGGAAACAAAAACCTTGTTTAACCTGGGCTAACTCTGTGGCCTTAAACATCCAAAAGGAAAGTATAACTATAAATAAATATAAATCAAATAAATAGGACTTAATCTGAGAAATTAATTCAGGTATAAAACTTGAGATCTTAAAGTAAAAAGGCAAAAGAGCACAGTTGTTTTGCCTGTCTTACTGGCAAGTGCAGCTACCCTGTGGCTGCCATTGCTTTTGCCCTCCTTCAAAGATGGAGAGACACAGCTTTTCAACCTTCCGATATGGACTGAAGACTTAGTCTCTCCAAGAATCTCAAAACCTTCAGTGCCAGATTGGGGACTACTGAGAACATCCAACTTGTGGACTGAGCAATACTGGGGTTTCACCTTCTTCAGAGTATAGACTGCCATTGTTGGACGCCCCAGGCTGTATCACGAGAACAGTACAGGAAGATAAGACAGGACACGGTACTTACTAGACCCTATTTGGTGACCATGGGGAGGGAAACCCCAGTGTGCAACACAAGGCAGACTGATGGTAGTTTGGGTTTGCCAAGGAAGGAGACTTCAAACATGACATCTTTCAGCCTAATAAAAAATATCATAAGCTGAAGATGCAAAATCTATGACATATGCTGGCAGTGCATAGTGCATATTTTGGAGTGATGGTATATTAGAAGGAATAACAACAACAACACAACCACAACAGAAAAAACTGCATCAAAGAAAGAACTGACTGAACACGGTGAACTTCTGCTCGAAACAGTAAACTTCTGCATCAAGAATTTGAGAGAGACTGGAGAAAAGATGAATAAAAACATGTTTGGCAGAATGCTGAGCTCTGGGGGGGTGGGGGGGGCAGGGAGGGGGGCATGGGTCTAGATTTGATTTGTATGTAATTTGATTTGTATGAAATGCACAGGCTTTAATAAAACATTGGCTAAAATAAATAAATAAAAATGAAACAGGATTAGTGTGAGAATTATGACTCAGTGAAGATTAGAGTGTGCATTTGTAGAAGGGAAACAAGCATCTCAGGGGCAGAGAGATTGGTTAAGAGTACTGGCTTTTCTTCCAAATGATCCAGGTTCAGTTCCCAGAGGGCTAACAATTGTCTGTAACTCAATTCCAAGGACCCTGGCCCACCCTCTGGCCTCCATGGGCATTGCATGCACAGGTGCACTTATACCATTCACCAAAAAACACTTATACACATAAAATTAAAATTATAATAAATTGAAAAAAAATAAACATCTCTGGCACAGGTACTGGTTCTGGAGCTCAAGGTCAAGGCCTAACTAACAGTCAGGTAGTATTGACCTGCAGTCCCACAGGCTCAGGCCAGAGTCTCAAAGCCTCCAGCTCAAAGCCCTGGCAGGTGCGGCAGAAGGTAGCAATTGTCCCAGGGTGAGTTGAATGCAGTGGTTCCCCCTGTCTGTGGCTTCATTGTTCTCAGTTTCAACCACCCACAGTCAACCACAATCTGAAAGTATTAAGTGCACAAATTCCAGAAATAAACATGTGCTAAGTTTTAAACTGTGCACCATTCTGAGTATGGTAAATAAAATCTCTTACTGTCTAGCTCCATTCCACCAGAACGGGAATCACCCCTCCCTCTACATCTGCGACATTAGCCATCTCTGCAGCAATCAGATTGCAAGCTATCAGATCAGGATCGAAGAGCTGGTGTTCAAGCAGCCTCCAGCACCAGCTTAACACAAACCCATGTCACTTACTACTCTCCACTTGGTCATGCAAGCATTGTACCACCCTGCACCCTCACCATGGGAAGGGTGAATGTGCTACAGTAAGGTATTTTGAGAGAGAGAACATATTCTCATAACTTGTGTGTTTATGTGTGTGTTCATGGGGTTGTGTGTGTGTGTGTGTGTGTGTGTGTGTGTGTTAACCAAAATCAATGTCTATCATCTTCTTCGATTGCTTATTGTTTGAGCTATAGGCTCAATGAACCTGAGCTCACCTGGGCAGCTGGTATTTCCGCTTTCCCAGGCATACTGACTTCAGGTATTCACTACCATGCCGCGATTTTTCATTTGAGTTCTGGGCATCTGAATCAGGTCCTTGCATAGAAGCCCCTTATCAATGGACACATCTCCCAACCCCTTTAAATCTTTTTTTTTTCTCCCCTCTCTTCTAGGATGGAGTTTGAAACTTAGGGCCGTCTGCATTTTAGGCAAAAAAACTCTACTATTGAGCGATATTGCCATTCCTATAAGAGTATAATATTATGCCATGACTAATTAATGTTGTTAATCTTACTGTATATAGTTTATAAGTTTAACTTCACAATAGGTATGCATGCATAGGAGGAAGCATGGTATATAAAGGATTCATAGCTGCCTTCAGCTTCCGGAATCCACACAGTTGTCATGGAATGAACCCCTATTGTTAAGGGGAGACCACTATGGCGCATAGTAGTCGAGGGTTTCAGGGGATGAAACGTGCTCAGCCGCCACCACAGACTAGCAGACCACGCCCAGAGGAAGGGAGGCCGGCATTTGATTTCTGGTCTCACTCAGCGTTTCCACTTCCTTCTCAGAACGGGCACAGTTTGTGATCACTGAATTATTATGATTGCATTCACAACTTGGAGTCTGCCCTGCCCTGGGTCTCCCCACTCACCTTACCCTAAGCCCTGGGACCCAATGGCTGACACGTAGGGGGTGCTTGCCGTCGTCATTGGATAATTCATAACACATATAATGAGACATGGAAGCGAAGTAGAGAAAACAGAAGGGAACGAGACCCGGGTGTCTCTAGCTGGGCTGAAGGACTGCTGTGAGACCCACGAGGTCAAAGCACAAACCTTCGGCTCCTCTGTCCTCCCAGGATCTCCTAGCACCCTTGGGATCCCGTGCTACTTTCAGTGCTCCTATTTCTGCCCTGTCTCCTGAGTCCCCGATCTCCCCTCAGTTGGGCAGCAGGACCAATAAGGGCTGTGGAGTCCCAGTGGACACCCACAGGACGAGGACACCTTGTCTCTGGACTTCAGACTGTCCTGCACTAAATCAGAACTTTGTCTGCCCTAGTACAATGTCAGCTCTCAGAGAAAGAATCAACAGTCATTGATCGAAGAGTGTTGCCTTAATTCCCCACCCCTCACCCCATCTCCACAATGGGCCATTTTGCAGACAATAGCCATCATCACCGCCTTTGTGCAGGCCCAGGCATCCTGAAATTGAGCCTTCAATCTCCTCGCAGACATGCACAGGAAATGGAAAATCCATGCTGGTCCCTGCTGGCATAGTGGCTGTTGATTCTCGAGCACACAGAAGATCTGCTTCTTGGGCTGCAGAGGGGTTCAGGTGACCTGGGGTGGGATTAGCCCCATGACCCCTGGCCTGTGTCACAACCCCTCTCCCATTTCACCGATCTACTTGCCACAGCATAGGACAGGGAGGGTACTTACTGTGTGCTGGATCATCTTTGGAAAACCCAAGACAGGAATCCTTGAAAAAAGACTCCCCCCTCCACTCCCCAGAAGAAAAAAAGCAGTCAGACAACTAGGATTCTGGAAAAGAACAAAGGCAGTGGGTACCCCACCTGGGAAGCAGCCCTGGAGCACAATGTCAACCGATGCCCCTCCCTGCCCAGTCCCAGAGGGTTCCCGGCTGGGTTGAACACAACCTTAAATCTTCTGAGAGAGTCAGAGTCATTTAGTTATGGACTCGGTATCAGGCAATACATCGGATTTAGTGTTAATTTTGTTCAGTGTGATGATGTTATAAAAAAAATCTGTAAATATTTTTCAGAGATGTACTTTGTTGGTGTGGAATAACATAACATCTAGAATTTTCTTCAAAACACTTTAGACAGGGGTAAAAAAAAGGAAATGAAAAGTGTGATAAGACAGAGAATAGAGGCTGGACAAGATGAGATGCTATGATTGATTAATGATGTCTGCCACAGGCAGGGAAGAGGCAGCAGGGGTAGGAGGTGGAGGGTGGTGACTGCATACTAGACACACATCTGCCATCCTGGCTGGCCCCTTGTCTGCTAGACAAATGTCTGCTTTGCCCCTCAGGCATGCTCAAAGGATACCTTTGTTATGTATTGATTACCTAGGAGTTAATATGTTCTTTAGCAATTCAGTTTATTCTGTTTTTTATTAAGACAAGCTAAAAATAGAACTATAAAAGCCTTGGCCCAACAATTGTTATTAGTAATTGAATTTTTTTTTTTTTTTGTCTTTTCAAGACAGGATCTCTCCTGTAGCCCAGGTGTCCTGGAGCTCATCTGTAGACCAGGTTGGCCTTGAACTCACAAAGATCCGCCTGCCTCTGCCTCCGGAGTGCTAGGATTAAAGGTGCGTGTGCCACTACGCCCGGCTGTAATGAATTTATAAAAAGTACAGATACTTTATTTAGACTCAAAGAGAAGATTTGCATTTTCCTTTCTTTCATGTAGAAAGTGATGTTTTCAGCTGTGCTGGGCACTGTGCTGAGAGCACACCTGCCTCCTCTCATTGACCAGGACATGCCCAGGACCTAGGGCTTTGTCACTTCTATATTTCAGTCAAGTTGGCAGCGGTCACACAAGGTCACCCAGAAGGTAATCAGTTGAGTTAGCCAGCTGACCTCAAGCTCTCGATGCCAAAGATAGTGCTCAGACTTGAACAATTTTTGACCACAAAAAAATAGCTTGGGGGGGGAGGGATGAGATGGCTCAGAGGGTAAAGGTCCTTGCAGATAAGCTTGAATGCCTGAGTTCAATCCCTGGAGCTCACATGCTGGAAGTGTGCAGCCTTTCGATCCTTCATGGGTCCTTTTCTTCACTAGGCAAAGAATTACAAGACATTTAAGTCCTCAGCACTGGAGGGCAGAGGCAGGCAAATCTCTGTGAGTTCAAGGCCAGCCTGGTTTACCTAGTGAGTTCCAGGCCAGTGGGGCTACAGGAGACCCTGTCTCCAAACCACCCCCCCAAATTACAAGACCAAATTTACAGTCATAGCACATAGCAGAAGTTTATTGAAACAGAAGTAAACTCCACACAGCACATGAAGAGACAGACTCCCCATGCAGGGAGGGAGTCCAGAGCTGGAGCGCCCTAAAGGGTCTGGGCTTTTGGATTCTATGGGTAGAAAGCGGGACAGGACTGGGCTCCCCTTGCCCCCTTGGGTGCCCCAGGGCCGAGTGCTTGCTGTTGCTTGGTTCACTCATGTGAAAGCAAGAACCTGACTGGCAGAGGCAGGAAATTTGAAGTTCCTGCCAGAGGGAGTCCTGCAGGAGGGGCCAGGAAGCCAGCCAAAAGGGCCAACTTTGGACGACCCAGAAGTGGGCTACCTTAGATGAGAGTGCAAGTAACGGCAACTCGGGGGAGAGATGGCCTAGCGGTTAAGAGCACTGACCACTCTTGCAGAGGACCCGGGTTTGATCCCCAGCACCCACGGCGGCCAAGAACCGTCTGAACTCCAATTCCAGGAGAAACTCCAGTCCAGGGGAATCTGACAACCCTCTTCTGACCTCCGCGCATTGCACGACACGGTACACAAACTTGCATGCAGACAATACATTCTACATCTACAGAAATAAAATAAAAATTTAAAAAAAGGTAATGGCAACTCAGCTCAGTCTAGGCTTCTGCCTCCTTCCCTCGCTCTCTCTAATTTAGAAGGAGAAAACTAACTCCTGCAACTCCTCTGCGCCATCACTTGTGCCAACTCTCCTCTCTCTCTCCCCCCCTACACAATCATACACACACATATGCAAATAAATAAATATTTTAAAACTATAGGAACACTGGGCATGGTGGCACAGGTCTTTAATCCCAGCACTCAGGAGGCAGAGGCAGGTGGATCTTTGTGAGTTCAAGGCCAGCCTGGTCTACAGAGCGAGTTCCAGGACAGCTGGGGCTACAGGGAGACCCTGTCTTGAAAAAAAAAAAAAAAAAAAAAAAAAAAAAAAAAAAACCAAACCTAGAGGAACAATTGATCCAAATGTTAGAATATTAATTTTTTTTAATGAACTGGTGGATTAGAAGGTCAGAGAAGTCAGAAGAAGCCAAGTTCTTACGTTCTGCTCGAGAGCTAGCAGTATGGGGGACGCAGCTCTCAGAGTGGCAAGGACAAAGTCTTGTGCACCAGTGGCTTCTTCCCAGGTGAGGAGACACTTCCGGGCAGCTCAGGCCAGCTGCTCTGTGTCATCAGGATCCACCTCTATATTCTAAAAGATGCATTAGCTGGGCAACTTCCTTGAAGGCTTGGCTCAGTGATCCTGGAAACACAAATCTGAGACTCTGTAAATATAATTATTTGTTGTTGCCTCAACCTTGTGATCCTCCTGCCTCAGCTTCCTGAGCGCTGGGATTGGGAGTGTGGACTACCATATCAAGCTAACTCTAATTATGTGTGATAGCTATGGTTTGCTTGTTTCCCGATGATATATCTAGATCAAAGATTGTGTGTTAGTTTTGTTGTTTGTGGGATTTAATTTTTTATCAGTTATCTGCTGTTCTTGGTGTGGAGTGTCTACAACACAAAATATAAAATTCCAGTGTAGGCATCAAAAAGCAGGGGGCACACAAATAATCTGATACTCCACAGACCTGAAATCCACTCAGAAACAGTGTTGCTATGTGTGCTGGAGAGCCTTAGTGTCAACTTGACACACGTGGAGGCTCAACTGCGGAATTTCCTCTAATGGACTGGCCTGGAGCCATGTCTGTAGGGTATTTGATTGTTGAGTGATGTGGGAGGGCCCAGCCCACTGTGGGCACTGCCAGCCTGTGCAGGTTATTCTGTATTGTATAAGAAAGCACGGGCCAGGGGAGCAAGCCAGTAAGCAGCATTCCCCCACGGCCTGTGCTGAAGCTCCTGCCTCCAGGTTCCTGCTCTGAGTTCTCACCTTGGGCTCCCTCAGTGATGAACTGTGTGTAACCCGGGAGATGTATGATGAATAAACCCTTTCCTCCTCAAGTTGGTATTGGTCAGAGTGTTTTGTCACAACAGTGGAGAAGCAAACTAGAACACTATTCTAGAATTTTCTATGCTCCCTACTTCTGTTTCTATTTCATTTCCCTTTAATGTCAGTCTCCAAGATTTTCTCAGAAATCTCTGGCTATGGTTTATGATAACATAACATTCAGTGGAAGTTAGTGAACATAACATGAATAAGAAGTTGAGAGGCAGGGTCAGGAATTGCGGCTGAGTCTGAGAGAACGAGGCGAGAGCTTGTGAGCAGTATCCAACCTGAACTGTCTCAGCAAATGAGCCTAGTTGCACTAAGGGGTTTGGTACCTGTTTCAGTTCTACTGTGCTCCCTAGAGGCATACTTTGAGGTTCTACAGGGCAGTCCCACTTTCCGTCTGCTGTCTCCTTCCTTACTGGGGACATGAGACCAGCCACCTCATGTTCCTGTCCCTATGCTTTCTCTGCCATGATGGACTATATTCTTTCTTAAACTGAGAGCCAAAATAAACCTCCTTAAATTGCTTCTTATCAGGTATTTGATCACAGCCATGAGAAAATACTGCACCGGGCATGGTGGTGCACGCCTTTAATCCCAGCACTGGGGAGGCAGAGGCAGGTGGATCTCTGTGAGTTCAAGGCCAGCTGGGGCTACAGGGAGACCCTGTCTCAAAAATTCAAAAAAAAAGAAGAAGAAGAAGAAGAAGAAGAAGAAGGAGGAGGAGGAGGAGGAGGAGGAGGAGGAGGAGGAGGAGGAGGAGGAAACATTGCTTGTGATTGCTGATACAAAGCCAGGTATCCCAGTGCCTGCTGGGAACTCTAGCCTGGCCAAGAAAACACACACTCCAGAAGATCCTACCTCAAAGAAATACGCAGTGATAGAGGCCTCTGAGTGCAAATGCACACCAAGGACACATATGTGCATACACTCACACACATACACATGGATTCATACATATATACATCTTTTTAATTTTTCTTTTTATCAATATATTTTTATTGAATTTTTGTACATATCATGTAGTACCTCTTAATCATATAGACCCTCCCCCATATCTGTAACCCCACAACCCCCCACCAGATTTCATGCATTCTCTCATATATACATGGGTCTTCCTTTCATGTATTCTGTCACATATGTTAAGGCCTGTCAAGTCAAGTTTGTCCCCAGGTGTCCCTCAATGGAGCCTAGTCAGCCTATCAAGCATCACTCCCTTAAAGAAGACCAACTCTCCCTCACTCAGCAGTAATGAGCTGCCAGTAGTTCCTTGGCCAAGGTGAGGCTTCTAACCCATTTCTCTACTTCTATATTGGGCTTTGGTCTGATTGAGTTTGCATGGGTCATGTGCATGCTGTCACCATTCTGTACATTCATATAAGCAAGTTCCCAGAAGCCTGGAAAACTTAAAAAATAAATCTTCTCGGGATGGAGAGATGGCTTAGCAGTTAAGAGCACTGACTGCTCTTGCAGAGGACCCGGGTTCGATCCCCAGCACCCACATGGCGGCTGAGAACCATCTTTAACTCCAGTTTCAGGGGAATCCGACGCCCTCTTCTGACCTCCAAGGCATTGCACAACATGGGTGTACAAACCTACATGCAGACAGTACATTCATACACATAAAAAATAAATAAATAGGGGCTGGAGAGATGGCTTAGCTGTTAAGAGCGCCGACTGCTCTTGCAGAGGACCCGGGTTCAATTCCCAGCACCCACATAGTGGCTGAGAACTGTCTTTAACTCCATTTCCAGGGGAATCCAACACCCTCTTCTGACCTCCAAGGCATTGCAAGACACAGGTGCACAAACCTACATGCAGACAGTACATTCATTTTTTTAAACAGACAGTACATTCATACACATAAAAAAATAAATAAAATTAAAAAAAATCTCTATTCCTTTATCCTTCCCAAATCCACCTTCTCCTTTAAATTTGGAGAGTGAGAATCCACGCTCCTAAATGGCATGATTGAAATGAAGCTGACCCTTAGTCAATGTGTCTCTCCAAAAAGTTGGAGACCCTCTGTCTGTCCCTATATCCCACAAAGCAGTCCTGCTTGCCTCATGAAACTCAAGTAGCCACCTGGCATCCAGCCGCTCGTTCCTTCATTCCTGTTGCATTCTTCTGGGTAAATTCTGCACTCAAAAAAGTCCCCTCCTAATCCCCCGAAGCACAGCTAAGACCAGATGGTCACATTTAAGAAAACTTTACGTTAGGCTTGTGGGAAGCAGGAAGGGGGTTCTGTGGGGCTGGCTCTGTCTCTGGGCCCAGCTGCCTGTCCTGCTGTCACACAGGCCACCTCTACTCTACACCTATTTTGGCTCAGTCCTCCATTTCAGGACTCATCCCTAGCCCAGTCTTCTCTGGGATCCAACAAGAAAGAAATGGAAAGTATCTCTCAGCTCTGTTTCCCAAGAAGCCCAAAGTGGAAACACGCTGCTCACAGCCCGTGGGAAGGATGCTCTAATCTCTTACCTCCTCCCAAATTCCATTTCACAACAGAGTGTTTGGCATCGTGATTGTGGAACCAATGTCCTATTGAAAGATTCATCTTGGGACAGGAGATATAGTTCAGTTGGCAAAAAGTTTGCCTAGCGCCCACAAAGCCCCAGTTTCCATCTCCAGCTCCTCGAAAACCTGGCACAGGCCTACAATCCCAGCACATAGGAGATAGAGGCAGACGGATCAGGATTCCACGGTCATCATCTGATATATAGTGAATTCCAGGCAAGCCTGAGACACAAAAGATCCTGTCTCATATTTCATTGGTTATAATTAATTTAATCAATTAATTAAAAGACCTGTTTTGAATTCTGATGTAATTTGCCCTCAAGATAGACACAACTCTTCCCAGGAAGCCTCTGGGTTTGAAAATAGCTGCTCTGAATCATTAGCACCAGCTCTGTCTTGCTAAGCAGAGGTTGTCTTTAGACCCAGCAGTGGGGAGGACCCGCAGTGCCCAGACCACGTGCCCTCTTTATGACCTGTCTTTTTGCACCTGTCTCCCAAGAGACATATCCTATATCTGTGTCCTTGTACCCCAGAAATGGCTCCTTTAAAGAGCTTCCCTGCTGAGCCTTGAGCCTGGAGGAAGGAAGTTTTAGATCAGGCTCATGATGAGAAATAGAGAAAGAGCCTTTGAGGGCTGCTGGGGGCTGAATTGTGGCCTCAGGAGAGGAGAGGACAGAAGAGGAGAGGACAGGAGAGGAGAGGACAGGAGGGGAAAGGAGAGGAGAGGAGAGGAGAGGACAGGAGAGGAGAGGAGAGGAGAGGAGAGGAGAGGAGAGGAGAGGACAGGAGAGGACAGGAGAGGACAGGAGAGGACAGGAGAGGAGAGCTGGCAGTGATAGGAGAGCTGCTCGGCCACAAAAAGCACAGAAAAAGAGAGCCAGGCAGAGCTCTTGATGGCACCCTAAAGGCATGGGAAAGCATTGTGTGTCCATGACGTGGGGGGGGGGGGGCTTGGCCTGGCATGCCTGGAAAGACTTAAGAGTTTGCTTTTTGAAAGCATTTTAAGCTCTTCTCTAATGTGTCTTAACCCTAGCTTCTCAAGCTGGGCACTTTCCGCTGCTCTCCAGGGAGAGGTACCTGTGTGCTGGAGGGCACACGAGGCACAGGTGCTGCCTGCTTGCTCCCAGCCTGTGCCCTACACGGGGGCTTCCAGCAGGGGTGGGGGGTCTCTGGTCTTCTGTCCTTGTCACCAGGCAGATTCTGCAGCCTCTGCCTTTTTGTTGTCCTCAGTTTCAAGCAGTTCATTTTTTTGTTTTTCCGAAAGTTTGGGGTTTGACACTTCTCAAGGGTATTTTTTTTTATAAATTTTTATTGAAGTTTTGTATATTTCATACATAGCACCTCAGTCTTTTTTTTTTTGTCTTTTTAAGACAGGGTCTCCCTATAGCCCCAGCTGTCCTAGAACTCACTATGTAGACCAGGCTGGCTTTGAATTCACAGAGATCCACCTGCCTCTGCCTCCCGAGTGCTGGGATTAAAGGTGTGTGCCACCCCGCTTGGCAATCCTCAATCCTTAATCGCCTTGATACCCCCTTCTCCATTGGTACCCTCCCACAGCCCCTCAGGGGTATTTTTTTAATTTAGTCAGGGTCTTACCATGCAGCTGAAGTTGGCTTCAAACTTAAAATCCTCCTGCCTCAACCTCTCATGTTTTTGGATTACAGGTATGCCCCAGTACTCCTGGTTTGTTAATAGTTTTAAAGTTAAATCATACCAAAAAATATCAGCCAGGCATGGTGATACATGCCTTTAATCCCAACACTTGGGAAGCAGAGGCTGGCATATTTCTGTGAGTTCAAGGCCAACCTGGTCTACATAGTAATTTCCAGGCCAGCTGGGGCTACAGAGACTTCTTGTCTCAAAAACAAGGCAGAAAATTAAAAATATATATTTATATAAAATGCCCTGTCTCCATGTCAGCCCAGCTCCACAGCTGGGTGGGTATATTTCTCATTAGCTAGCCACACTTCTTTCTCTCTCTTTCTTTGCTTCTTTCTGTTTTCTCTTTGTAATATTTTTATTCATTTTTGAGGCTTATCACAAAAAAAAAATGCCCCGATGTATCTCAAGTAATACATGAAGGGAAAAGCCGCAAGATCTGAAAGGCAGAGAACAAGGCCCAGGGTGACAGCTCAGAAGGCCTCAGCCCCGAGAGGAGGAAGGGACTGGATAGAGTATGTGGGAAGACTCTAAGGATATGCATCTAGAAATATCTATACTAAGTCATTCTTGTTTTATAATTTCAACAGCTTTTAAAAAATATTTTATGGAGCTGAAGAGATGGCTCAGCAGTTAAAAACACCAAGTGTTCTTGCAGAGGACCTGGGTTCGATTCCCAGCACCCACATGGCAGCTAAACAGTCATCTGTAACTTCAGTTCCAGGGGATCCAACACCCTTTTCTGTCCTTCTGTGGCATTGCATGACATGGGTGCACTAGCATACATGCGCACAATACACGCATACAATATTTTATTATTTTATGTGTATGAGTGTATTGCTTGCATGTGCAATGTCCACAGAAGCCAGAAGAGGGCCTCAGAGCCCCTGGAACTGGGGTTATGGATGGTTGTTGATACCATGTGGGTGCTGGGAACAGAACCACATCCTCTGCAAGAGTAGCCATCTCTCCAACTTTTGAAAAATGCAAAAGTTCTTGGTAAAACACTAGCACACCCAATGGGTTCAACAGCATGTTAAAAAGGCCATAGTCGGGGCTGGAGAGATGGCCTAGCGGTTAAGAGCACCAAGTGCTCTTGCAGAAGACCCGGGTTTGATCCCCAGCACCCACATGGCTCTGAGAACTGTCTGTAACTCCAGTTCCAGGAGAACTCCAGTTCCAGGGTAATCCGACACCCTCTTCTGACCTCTGCGGCATTGCACGACACAAGTGCACAAACCTGCATGCAGACAGTACACTCATACACATACAAAAATAAATAAAATAAAAAAGACCATAGTCAGTAAGGAACAGGGTTTGATCTCAAGAAAATAAGAATAATTCAACAGGCATAAACCTACCACTAAGGTAAACCATGTTAGCATAACAAAGGACAAGCCCCAAACCAAAATGACCATCTCAACAGCTGAAACACTGCACAAAATTTAATGTCCATTCATAGAAAAAGAAGGTTCAAAGTAAGCACGAGGGCTGCACCTCAGTGTAGTAAGGGCATTGACCACCACAGCCCATGAGGGACAGCATGCCCAGCATGGAAAATCCAAAAGCTTCTCATCTATGTCCTAGAGAAAGAATGGCCAGATCCCACCACCTCTGTTCCACACAGTCCAGGAAGTCTTGGCCAGATGATTGACAGGAGAAAGGTACAGAAAACATGAACTTTGGAAAAGAGAACAGGGCACACATGTCAAAATGGCATCACTCAGGCAGCTAAGGCACAAGGATCCTTAGCCTAAGGCCAGGCTAGTCTACATGGTAAGATTGTGTCTCAAAAATAAATAAATAAATAAATAAATAAATAAATAAATAAATGTTTTTTCTGCTGTATGACTTGACTTTACATGTAAAATCCTTAACAACAGGAAAAAACTCTTAGAACTAATAAAAATCAGTGCAGTTGCAGGACACAAAACTAACATATGAAAATTAGCAAGTTATATATATATATATATATATATGTATAAAATCAATGAATTATCTGAAAAGGAAATCCATAAAAAATTTCATTTGTGACAGCATTAAAAACTATAAAAAAAAAAGTTAGGAATCAACTTAACCAAAGAGATGAGAGACAGACGCTGAAAACCAGAATCACAAAGACACACCAGACAAAGCCAAGGCAGAAACAGCAAGGCTGGAGGCACCCTACCCCCCAACAACTGGTTTTAGGGTATGTCTCAAACCAATAGTAATCAAAAAGGAGCCTGGCACGGAAACACGTGTGCAGACCAGTGGGTCAGAATAGATAGTCCAGAGACAAACAGTTGCACTGCAGAGTTTAAGCAATGTGAGATGGGGAAGGTCAGTGGCCAACAAACAGTGCTGACGAAGTTGGCTGGCCACAGACTAAGAAATGAGCCTGGACCATTATCTCACACTACACACAGAAATCAATTAAAAATGGACGAGAGACTTAAGTATAAGAAACTGCAAAACTCCTAACACACACACACACACACACACACACACACACACACACACACACACACTGGAATGAAATTAGGATCAAAGAGGTTTCTGTACCTCTATATTTATTGTACCATTATTCTTGATAGCCAAGGTTAAAAGATAACCTAAAAGTCCATCAATAGATTAATGGATAAAGAGAGAGAGAGAAAGAGAAAGAGAGAGGAGAGAGAGAATATAAGGAATAATATTCAGTCCTAGAAAAAGAAGTCTCATCACTTACAGCATACGTGAACTCAGAACACATCCTAAGTGAAATAAGCAGGCAGAGAAGGACAGGTGCTCCATGAAATTTACCTGTGAGACCTGAGACCATCGCACCCATGCAAGGATGAATAGAGAAGCAGTCACCATGAGCTGGGGGAAAGAGGACATGGAAGAATGTTGGTCCACTGTACCAAGTTCCAGCTATGCAGGATAAGAATATTCTGGAACTCTCAAGTACATCCTGGAGACTACATTGAACAATAACGGATGATATACTTCGAATCGCTAAGGGGCCAGCAAATTTTCTCAGCAGGAGAGATAAAGCAAGAGGGTGACTACTAGATAGGTGAAGTGAAGATAGACTAATTAGCTCGGCTGTGGTGACGGATAAAAGCATCAAGGTATACAGTACAAAGACTTGAAGTTTCATTCACCGATTAAACCTTAATAGAACTGGGAAGTGTTTGAAGCCTCCATCAGTCTGGGTGAAAATGACCTCAAGTGCTCCTCAGAGCTGAAAACATACTAATCCTGGAAAAGACAGAGAAGGTTGGCGGAGCATAGCCACCATAGAAAACAGGCCTTTCCTGGTTTCTTTTCTGTGGCTGTGATAAAATACCCTTACTCAAAGCAACTTAGGAGAGAAAGGGGTTCAGCTCAACTTACAATTCCAAGTTACAGTCTGTCCATCATCGTGGGAAAGTCAAAGTAGAAACGTCACAAGCTAGTCACATCATAAAAAGAGGTTTTATTTTACTCACAGCTCTAGAGGTTCAAAGACCAAGATACAATGCCAAATCCACAATCAAGAGCAGAGAGAAATGAATGCATACACACTGGTCTGCTGGTGCACAGTTCAATACCCCCTTCTGCCTAGGGAATGGTGCTGCCCAGGGTGAGCTGAGTCTTGCCACATCAATTAGTGGACCACAGGCCAACCCAACAGAGACAACTCCTTATCAAAACTCTGTGTCCAATTGATCATGAAAGCTCATTAACACAAGCATGGTGACTTCTCAGTAAATTAAAAATGAAATTCCCATGAAAACCTGAAGTATACCGTAAGAGTTAAAAGCAGAGTTTCACAAAGGTGCTAATGTACTTGCGTCATAGCATCATTGTTCATAACAGACAAAAGGTAGACCCAGCCCAGCTGTCCACTGACAGGTGGAATAAACGTCATGTTATACACACATGCAGTGAAATATTATTCAGCCTTAAAAAGATCAAGGCTAGCCAGGTCTACATAGCAAGTTCAAAGCCAGCTGAGGCTCTAGGGAGACTCAGTCTCAACAACAACATGCATGAGTCAAAAGACTACACACGATTGCACTCTGTTCTTCCCAGTCCAGGCACTGAGCAGATGTGTGTGTCCAGGCATTTTATAGAGCTGTGTTCCTGATGTCTGCAGTGACAGCAAGACATTAAATGCAAATTTCTTGATGGTAAAATAACTGGTTGAGAAATCTTCAACAGGAGAATGAGATCCAGAGAAAACTGTGGCTTCTGCTGGAGATGAAGTGCTGGCTGGGCCCACCCAGGAGCCCTCAGTGAGTCCAGGAACTCTCTAGAACCACAGCCCGCTGGGTGTGCCTCTCCATCTGAGCGCCAGGTGAGGAAGCAGCTATGGGGTTTTGCAGTGGAAGTTTTGGGGGGTGGGGTGGCTGGTGGACAAACCCTGTAGAATGCACCTTGGGAAGCTGTCTGCCCTCACTTGCCTCTACAAAGACACATCAGGGCTGAGTGTGACTACCTCAGGGTAGAGGAGCTCACTGCCCACTCTAATGATTAAGTGAAGCCCAGAAGGCTAAGGTAGCATTCTTTATCCAAAGTACAGCACTTCGATCCAAACTCTGTTAAGGTGCAGGTACACAACTGATAATCCTATCCAGGCCGGATGCGAGTTACAGGTGTCAAGACCACAGCAAGCTGCCTGTTCACAGCACTGAAGCTGCCTGAAGGGAAAGTGACCACAGCGCCCCCAGGTGGCTTGATTGTATGGTTGTTGATTTTCTTCCTAGATAACTGGCTTAACAGATGAGACTGGACTTACCTTTCCAAAAACACAAAGTAGACATCTTTTCCTTTATTCTTTCTTCCAAGTAGAGCTTAGACTACTTGGAGAACTGCTGGAATCAGGGTGGACTCAAGAGTGTCTGTGCTAACAAATAGAAATAACAAACCAGGAGTTATGGAAGTAGGGGGTCAACATGCTCACCAGGTAGTGACAATCAGACAAGCTGGCCAGGACGACAGCCTGGTGCAAAGGTCACCACAGCCTTGTTGAAAAGAACCCATAGCTAGGATTCCTGACAGCAATGTGTGCTCCATATCAGAGTGACACAGCCTTTGCCGGGGACCGTGGGGCCAAAGATGACTGATTCAAAATACCTTGTGCAGGAGCTGAAGAGATGGCTCAGTAGTTAAGAGCACTGACTCTCACAAAGGACCCAGGTTCAGTTCCCAGCACCCCATAGCGGCTAACAACTGTCCAAAGCTCCAGTTCCAGGGATCCGAGCACTTCTTCTGGCCTCCTGGAGCACTGGACACACATAGTGCCCTTACATACATGCAGTTAAAACAATCAAACACATAAAATAAAAATAAACAAAAAAATTAATACCTTGTACAGGGGCTGGAGACATAGCTCAGTGGTTAAGAGAAAAAGCACTCTGTTCTTGTAGAGAATCCAGGTTTGAATCCCAGCATCCACATGGTACCTAGCAACTGTCCATAACTCCAGTTCCAGGGGATCCCACAACTTCTTCTGAACTCTGCAGGCACTACATGACATGGGTGTATTTGTACACATGCAGGCAATACACTCATACACCTAAAATAAAATATAAACAAATAATAGTGGCTTTTAAAAATATCTTAACCCTTTTGTTATGCCTTTGAAACTCACTATTTGTGTGAGCCACTTGGGACTGGTTAGTGGGGTACTGTGACACATGCATTTCTACCTGTGTCTCTGTGTTCATATCATAGAACATTGCTGTTCCTGTCACCCAGTCAGCTATTCCCATCACAGTACATTGTTGCTCTCATCACAATGCTCTTCTGTTCCTGTCACATGCTGTTCCTCTTGGTCCTATTGCAAAGCTACTGTCTAGTAATTCATTTCAGTTCTCTAGCTTGGTGAAGCCTAGATGTTATGTAGTAAACAAATAGAAGAGTCTGAAAGGAAGCCTGGGTGTAATGGCCCAGCCCGTGGGAAGTAGAAGCAAGAGGAGCCAAGTTCAAGAACATCTTTGCCTGTACAGAAAGTTGAAGACCAGCCCCAGCTAACAAAGTCCTTGAATTTGAAAGAAGACCCAAACCTAAATCTTAAGTTCAGTGAATTTCAAACAAAATAATCTGAAGAAAACCACCCTAAAATAAATGATAGCCAAGCTTCTATAGGGAAAAGACAAAAAAAAAAAAAACCCTCTTGTCTATTTAGGTAAAAATTCAAATGGCAGTAATTTCTCATCATAAACTTCAAATACCAGAAAGAAGTGCCTTAATATTGTTCAAGTGCTTGGAGGGGGAAAAAAAAGCATCAAATCAGAAACCTACATCCAACAAAAAGATCCTTCAGAAGGAAAGAGCAAATCAAAATAGTGTCAGGCAGAAGAAAACTGAGAGGATCTGTGGCCAATAGACTGACCTTATAAGAATTGCTGAATGAACTTAAGATAGAAAATAGGAAATACAGAAAGGAAGTTATATAATCTAGAAAATAAGACTTTCCTTCTCTTGAATTTTCTAACGGATAATTGTTGGTAAAATAAAAGTTACAAATGCTAGGTAGATGTATAAAAACTAGGTCGATTATACCATAAATGGAGGATGGCAAAAGACTGCAAAGAAAGAAAGGCTAGGCTGATTGTGGATTTGTGGATCCCCCTGGGACCCCTGCCTCAAGCGCCTGCCACCAGGACTTCCCCACCACAATGGACTACCTTGAACGGAGAGCTAAAATAAACTCCTCCTCCCTGGAGCTGTTTTTTCTCAGTGTTTTAATCACAGCAACAGAAACTAAGACACCCCCCTCTTGAAAAGGGCTGGTCTCAGTAGAGCTTGACAAGTTCTGATCTGTCTATGATAGATACCTGGAGCAACCACTGAGATGAACTTGCACAGAGACGTGTTCAAAATGCAACAGAGCATTCAAACTGATTATTCTCTTACATTTATTTACTGTGTGTACATGTGTGTCATGGTGCTCTTGAGGAGCTCAGAGGACAAGGAGCTGGAGTCAGCTCTCTCCTTCCACCATGTGAGTTCTTGGGATTAAACTTGGGTTTTCATGCTTGGTTGTAGACACCTTTGCCCACTGAGCCATCTCACTGGACATGGGTTTTCAAGCTTGGTTGTAGACACCTTTGCCCACTGGGCCATCTCATTGGATGTGGGTTTTCAAGCTTGGTTGTAGACACCTTTGCCCACCGGGCCATCTCATTGGACACGAGTTTTCGGGCTTGGTTGTAGATACCTATGTCCACCAGGCCATCTCATTGGACACGGGTTTTCAGCTTGCGTTGTAGCAGCCATTTGCCACTGAGGCATCTCATCTGGACACCAGTTTTCATGCTTGGTTGTAGACACCTTTGCCCACGGGCCATCTCATTGGAACGATGGGTTTTCAAGCTTGGTTGTAGACACCTTTGCCCACCGGGCCATCTCATTGGACACGAGTTTTCATGCTTGGTTGTAGACACCTTTGCCCACCGGGCCATCTCATTGGACACGAGTTTTCATGCTTGGTTGTAGATACCTTTGCCCACCGGGCCATCTCATTGGACGGGTTTTCAGGCTTGGTTGTAGACACCTTTTGCCCACCTGGGCCATCTCATTGGACACTGAGGTTTTCATAGGCTTGGTTGTAGACACCTTTGCCCACCAGGCCATCTCATTGGACGAATTTTCAGGCTTGGTTGTAGACACTTTGCCCACATCTCATTGGCCTCAAGTTGATTCTTTAAAAATGTTCAAATTACTAATAAGCACAACAATGACTGGCACAGCAAACTATATTGAAACAGTAGTGGCACTTTTATCTTGGAGGTAATCAACAGCTACCTAACTGCACTTAAAGCCTGATCCATGGGAGGGAACTCATGTGTGGCATTATAAATATAGCCAGATACACATGGCTGGAGAAGGCATAGATCTTAAGAAAAACCCTAAGTCTGTCACATCTCTAGAAAAATATAATTCTGGGCTGTGAGGTTGGCCTAGCGGTAAGAGCGCCGCGACCACTCTACAGAGACCCAGGTCAATTCCCACACCCCACATGGTGGCCGAGAACATCTGAAACTCCAATCCAGGAGAATTCCAGTTCCAGGGAATCCAACACCCTCTTCTGACCTCCACTAGGCATTGCACGACACGGGTGCCCAGACCTGCATGCAGACAGTACATTCATACACATACAGAAATAAATAAAAAAAAATAAAAAAAGAAAAATATTAATTCTTTCTACATGCTAAATGTGGATCCTTATATTTACAGGAACAATTATGCCATTCACCACTCATCAAAGAAGCTCTTTGTCCTAGTTTGTCTTCCATTGCTGTGACAAAAACACTTGACCCAAACCCAACTTGGGGAGGAAGGGGGTTTATTCAGCTTACATCTCCTGGGTCATAGTTCCATCACTCAGGGAGCCCAAAGCAAGGACTCAAGGCCAGGAGCCTGGAGCAGAAACTGCAGCATAAGCCATGGAGGAATCTGTTCACTGGCTTGCTCTCCCTGGCTCATGCCCAGCCTCCTTTTATATGGTACCCAGACAACCTCCCAGGGCTGGCACCACTCTTTGGGCTGGGCCCTTCCACACTTGCTCGACCGATTGAGACAATACTCCACAGATGTGCTCACAGGCCAATCCAATGGAGCCAATTCCCCAATTGAGGCTCCCTCCAACCAGGTGTGTCAAGATTGACACTAAATGCTATCCAGCACACTGCTTTTGCAACAGACAGAGACTATTACAAAGTTTCACAACTGGTTACACACAAAGTGTCTATGAGATGCAACCCTAAGTGACACATGTACAGTGGAATCTCTACACCGAAGGCTCCGGTGGACACAGTGGGAACGAAGGGGTAAGAGAATACGAATGCCTCTCGTGACTCTCATCCAACAAACGCTCTCCTCATACAACCAGGGGTGATGAACACAGCTAGGCCACAAACCTGGACGAAGTGTAGTGAATAAATGTCTGCAGAGTGTGGGTCCCTGACAGCTCCATATTAAACTCCACCCACCCAGGGCTCAGGAATTTGAAGGCGGGGTGGAAAGATTCGTAAGAAACGGGGAAAAGGGGCAGGACCACAAGGAAACAGAGTCTCACAGGCTCCTGGGACCTTGCTCATAAGAACTTACAGCAATGGTGACAGCATCCACAAGACACATACAAACTCAATCAGACAAAAACCAAGCACAGAATCTGGAGAAATGGGCAGGAGGTCACATAACTTAGTGGACTATGTGGTCACCTAGTGCGTGATACAAATAGAGCTTATCTTCTTAAAGGATGATGCTAGATAGGCTGGCTAGGACCTCAGTGGATGAAACCGTGGACATAGGGGTACAGTGGACACTAACTTTGATTCGTGCATTCTTAACATAGATGACAAAGGATATATTGAAGTCTTGTGGTTGGCAATGGGGGGATAGAGTTGGGGAAATAGAGGCTAAAAATGATTAAGATCGATGAAATCCACAAAAATTCAAACTTCTAAAAATATATTAGAAAGCATTCCATAAATTCAAAGAGTCCAAACGAAATGGAGAATAAGAACGATAGAAAAATGCGGGCGGAGGATACCACTGAGGCCCGAGCTTTAAAGACCGGGTCGACCAGCACAACGGTGAGAACCTTGTTCCATTTCCACGAGAAACAGTCCAGGTCGAGACCTTGAATCCAACATTGACGAGGAACACAGAGTAAGCAAAAACAGAACAACCAAATAAAAAATTAAAAAAAAGTACAATGACAGACTTAAGTTCTAACATAGTAACAATTGCACTAAATGTAAATGGCTTAAATACACTAAGCAAAGATGAAAATCGGCAGGTTTTTAAAAAAAATATGTTTTCGGGGCTGGAGAGATAGCCTAGCGGTTAAGAGCGCCGACCGCTCTTACAGAGGACCCGGGTTCGATCCCCAGCACCCACATGGCGGCTGAGAACCGTCTGTAACTCCAATTTTCCAGGAGAACTCCAGTTCCAGGGGATTCGGAGACCCTCTTCTGACCTCCGCGGCATTGCACGACACGGGTACACAGACCTACACGCAAAACAGTACATTCATACACATAAATAAATAAAAAAAAAATTAAAAAAAAAAAAAGTACAATGACAGACTTAAGTTCTAACATAGTAACAATTGCACTAAATGTAAATGGCTTAAATACACTAAGCAAAAGATGAAAATCAGCAGGTTTTTAAAAAATATGTTTTCTTTTCTTTTATGTGTGAGTGCATTGCCTGCGTGTTTGTAACTGCACCCATGTCATGCAATGCCGGAGGAAGTTAGAAGAAGGCATCATATCCCCTGGAATTGGAGCTACAGACAGTTAGCTACCACATGGTATTTGAACCCAGGACCTCTGTAAGAGCATCCAGTGAACCATCTCTTCAGCTCCAGCAGTTTTATTAATAGCCCAACTATATGATGTCTACCAGGAACTTGCTTTGAAAATAGCAATATAGGCAGGTTCAAAGTAAACAAATCAGAATGTTAACTAATCAGAATGATGTTGTAGATATACTATTCAAAAGAAAACAGGGACTATTATATTGCTATAAAATGAAATAATTAAAAGAAAACTGACAGAGATAGACATCAACATCATGTTGGGCATGGTGGCGCATACCTTTAGTCCCAAGCACTCAGGAGGCAGAGGCAGGCAGATCTCTGTGAATTCAAGGCCAGCCTGGTCTACATAGTGAGTTCTAGGACAGCTGGGGCTTTAGGGAGACCTGTCTCAAAAAGACCAAGAAAAAAAAAAAAGAAAACAACATCACTCCATGGGTAAAAGCACTTCCCTCACGAGCCTGACAACCTGAGTGTGGATACCTGGAACCCACACAAAAGCTGAACACCGTAGTGCAAGAGTCTGTAATCTCAGTGCTTATACAGGGAGACAGGAGGCAGGGAGGATAGAATTTGCAGAAGTACAAGTGAGCCAGCAAGCCTGGCACACACAGCAACGAACGAGGGACCCGGCCTCAAACGGGGTGGAGGGCAGAAAGGCGAGGACTAGTACCTGAGGTTGTCCTGTAACCTTCATGTTTGTGGCCACACACATGAACACACACACGAACACACACATGAACACAAGCACACATCATACACACACACACACAAATAATTAGTGGAAGTTTTTGTTGCATACAGTTTACCATAATTGGTAAAGGCTCAACAGTCTGAAAAGACAGCCATTAAGAAGATTGAAGACAGGAACACACATGTCACCACAGAGAATATAAAGGTAGCAGAGAGGGGCTGGAGAGATGGCTCAGCATTTAAGAGCACTGACTGCTCTTACAGAGGACCCGGGTTCAATTCCCAGCACCCACATGGCCGCTAAGAACCATCTTTAACTCCAGTTCCAGGGGAATCCGACGCCCTCTTTTGACCTCCTCAGCATCGCAGGACATGGGTGCACCAACCTACATGCAGACAGTACACTCATACACATAAAAAATAATAAAATAATAAATAAAATTTTTTTTAAAAAAGTAGCAGAGAAACCCATAGACCTCAATGTCACTAACTCCTGGGGAATGCAAATTGAAACTACAGAGATGCCCACATGGTTCCTCATGCCTGTAATCCCAACTCTAGGAATGTGGAAGCAGGAAGATCAGGAGTTCAAGGCTAGCCTCAGCTACATGGTGAATTTAGACCAGTCTGGGTCATATGGGAGCCTGTATTAACATGTGCTGGATAGCTTTAGTTGTCAAGTTGACATGCCTGGATAAAGGGAACCTAAATTGAGGAATTTTCTCCATTAGACGGGTCTGTGGGGTATTTTCTTGATTGTTGAGTGATGTGGGAAGACCTAGCCCATTGTAGGTGGTACCACCTCCAGGCTGGTAGTCCTGGATTGTATAAGAAATCATGTTGAGGGGCTGGAGAGATGGCTCAGCGATTAAGAGCACCGACTACTCTTGCAGAGGACCCGAGTTCAATTCCCAGCACCCACATGGTGGCTAAGAACCATCTTTAACTCCAGTTCCAGGGGAGTCCCACACCCTCTTCTGACCTCTGCAGCATTGCATGACACAGGTGCACCAACCTACATGTAGACAGTACACTCATACACATAAAAAATAAAAAATAAATAAATAAATATTTAAAAAGAAATCAGGTTGAGCCAGGCGTGGTGGCACACGCCTTTAATCCTAGCACTTGCACTCAGGAGGCAGAGGCAGTCAGATCTCTGTGAGTTCAAGGCTAGCCTGGTCTACAGAGCAAGCTCCAGGAGAGGCAGAGCTACAGGAAGACCCTGTCTCAAAAAGACCAAAACATAAATAAGTAAATAAATCAGGTTGAGCACAGGCCAGGGGAGCAAGCCAGTAAGCAGCATTCCTCCATGGTCTGTGCTCCAGGTTCCTGCCCTGAGTTCCTGTCTTGGCTTCCATCAGTGATGCAGTGTGATCTGGGAGATGTAAGATAAGATAAACCCTTTCCTCCCCAAGTTGGTTTTGGTGAGGGTCTCTACCATAGCAATGAAGGCAGTTTAGAACAATACTCCTGGAGAGTGACCACAGGAAATGCTGGTGATGATGCAAAGAAGACAGATTCCTCACCCTTTACCCATGACAATGTGAGATGCACTCTGGGAGATAAAGAAGAAGCTGCCTTAGAAGCTAAACCTTGTCTGAATCACACAATTCTGTGGTTATCCTTCTGGGTATTTATCCCAGAGAAATGAAACATTTCCACATAAAACACAGCCAGAATTTGGAAGCAACAAAACATTCTACAACAAGAGGACAGTTAGCTCCCTGGTGTGTCCACGCCAGCAGTAAGGATGAATTAGTAGAGCACAGGTAGTAAGGGGGAAGCTCAAGGACACTGAGCAAGAACAAAAGCCAATCTCTAAAGTCTCAGGATATATGATTCTACTTAAATAATGTTATTTTATTAATTAATTTTAACATACATTCTTTTTATTTATTATTTTCATTTTATGTGTATGAGTGTATTGCCTGCATGTGTATAAGTGCACCCATGTCGTATAATGCCCATGGAGGTCAGAAGAGGGCACTAGATTCCCTAGAACTGGAGCTACGGACAGTTGTTAGCTGCCATGTGGGTGCTGGGAATCAAACCTGGGTCCTCTGCAAGAGCAGTCAGTGCTCTTAACCACTGAGCCATCTCTCCGGCCATTAACATTTATTCTTTTTTTTTTTTTTTTTTTTTTTTGAGACAGGGTCTCCCTATAGTCCCAGCTGGCCTGGCTGGAACTCACAAAGTAGACCACACTGGCCTAGAACTCACAATCCCTCCTGAGTGCTGGGATCAAGGCATGTGCCACCATTGCCTGGCTTAAAGACAGTTTCTTAGCCACCATGTAGGTGTTGGGAATTGAAACCCGGGTTCCTCGACAAGAGCAGTTGGCACTCTGGAACCACTGAGGCCATCTCTCCAGCCACTCCAACATATATTCTTTAAAATGTCAAAATAAGTGGCTGAGGAGATTGCCCTATAAGTGGTTAAAGCCACTTCCTATTCTTATAGAAGTTCAGTTCCTAGCACCCAGGTCAGACAGCTCACAACCACCTATGACTCCATCTCCAAGGGAACCAAAGCCTTTTCTGGCCTCTGTGGGCTCTGCATACAGATGGTGTACTTACATCCATGCACACAAAAACACCCATACACAATAAATAAATAAATAAATAAATAATAGTGAAGAGTGCACTGGAGATGTGGCTCAGTCAGTCGAGTGTTTGCCCAGCAGGCACAATGCCCTGGGTTGCATAAACCCGGTGTGGTAGTACACACTCATAATCCCAGCACTTGGGAGAATCAGATGTTCAAGTTTGAGCCCAGTCTCAGCTACATGAGACCTTGTCTCAAAAAAAAAAATATTACATGTGACAGATCTCGATCTGAGGCCTTTTCAGTAAGCTGGCCTCTTGGGTAGACGCTGTGGGCACAGTTCTGTTTCCTCTCCCATGCCATCTTGGTGACAGAATATCTTTCTTCCCTTCGCCTTTGGGGGTGATAAACACATAAACCTGTGCCATCTGTGTGGGAATGGACTTTTACAAACCAAGTGCACACTTTGAGGCCACTACAGAGAAAATAAACACCCTCCATCCTTAAGTGGATGAGCTGATCCAGTGTGAGTGGTACCGGTGGTGTCTACTGCCAGGACCATTGTGGGACTCTGCCTATATCCGTAATTGAAGGAGGTGCTAAAATTCTGCTGCCGGTTGCTTAAAACAGATGTGTGTGTGTGTGTGTGTGTGTGTGTGTGTGTGTGTGTGGTGTGTGTGCCTGTATTTTTCTTTTCCCTGCCAAGTTCCTCTGGCCCTGACCTCCTGCCCCAGGCTAAGAACATCTGCAGTAAATATTCTGTGTGTGTGTGTGCGTGTGTGTGCCTGTGTTTCTCTTTTCCCTGCCAAGTTCTATTCTCTGTGTGTGTGTGTGTGTATTTGTGTGTGTGTGTGTGTGTGTGTGTGTGGTGTGTGTGTGCCTGTGGCCTGTGTTTCTCTTTTCCCTGCCAAGTTCCTCCGGCCCTGACCTCCTGCCCCAGGCTAAGAACATCTGCAGTAAATATTCTGACCTCACCCCATGAGCTTTGATGGGCTTCTATTTTTATCTTTGTTCAGTTGAAAATATTTTCTTATTTCCGTTACGATTCCATCTTTGAGTCTTTGACCGGAGGCTTGTTTAACTGCATACTCCTTTGCATCTGCTCAGACCCATTTCCTGTTCCTTGAGAATATGTATGAGCAGCATCATGGAGCCTCCTGATGGCAGACATTCACCCAGCACAGGTGAATTGGAGGGGGGCGCGAGGATGTCAGAGCCTCAGCCACAGCAAAGGGACAAAGCTCTTCATGCATTTTGCTGGTTCAAGATTTATCTTTTTTTTTTTTCTTAATGAAGTTTGAGCTTCAAAGTCACCATAGCCTCCTGTTGGGGGACCTGGGGTTTAGGAAGGTCAGAACAGATGTCCCCAGCTGTGGGTCCTTCATGCTGCCACTTGCCTGGGTTTTATCCTTCTGATGTCCCCCAGGGTGAGGAGGGACTCGGGGTGGGCCAGGGAACTTGATGACAAGCTCTTAGCTGAGCAGGAGCCACAGGAAGCTCCATCCACCTGATCTGCTGGGATCAAAGAGACACCGGGCCCCTCAGGGCCCTCAGAGTGAAAGGGATGGAGGATCCACAGAGAAGCGAAGACTGGTAGGGAAGCAACCGGGAAGTTTGACTGACTCTCCCCAAAACAGTCTGCAAAAGGCTGAGTACTGTCAACACGGATGGGGTGGGGCTTGTCCCAAGGTCAGAAATCCAGGTTGAACTGGCCAAACATCAGTTTGTCCTTGTGACACAGATGAGGGTTGGAAACTGAAGCGAGGCATCAGTGGAGCTGCCTCCTGTGGCTTACCTGGCCATGTCACCTGCAGGACCCTTGAGCTTCCTGGCCTGGGTTCCCCTTGTGTATAGAGAAGGAACTGAAACAGGTCTCATTCCTTGACCGCTCTTGTTCTAACTCTGGATGTTGAGGCTGCTGGGTAAGTGGCCTGGCCCCATCGAGCCTCAGCTTGCCACGTGTGAATGGGAACAGACAGTGGCTGTCCACTCTGGGGTTATTGGATGGCCCAAGGTCACTGAGCAGGGACACTCACTGATGTGACCTGTTCCCCAAACCAGCCATTTGTCATTTTCCCTTGCTTCTACACCCCACCCACCCTAGTGGAACCTGGCCTGCACCTCCACGCCTGCTACCACATTCAGACTCTTCCCCTGAGCCTTTAGGAACACCCCAAGGGGTTCACATACACTCAGGTCACTGGCTTCAGATACCTATGATTCATGAGCAACCACAACCACAACCTTGGCCTGCTATCCCAGGCCAAGGAGCTGCCCTTGGGATTCTCCAGGGAGAAGTGTCTGGGGAACTGGTGTTGCAAGATGGAGGGGTACTCCCTCCACTCGGCAGGGTCAGAACCAGAGACATCTCAGTGAAATAGCTGACTTCAGAGAGTGATGAAGACTCAGAAGGTCGTGCAGGTGCCGATCCCACACTTGAACAATTTCTGCAGCACATGCTTCCTTCCTTCTGTCCCTGCCCTTGTCTGTCCCCCTCTAGCCTGGTTCTCCTGCCCTGCAGATTTCGCCCTGGATACTCAGTCTCTCATACATGCCATGGATGCTAGGAATAAGCTTCGGTAAAATCCGAAAATCAACAACTGGTCTACCTTTGCCCGTGGGCAAAGGGGTATGCACAGAAGTTGTGGCCGGAACAGCTGACCTTACACCACACACTCCCCACCCCACCCCAGCTGACTGGATCCGGGAGAAGCCACAGAAAGCTCTCCCAGTTCCTGGGAGTGACCATCCAGTAGCCAAGTCGTTGGTTCAGGGGGCTGGGTTGTAGGGTTCATGAGCCCGGTGTGAGGAAGAGAGGAGGGTGGCATGCAATGGGTGAGGGAGGGGAGGAGAAGAACATAAGAGGTTCCCAAACCCTGGAGTCAAAAGATAGCTCTCAGTAGTCCATGATTTCTTTGTGTGCGCTCCAGCCTGGGAAAGCAAAAGAACCAAGTTTCTCTCCAGTCCCAGCCTCTTGCCCTCTACCCTCAGCAAAAGCTGGGCTGGGGTGCGTGTCTCTAGAGAAAAACCTCCTGAGCTTAGATCCATGGCCTGCCCACAGCCTGGAACTGATTTGACTGTCTTTTCTTTCTTCTCTTAGTTGAGATTTCCAGGAGGCTGTTACACTTTGTAAGCAGATCTGAACCTTTTTTCTGACTGTAGTTCTGAGGGCTCTCAATCCTCGGGGAGACCGCAGCCTGTGTGCCCTGGGGCCTGGCCAGCACACCTCCCGGGTCTGAAGGTCTCCTCTTCACTGGCCTTGACTATTATGATTCCAGGCACAGTGCAGAGTGTCTCGCCTCCTTGATGAAATTAGCCACTTAAACAGGTGCCTGTCTGCTAGGTGACATGCTGCTGGAATTCCAAAGGGCCTGCAACCCACTTCAAGGGTGCTGCAGGCCAGGCACCAGGCCCCAATAACCACGCTCTTAGACCAAAGCAAGCCAGAGCCCAAGAGCATCTTGACCCAGGAAGTGAGGAAAAGATTGGAAGGACAGAAGGTGGGGGGGGGGTGCAGAACATCCTTATTCCATTCCTTTGCACATCCCAGGCCAGCAGCTTCTCCCTGTGGGAAGCCAGAGTGATGTTGAGAGGACCTGGTACCCAAGTATCAGGTTATTGTCAATGATTTATCAAGGCTGACACATCGTCCCAACCTTAGAGGCTCCATATACCACCCATATTTTGATAGCTGGCTGGCGGGGCTAACAAGGCTCGGCTGGGTGCCTCTTCTCCATGCAGTGGAAGCCGGGTATGCAGCTGGGCTGAGCTGGACTGGAAGATCCCAGATTGTTCCTCCATATGTCTCATACTTAACTGGGCAGCAGAAAGGCTGAGGTCTGTCCATTTCTGTGGAGTCTGTGGTTTCCACATGCTATGGTCTTTAGTTGTGGGCACTCAGGGACAATAGTTTTGACTCTTTTCCTGGAAGCTCAGAGCCACAAAGTTTGGAAGGTTTTCCAAACTTTCCTAAAGCTTAGCCTACATCTGTGCCATGTTCTTTTTGTTAAACCGAGTCAGAGGCAAACCCAAACTTTGGAACACCCAGGGGTACACAGACAAGGAAGCAGAAATCATCTTTGAAGATTAGATACCTCAGCAAGGAGAAAGAAACCCCTGATATGGCCTCTAAAGGTTATAGTTCATCATAAGAAATAGGACCTCACGTGTGTTCCATTGGAGNGTGGCCTGCCCACAGCCTGGAACTGATTTGACTGTCTTTTCTTTCTTCTCTTAGTTGAGATTTCCAGGAGGCTGTTACACTTTGTAAGCAGATCTGAACCTTTTTTCTGACTGTAGTTCTGAGGGCTCTCAATCCTCGGGGAGACCGCAGCCTGTGTGCCCTGGGGCCTGGCCAGCACACCTCCCGGGTCTGAAGGTCTCCTCTTCACTGGCCTTGACTATTATGATTCCAGGCACAGTGCAGAGTGTCTCGCCTCCTTGATGAAATTAGCCACTTAAACAGGTGCCTGTCTGCTAGGTGACATGCTGCTGGAATTCCAAAGGGCCTGCAACCCACTTCAAGGGTGCTGCAGGCCAGGCACCAGGCCCCAATAACCACGCTCTTAGACCAAAGCAAGCCAGAGCCCAAGAGCATCTTGACCCAGGAAGTGAGGAAAAGATTGGAAGGACAGAAGGTGGGGGGGGGGTGCAGAACATCCTTATTCCATTCCTTTGCACATCCCAGGCCAGCAGCTTCTCCCTGTGGGAAGCCAGAGTGATGTTGAGAGGACCTGGTACCCAAGTATCAGGTTATTGTCAATGATTTATCAAGGCTGACACATCGTCCCAACCTTAGAGGCTCCATATACCACCCATATTTTGATAGCTGGCTGGCGGGGCTAACAAGGCTCGGCTGGGTGCCTCTTCTCCATGCAGTGGAAGCCGGGTATGCAGCTGGGCTGAGCTGGACTGGAAGATCCCAGATTGTTCCTCCATATGTCTCATACTTAACTGGGCAGCAGAAAGGCTGAGGTCTGTCCATTTCTGTGGAGTCTGTGGTTTCCACATGCTATGGTCTTTAGTTGTGGGCACTCAGGGACAATAGTTTTGACTCTTTTCCTGGAAGCTCAGAGCCACAAAGCACAAAAGGAAAACCTTCCAAACTTTCCTAAAGCTTAGCCTACATCTGTGCCATGTTCTTTTTGTTAAACCGAGTCAGAGGCAAACCCAAACTTTGGAACACCCAGGGGTACACAGACAAGGAAGCAGAAATCATCTTTGAAGATTAGATACCTCAGCAAGGAGAAAGAAACCCCTGATATGGCCTCTAAAGGTTATAGTTCATCATAAGAAATAGGACCTCACGTGTGTTCCATTGGAGAGCTGCGCTACACAGAGAAATCCATGTAGTTGAGATACATGGGTACACACAAAACACTGACAACACACACACTGTCACTTTCACACATGTGCACACTCATAAAACTTGTGCACACGTACACACAGACATCCATGTTCCGTGAATCTTTAGCCAGTCTCTTGTTTATGGCCCTTGGATTTAGGCAAGAATGACAGAGTGTGGGCTCCCTGCTGCGTGCAGGTGGAAGAGGAAATATATTCTGCAAGACTTGTGATTCGAGGGTCCTGTTGAATGGAAGGTGAACAAGACAAACTCCAGTTGGTGTGTTTGCTTTCCAAGATCATAACAAAATGCCTGAGATCATTGTATTATAAAGAGGAAGGGTTATTTGGGCCCACAGTACTGCTGGCTCCAGGATTGGCTCTATAGTTTGGAGCCTGTGGTGAGGCAGCATATTGTGGTGAGGTGTGTGACAGAGCAAATTGTTCACTTCACTGCCAGTAAGTGGGGGGGGGGCAGGGCCCACAATCAAAGCCAGGCCTCCATGCCCCAGGAGCTCCCCTTAGGGATCCCATCTCACAGCTCCACCCCTTCCCAACAGCTCCACCCCAGGACCAACATTCAATACACGGGACTTTAGAGACCATTTATCCAAACCATGCAGATGAGGACAAAGTGACTGTATCAGAGGTTTGCAAAATGAGTCACACTTAAGACCAAAAAGGACACCAATTTAAAATGGAATGTTGGGAGATGGCTCAGTCTGCAAGAGTGCTGGTTCTGCACACATGATGACCTGACTTTTGAATCCCCAGCACGTACCCAAAAAACCAAGTGTGGCAACTTGATAAGATACGTCCCCTTAGGCTCATGTATTTGAACACTTAGTGCGGGGGCTGTTAGGAGCATTATGGAACCTTTGGAAACTGAGACCTAGCTAGGGGAAGTATGTCACTGGGGGTGGGCTGACATGCACCCAGTGTCCATGGAGGTCAGAAGTTACTGGATCTAGAACTGGAGTTACTGGTGGCTATCAGCCACTGTTTGAGTGCTGGGCACTGAACCTGGGTACTCTGCAAGAGCAGTGAGTGCTCTTAACCACTGAGCCATCTCTCCAGGCCCTTCTCTCGCTTCTGAACCACTCTTTAAAAAAAAATATTTTAGGGGCTGGAGAGCTGACTCAGCGGTTAAGAGCGCTGATCGCTCTTGCGGAGAAATCGGGTTCAATTCCCAGCACCCACATGGAGGCTAAGAACTGTCTTCAGTTCTGGGCGTGGTGGTGCACGCCTTTAATCCAGTACTGGGGAGGCAGAGCCAGGCAAATCTCTGTGAGTTCAAGGCCAGCCTGGTCTACATAGCAAGCTGCAGGCCAGCTGGGACTAAAGGGAGACTCTGTCTCAAAAAGACAAATAATAAATAAATAAATAAATAAATAAATAAAATATATTTTTAGTATTTTTATTTTATGTGTATGAGTGTATGCATGTGTGTAAGTGCACCCATGCCATGCAAAAGAAGGCATCCGATTCCCCTAGAACTAGAGTTATAGATGGTTGTTAGCCACCATGTGGTGCTAGGAATAGAACCTGGGTCTTCTGCCAGAGCAGCCAGTGCTCTTAACCACTAAGCCATCTCTCCAGCCCCTCTGAATCGCTCTCACTTGTGCTTTGTTGTGAGGGCTTTGGGGTTCCCCTTCCTTAGACAAGTCTCACTTAAGAAGACCCATGAACCCAGGTGTGGTGGCGCATGCCTTCAATTCCAGCACTCAGGAGGCAGCAGCAGGCAGATAATGAGTTCCAGGCCATCTGGGGCTACAGGGAGATCCTATCTTTAAAAAAATTTGGAGACCAATGGGAGAGGTGTTCAATTTTCAGTGTCAGGGAGTCCCAGGGATCCTCCTGTCCTCCCCACGCACTGAGATTACAAGGGGACATCACCACACCTGGCTTACCCACTGAGCTCCCTAACAATTGGTTTCTTTGAAACATATGGGTGAGGGCTGTGGGGATAGCTCAGTGGGTAAGTCCTCTGCAAGGGCATAAGGGTTCTTAACCACTGAGCCATCTCTCAGCTCCAATGTGGTATATATATAAATATACACATATACCTATACATATACACATACACATACACATATACATACACATACACATACACACACATATACACATACATATACACATACACATACACATATATACATACTCATACACACACATACACACATACATATACACATACACATATACACATATACACATACATATACACATACACACATACACATATACACATACATATACACATACATATACACATACACATACACATACACATAAACACATACACATACATATACACAAACACACATACACACACATACACACATACACATACACAAACACATACACATATATACATACATATAGACATACACATACACATACACATACACATAAACACATACACATACATATACACATACATATACACATATACACATACACATACACTTATACACATACACATACATATATACATATACATACATATACATATATACACATACATATACATATACACATACATATACACATACATATACACATATACACATACACATATACACATACACATACATATATACATATACATACATATACATATATACACATACATATACATATATACATACACATACACATACACATAAACACATATACACATACACATATACATACACATACACATACACATACACATATACACATACATACACACATACATATACATATACACATACACATATACACATATACACATACATATACCCATATACACACATATACATACACATATACACATACATATATACATACACATACACATACAAATACATATAAACACATATACACATACACATACAAATACACATACACACATACACATACATACATATATATACATACACATATACACATACACATAAATATATACACATACACATACACATACATATATACATACACATACACATATACACATTACATATACACATATACACACATACACACATACACATACACACTCATACATACACACATACACGTACACATACATACACATACACACATACACGTACACATACATACACATACGCACATACACATACACATAAACACATATACACATATACACATATACATACATATACACCTACATATACATGTACACATACACATACATATACACCTACACATACATATACATGTACACATACACATACATATACATATATACATACATATACACCTACATATACCCATGCACATACACATATAAACATACACATACACATATATATATACACACACATATACACCTACATATACACATACACATAAACACATATACACATCACCTACATATACACATACACATATACACATACATATACATGTACACATACATATACACATACACATATACATATACACATACATATACATATACACATACACATATACACATACATATACACATGCACATACACATACATATACATATATACATACACACATAAACACATACACATACATATATACCTACATATACACATATACACATACACACATACATATACACATACACATACACATACACATACACATACACATACACATACACACATACATATATTGTAGTGAAGCAATTAGACCAAGCTGGTCATCACCTCACAGACTGTGTAAGAATATTCAAGATTTGGGGCTGGAGAGATGGCTCAGTGTTTAAGAGCACCAACCGCTCTTGCAGAGGACCTGGGTGTGATTCCCAGCAGCCACATGATGGCTAATAACTGTCTTTAAGCTGGGTGTGGTGGCGCATGCTTTTAATCCTAGCACTCAGGAGGCAGAGGCAGGCAGATCTATGTGAGTTCAAGGCCAGCCTGGTCAGCCTGGTCTACAAAGAGAGTTCCAGGCCAGCTGGGGCTATAGAGAGACCCTGTCTCAAGGAAAAAAAAAAAATCCTGGTGATGACAGAAGACATGGTCAACCAGTCCCCACAAGGGAATGAGGACATGTCAAAAAAAATTTTTTTTAAAGAATATTCAAGATTTATTCAATTATGCAATCTGGTCTTTTTTTTATTTTTTTTTAATTTTATTTATTTCTGTATGTGTATGAATGTACTGTCTGCACGCAGGTTTGTGCACCCGTGTTGTGCAATGCCGCGGAGTTCAGAAGAGGGTCTCGGATTCCCCTGGAACTGGAGTTCTCCTGGAATTGGAGTTTCAGATGGTTCTCGGCCCCCATGTGGGTGCTGGGGATCGAACCCGGGTCCTCTGTAAGAGCGGTCGGTGCTCTTAACCGCTAGGCCATCTCTCCAGCCCCAATTATGTGTGTATGTGCGTATCTGTGGGGGGGTGCATATGTCAGTGCAGGTGTCCTCGGAGTCCAGAAGAGATCAGATCCCCTGGACTGGAGTGACAGGCAGTTGCAAGCCACCTGATGTAGGTACTGGGATCTAAACTTGGGTCCTCTGCAAGAACAGCAAGTACTCTTAATCACTAAGCCGTTTCTCTGTAAGGATACCGATTCCCTTCAGTCAGCTGTCACAGACACATCACTTTCTTGGCAAAAATTAATGAGATTCTCAGGGCTGGAGAGATGGCTCAGCGGTTAAGGGCACCGACTGCTCTTGCAGAGGACCTGGGTTCGATCCCCAGCACCCACATGGTGGCTGAGAACCCTCTTTAACTCCAGTTCCAGAGGAATCGATACCCCCTTCTGACCTCCGCAGCATTGCACGACACAGGTGCACAAATAGCAGACAGTACATTCATACACATACAAAAAAATAAATAAATTTAAAAAAATTAATCAGATTCTTCTGAGTAAGATACAGATACAGGTGGCATTCAATCTGGTTATTTGACCAGACACAAGCTGTTTGTGATTGAAGTTTGACACCCCGATGTACTTTGCCAGCCCCGCAATCACCAGGTCCCCCACGGCCTCCCAAGTGTCCAGAAAATCAGTGCTACTGGGTATGACCAGGCCATCACAGTCCAAAGGTATGTCTTTGTCTCCAGGCTTGAAAATCATGGGCCAATGTATGAGATAGAGGTCCCAGTAATCCAGACTTAAGGCCTTCAGAGCATCGGTGCACGCTGTTTCCACCAAGGATTACCGATTTTTGTGGTAAGTGCACCATAGCTTACTGACAATGGACAGGCCCTCTCTTTTCACCACACCCTCCCTGATCTTGCATTGATCCCCACTCCAACTTCACTCTTGTGGTATAAGTAGCCGCAATCAAAGTGCCGGCACCCCAGATTAATGGGCACCTTTACCGCAAGTCACTTCTGAAAAAGCCTTCCAGGTGACCAAACCCACTATGAAGATTTTCACCATGGCTTCTAGAGACCCAGGTTCTGTGACAAACAAACAGGCTGCAATCTGTTCTTACAAGCATCACTCACCAGTTCTGGATACCATCATAAGAACTTCCCATCCATGGAACCAAAACTCCTCCTCCCTACAGAAGTGAGATGGTGCGACACTAACTTTATGTGATGGCTAATTTCACTTAGTAAAATATTCTCCAGGTTCATCCATGTTGCTACAAATTAGTATTTCTTTTTAAAAGCTGAATAGCATTCTAGAGAGAGAAAGCAAGAAGGACAATATCTCAAATTTTCCTTGTCTGTTTCTTCAACGATGAACAACAACTAGGGTGCCTCGATGTCTGTGGTTGCTAAGTGGACATGGGAATACATACCGGTATCTCCACCATGTGACTTCATTTCCTGTGAGCATATGCCTAAAAGTGGTTTTCCTGGCCAATTCTATAGTTTTGTTTTTAATCTTTTTTTGTAAGAACTGTACCAATTACACTCCTTGTATAGAGCAGCAAACAAGGGCTTTCCTTCCTCCAGATCCTCACCGACACTTGTTGTCTTTTTTCTTTTCTTTTCTTTTTGAGATAGGGTCTCCCTGTAGCCACAGCTGTCCTGGAAGACCAGGCTGCCGTTGAACTCACAGAGATCCACCTGCCTCTGCCTCCCAGAGTGCTGGGACTAAAGGTGTGCACCACCACGCCGAGCATAACACTTGTTATCTTTATTTTGGGGGGGGTATTTTTTTGGTGGTTTTTTTTTTCTTTTTTTGAGACAGGGTCTCCCTTTAGTCCCAGCTGGCCTGGAGCTCACTATGTAGACCAGGCTGGCCTTGAACTCTGCCTGCTTCTGCCTCCCAACTTGTTAGCTTTATATTTTGGATAATAGCCTTTCTAAGGGGTTCAGCCTACCACAACATGGTGTTCATTTACATATGATTAGAAATCATTTACATACAATCAGCGGTCTTGGATTTTTGTTTACCTATTGACCACCTGCCATGTCTTCTTCTATCCGATGTGTCTGTTCACCATTTTCCAATCAGGTTATTTATTTCCTTGCTCTTTATTCCCTTGTACACACTTCGTATATACTGTGGACATTAACTCCTTATCAGGTGTATGCTTCACATGTATTTCTCCCATTCCTTGGGTTTTCCTTTCTCCCTGTTAGTTGTTTCCTTTGTGGTGGGAAGCATTTTAGTTTGATGAGCTCCTGAGTATCTACTTCTGTTTTTAAGGTCAAATCCAAAGGATTATTGCCTAGGTGAAGGTTGATCAGTTTCTTCTAGTTTCCTCTTTGTATTTTTAGAACTTACATTTACATCTTCAATGCACTTTGAATTAATTTTTGTGTGGGGAGTAAGATAAGGTCCAACTTCAATCTTTCCATGTGGAGGTGGAGTTTTCCAACACCATTTATTGAAGAAACTGTTCTTCCCCCGCTATGCGCTCCTGGCACCAAGATCAGCCAACGTAAGGAACTGCATTAATTCCTCTCTGTTCTGTTCTATTGGTCTACCTGTCTGCTTTCACGCAGTGTCATGCTGCTTTGTTCATTCTAACTTTGCAGCATATTTTGAAACTAAATAGTGTGATGCCCTCAACTTTGTTCATTCAAGTTTGTTCATGCTGGTCAGAGTCTTTTGTGATTTCGTGTACAACATTTTCAAGATTTTTTGTGTGTGGATTGAATTATTCTTCAGTCTTTGAAAAGTGTATCTGGGCATGGTGGCACATGCCCTCAATCCCAGCACTCAGGAGGCAGAGGCAGGTGGATCTCTGTGAATTCAAGGCCAGCCTGGTCTATGGAGTGCGTTCCAGGACAGCTGGGGCTACAAGCAGACCCTGTCTCAAAAAAAAATAAAAAGTAAAATACTTTTTGCTGGGCGTGGTGGTGCACACTTTTAATCCCAGCATTTGGGAGGCAGAGGCAGGTGGATCTTTGTGAGTTCAAGGCCAGCCTGGTCTACAGAGTGAGTTCCAGGACAGCTGGGGCTATAGGGAGACCCTGTCTCAAGAAGACTGAAAAAAAAAAAAAAGAAAAATAAGAAAAAAAAAAGAAAAGAAAAAAAGAAAAGTGTCATTGAGATTTTGAGAAAGTTTGGATTGAATCTGTAGGTTACTTTGGGTAGTATGGCATTTCAAAAATATAAATATAATTCTTGGGCCATGGAGATGGCTCAGTGGTTAAAGTTCTTGCCATGCAAGTATGAATGAGGACCAGAGTTCAGGTGTCTTAGATGCACATAAATGCTGGGTGGAGCTCAGAAAGCAGATCCTCAAAACAAGCTGACTAATGAGACTAATGGTATCAGCAAGCTCAGGGTTTGATTGAGAGTCCCTGCCTCAATAAATAAGGTAAAAGAGTGATAGAGGTTGATAACTAGCATTGACCCACAGCCTCCACACACGTACACTCACACATGTGCAAACAAGCATACACACATGCACACCACACATGCACACCACACACAGGCACACACAGGCACAGGAAAAATGGAAGAAAAAAATATAACTCTTCCAAGAACACCACAAATACAAACTAACAATTTGTATGTTCTTTATTTCATCAACACTTTAAGAGTCCCCCCCTTATAGGTTTTTTTCCTCTTGCTTTTTAATTTTTCTAGTATTTGTTATATTTTGTAGCATTTGATTCCTTTCCTAAGTTCTTCTTTAGATGCCTGTTTGGGTGATTTCATGATTTCTGTCTCTTTGTTGAAAGTTCTCATGATCTGTTTGGTTTTCCTGTCTGGGCCTCACTCTGATCCCTTTACATTTTTTTCCATCCTTCCCCCCCCCCCTCTTGTTTTCAGAACATAAAACTCCCTGGCAAAAGCAACTTAAAGGAAGGAAGCATTTATTCTGGCTCACAGTTCAAGGCACACACAGTCCTTCAGGCAGAGGAGTAAAGGCAGCATTAAAGGTCACATTAAAATAGCTGGTCACATTACAACTCCAGTCTAGAAGCAGAAAGCAATGCCAGGCAAGGTAGCTCACCCCAGCACTTGCATTCAGGAGACAATCAGCAGCTGTCCTGTGAGATCGAGCCTTGGTCTACATCGTGAAAGTGCCAATCTAAGCTGAGGATATATATAGTAATAATATATATCTATATATAAATAGATAAATAATTACATTCTATATAGTATATATACATTATATATTACATTATAAAATAATCACATAATATATACTCATAATGGTCCAATGAGTCTCCCCAGGTCGGACAGACTCGCCCCACCTCCGTTCACTACACTTCAATACCCGTCACATGATACCCCACGGCATCTCCTAGAGGCCGTCCTCTTAGGTGCTTTTAACATTCATGGTCAAATAGTGGCGTTAATCCATAACCATCACAAGGCAGTCCCCTCACTTTTCAATGTTCTTGGGAGTCTACTACTGGGCTTTATTTTGTCCCTTTGGTAGTACCAGAGTGTTATTCATAATCCTGTGGCCATGTATTCCTGTCTTTGTATTAGAAGTATGCACCTGCCTCCAGCATTTACATACTGCTTTTAGTGATAAAGCTTTTACCCATCAGCCAGCCCAGAGACTCTGGGTAGGCAGTATGGTCCCATCTGCAGCGGAGCTTGCAGCTGGAGTCCTCAAGCAGGCTGGCCTGCTGCCTGGGTCAATAGGTGACTTAGGTAGGGGTCCTGGAGCCTGTATCTGGAGGGACTGACCTGGAGCCTAGGTCCTTGCGGGTGAGCCTCCAGACCTGGCCACAGAATCCGTGGGGGAGAACTGGTTCCTAACACTCTGATGTCAACCCTACAGACTGGATTATAAGAATAGGCTTTTTTGCTCTGCTTCTGCTGGGGTCAAGAAAGGCCTTGTGTCTAGTCTGTAGAGATTGGGCTGACCTGTCACTGGAAAAGCTTGATGTTTGGATCCATAGGGAGTGGTCAGGAGCCTGAATCTGTGGAGGCTGAACTGGAGGGTGGGTACATGGGGTTGGGTCTGGTGCTAAAATGGAACCTGAGTTCACAGGCATGGGACAGGGTGGGTAGTTTGAATGAGAATGTCCCACAGGCTCCAAGTATCAGACATTTTGTCCCCAGTTTGGTGCACTGTTTTGGGGTATTAGAAGGTGTGGCCATGTGGAGGAATTGACATCACTGGGGGTGGCGTTACAGTTTTGCCAATCTCTATTTGCTCTCTCTGTTTCTTCTTGGGTTCACGGAATGTGAACTTGGCTTCGGTTCCAGCTCCTGCCACCATGCTCCCTGCACATTGGACTCTATTCCCTGGAACCATCAATTGTAAGCTCAAATAAACTCTCTTCCTTTTATAAGTTTCCCTCGGTCATGGTGGTTTTATCACAGCAACAGAAAAGTAACTAATACACAGGCTCTGGAACTTGGGTCCATGGCAACTGTTCATATCCTGAGGTTTTACTGCATGGGCCTGGACCCTGAATTCACTAGAACATATTCCTATAAATAGAGCCTGGCTCCATGCCTGAGTCTGTAGGGTCTGGCCATGAGACTGGGTTTTCCGGCTGTGCTCTGGGATCTAGGGCCATGAGGGTCAGCCAGGCACTGAGGCAAACCCAGAGGCCGGTCTGTTGGAGCCAGCCAGGTGGTACCAGTGTCTACTGGAGCAGATCTGGTCCTCAATGCTGTTAGAGTGGTAGATCCAGCATTTGGTCCTGGAGCCTATATTTATCAAGGCTGGCTGGGGCCTGGGCCATAGGAGCCAACCTAAAGCTAAGTCCCTGAGTGCCAGCCTGGCTCTAGAACAAGCTGGAGGGAGGATGTGTGGGTAAGCATTTTGCTAATGAAATAAATCAGAACAGATTAAATGAATCTATGAGGGTACACTGCACCCAGTGAAGATTAATAGGTCTATCGTTCTGTGACATTTTTGTTTCAGTTGTACAGGAGCTGGTCAACTAGAAAGAATATAAAATGAACTGCATACTATAAATTGTGGTTAATAAAGAAAACGATGGCCAAGCTGGAAAAACAGGAGTTGGAACAAGAAAGCTCAGGAAAGAAGATGAAGCAGAGACCACTAGAGGAGAGAGAGAAGGGTCCAGATTGGGAGGAGGGACCGAGAGCCATCAGGAAGCATCCCCCCCAAGCCTGGTACCGAGGAGTCAGGAAGAAGGGCTTGTTGCTGCAGGGTGAGAGATGAACCCTGAGGACATTCGTGAGCTACTGACTGGGCAAAAGTTCAGAAGAAGAGAGGGTAGAAGGACAAGACAGACCAGCAGGAGAAGTTTTGCCATGCAGAGGGGACCAAGGAAATGGGGTAGATGCCTCAAGAGTCCTGGGGTCTCCTGACAGGCAGAATGGACACCACACTTGCCTGGATCACTCTAGTCAGAGTTCCAGACCTCCTCCTACCCCCAGAGGAGTGTGAGAAATTGGGGTTTCAAGTTTCTTTTCTTGCCACTGTTGGTGATGGAACCCTGGGCCTTGTGCATGCTGGGCAGGCAGAGCTAAGTGAGCCAAGAAAATGGGGACAATTATAAGGATTCTTTCCTCGTGACCTCTCATCTCCCCAAAGATGCAGAGTGGGTAGTTTTACAAAGGAATCACTTACAGAGGAAGAGGTAAGATGGCATGGGGAGAACGAGTGCATTTTGCTGTAGAGACAGGAGTCCAGCGTCAGGACATGCTGGCTGGGTGACCTTTGGCCAGTCACAGGCCATCTCAGACACTGGAGCCTCTACAGTATGAGTGAAATAATAATGGGCATTCTGCAAGGAGATACGCCATTGAGAAAGGGCTTCGCAATGTTGGACAGACAAACACACAGCACACATGTGTGCCCTTGGACTCAACTGCGTCAGTGCGCATACCAGGATCAGGGACATAAAAGGTGGCACATCAGATACCTAGAGCCAAGTGGAGGTGTGGGCAGCAGAACTGGTCCATATGCCCCATGGTAAATGAGTCTGCTATAGATCAGGCAGGTCTCAGGGTCTGGGCCATCCCTTCAGAATAAAGTCCAGCTCCTCAGCCTGACACCTGAGCTTCTCTTTGTCTGGTCCACAGCCTGGCAAAGCTGTATCATGACTGAGACACTTTTTTTTTTTTCCAAGACAGGGTTTCCCTGTAGCCCCAGCTGTCCTGGAATGCACTCTGTAGACCAGGCTGGCCTTGGACTCACAAAGATTCGCCTGCCTCTGCCTCCCGAGTGCTAGGATTAAAGGCGTGTGCCACCACGCCTGGCTGAGACATTTTGAGTCATGAGACATGTCTTCCCAGCTGGACAAAATCTCTAGTCTCAGAACCTGCATCTATACAAGGCAGGGATACCAATCTCAGGGTGAGGGTTGGGAAGGGGATCAAAGGAGGTCATAGTTAAGACACTTAGCACAGTGGTAGGTACATGGAATGTCTGTGCTCTTCCACCCTCTCCTCCTCCCACCCTCTGCTCCTAGCAAGCCTCTTTACCCTCAGCAAGCCTCCTAGCACAGGGGGGAGCAGGAGGATATGATGCCACAGCTTTGTTCTTTTCTGGTAAGATACTCCCTTCCCCCACTGTCCTCCTCAGCAAACTCCTGCTCATCCTCTCTAGCCCATTCTAATGTCTCCTCCTCTGAGAGTCTTTTCTGACTCCCCAAGCAAAATCAATCTGTTTCTTCATGTTGCTCTCAAAACACTTGGTTTATACTTCCATTATAGGGCATTTTCCTCCACGTCTAGCTGCCTATTGAAAGGGGAGGTAGGATGGAAGGGGCAAGAGGCAAGAGGCTAGACGAGGATGTGTAACACAAGGGTAGCAGGAGCTGGCCTGAGCACCTCCCAGGAAGTCCTCCAGGCTCTAGGCTGCTAAGTGTGGATAGATGGATGGGCGGATAGGTAGATGAGTGGGTGGATGGATTGGTAGGTGGCTGAGTAGATGGGTGAGTTGATGGGTGGATAAATGGGTGAATGGATGGGTAGGTGGATAGATTCGTGGATGGATGGATAATGGATAGAGGACAGATAGATGTATGGATGGGTGGGTAGGTGGATAGATTCGTGGATGGATGGATAATGGATAGAGGACAGATAGATGTATGGATGGGTGGGTAGGTGGATGCATGGATGGATGTATAGTTAGGTGGTTAAATGAAATGGATGGATGGATGGATGGATGGATGGATGGATGGATGGATGGACAGATGAAGACAGGGCAGAAGGGTAGGTGGGTGGATGGTAAAAGGGCAGATGAACAGGTAAGTGGACAGTGAGGCATCTTGCTGCCCAGTTCCGCCCATACCCTTCTCCTCCCTACCTCAGGCTGTATATCACCAGGCAGTCGCTCAGGTGAACAGAACACAGCACAGCTCATCTGGGCTAGAGAGAAACTGCACCCTCAGAAACCCTGGGGTGAGAATCCCGAGCATCCTTCAGGGCCAAAGAAGCCCACTCGGGAAGAGGCAGGCCCCGCACAAACCTGCAAGGAGCCTCAGGGAGAGAAAATGATTTAATTATCAGAGTGTCACCAAACAAATTGTACTCCTCATTTTGGGGTACTTAATGCTTATGGTAATTAACATTACAGAGATTTTTCTTCTCTCTTCTGTTTATATTTAGTTTAGCCATTCAACAATAGAGCTAAAATTATTTCAACTAAGTTTAGGTGCTCTCTCTATTGCCTTGTGTTGCTTCCCAGTGCTGCTACCCGAATGCAATCTTTAACTTCAGAGACAGCCAAGTGCAAGGCAAATTGGAATCAATGCTGCCTTTGTCTTCACTAATAAGCGGCTGCCACGCAGAGGAATGTGCAACTGCTAATTGGCTGCTCTCAATGGGGAAGAGACAATGGAGGGGAGGAGGCTGGGGATTAATTATAGGGCTGCCTTCCACAGGCCCTGACTTCCGCTCCTCCTGGCTTGCAGTGCATTAGGGGGGGCCTCCCCACCCACTTTCAGAAACAAGGCTATCTCTTGCTGGAGTGCCCCCTGGCCACCAAATGCAAAGGTCAAGAAAGAGAAAATAGGGTGACCAATGCACTATCAAGTGTGTTTATGTGGAGGAGAAGGAAAGAGGGCAGGAAGGCATGATGGGTTGGGATGGGGACATGGCATGCACCTGCTTGTGAGGGAGGCCTGAATGGCCTGCTAATGCAAGAAGCTGAGGTTCTGCTTGGGACATGATTGAGGTGGGGAGGTACCATCCGAAGCACCCAAGCTAAGAGTTCTCCTCCAAGCCTGGACTTGAACCCAAATTTCACCTGATCCAAAGCCTCTGTTCTGAGCACAGCTGGCACTTGGCAGAGTGGTCAAGTTCAATATCAAACCTCACCATGACTTTGGTCTCTGGTCTTGGAGCCTTACTCCTGTCATTATCCTGGTGGGGGGTTGGCTCCTAATTGTCCTTGTTATGTAAGTGTTCTTGACATGACAGAGCCCAGGCATGCAGGACCTACAGTAAGAAGCGGGTGCCTCCTGATGGAGGGAAATGGGTCACTGCTGACCAGCAAGACCCAAGGGCACTTTGTGCCTCGTGGCAGGGGAAGGTGAAGACCAACAGGATGGTAGCAGGAAGAAGGGACCAAGGCCAAGCTTGACATCCAAAGACAACTGGTGCTGGCTTCTTCCTCTCTCAGGCCCACGATGCCACCGCTGCTGCCACGAGCAGAAGCTCATGATAGCACCTGTGCACCTTCCTCTGCACCCCTCCCTGCTGCAAGCAAGCCTCTCCAGGGCAGGCCACACCATACCACAGCTACTTTCTGTCTGCACCACTTGCCTCCAGGCAGTAAGTGCATGGAGGTGTGTTCAGACAGCGAGATGTCTTTACCCTGTCCTGGCTCCTGCAGTGGAGACTGCAGCACAAGCCAGATCATTTACATCCAGTTCAGCAACTGAGTCTTGCTGCTGGTAGGCAGGGTGAGGGACTTAGTGGATCTTGGTTAGGCAGAAAGGTGGGGAATTCTGGCCCAAACTGAGCTCTGTAGGCCAAGCAGGAAACCTATCTGGGAAGAGGTCCGAGGAACCAAATTGAAGCCTAGTCAAGAAAAGAGTCTTTGTCCTTCATCCCTGGGCCTTCTGCCTGTAGGCTCAGCTCTCTGCCTTACTCCTCTGCATCTACTCTGCAAGCACAGGCCCTGTGCCTCTCTCCACTAAGCCATATCTGTCACCCGGCTCAGCCTGGGTAATGATGTTCACAACATTGAGAACAGTGTGTTGTTTGCAAAGCCGGCTTTGTGGGTAGTGACAACCATGGCTGTCTTCCCTCCCATCCTGGCCACTTGAGACATCAAAGCAGGATGAAAGAAGTGGCCAGAAAACCCCTGCATGGGCAATGAGGCCCAGGACAAGAGTGGGGTCCTGGCCTTGAAACACCCGTCAAGCAGGGCTGCGAGGGCACAGGAAAGTTCTGGATCATGCTTCCAGCAAGCTGCATGTGGCCTCCGAGGAACACCCCATGCTGCTAGGTGAGGCCCCCTGAACTCCAAGCCTCACTTGTGAGAATATGACCCACTTAAGGCTTGACACCATTAACACCATAGCTGTGTGTGTAACCATCAGGCGGCATTGATCGGGTACTATTGAGGAAAATATAACATAGTCACCCACACAACGCTTATCTATCAGGAGCATGTGTTCCCACATCTCCTCACAGTCTGGGCCTGGGTGATTAGGATTTAACAGACTCACTGTAGGAAATCATACGTAATGTCAAGAAGTTGTACCCTGCCTGTGCCTGCTCCCAGAAACCTCCAGCTCCTGCTGGAAAATACGGATGGCCGTCATCAGCAGCGAGCCTTTCCACTGCCCCAAGATTCCCCTCTGGCCTTCCTTCCAGGCAGGGAGTCCTGTGGGATCCACAGGGCCATGTGATGTCTGTCATGAAGGGTGACACGCATATCCACAGGGACCTCATTCTAGTTAATTTCCTGTTGTCGTGATTAAACGCCATGACCCAAAGCAATGTGGGAAGGGAAGATTCAGTTCAGCTTACACTTCACAGTCCATCATCAAGGAAGGTCAGGACAGAAGCTCAAGCAGGAGCCTGGAGGCCGGAACGGAAGCAGAGACGATGGAGGAATGCTGCTTACTGGCTTGCTCAGCTACCTTTCTCATACAGCTCAGGGCCAACTGTCCAGGGATGGCACTGCCCACAGTGGGCTGAGCCCTCTTACAAGTATCAGTTAAGAAAATGCTCCCACAGACATGCCCATGGGGCAGTCTGATGGAGGAACATCCTCAATTAAGGTTCCCTCTTCTCTTCTCAGGTGACTGTAGTTTGTGTTAAGTTGGCAAAAGCTGACCAGGACAGCTCTGTAGGCCAACTTGATGCTGTTGTGCTGGCCAGAAGCACCAAGGACAGAGGCACTAACCACTGCGTGCAGGAAACACCAGGGTGCCACCCTCATTCCCCTGGGGTACAATGACTGCCATCGCATTATACCTGCTGAGGGAATCAGTGGGCAGAAGGGGACAAGCCAGGCCTGCAAGGTCCACTGCAGATTCTCTGGGCACTCCAGTGCTCAGTTGCACAATCACCTCTTTGTAGCAAGTATTAGTTTGGTTTCCTATTTGGGCACTTTTGACTCAGAACTTATAAGCCAGAGCATGGAAGGGTCCTCAAAGTCTGAACCAAGAAGCCCAAGTTCTTCAATGGCATGGTATTCCACTTTTAATCATTCCAAATATTCTGAGATGTGTTGTTCCAGGCAGTCCCTGTTCTCCAAGCCTCCGACCTTTCTATAAGGAGGGTGGACAGCCTCTGCCTATTGTGTCTACCCAGAGGAGGAGGTAGTATTGCTTTCATACAAATTACATAATACCAATTTTTCAGGATTCTCATTAGAAGGCATTTTTCATTTTGTTTTATTTTTAATAATCAATCAGCCAGCATGCTTCCTTATCGACTGCCTACTTTGGTGTAGGGGGAGTTTTGATCTCTTTGGGTGTGGGCCAAGGAGTCAAGCAATCAGGGGTGACTTGAGCCCAGTTTAAGAAAAGTGTGTGCCAGAGAGAAGAGAGGAAAATGGGAAAGAAAAGGAAGGGAGGGAGGGAGGGAGGGAGGAAGGGAAGGAAGGAAGGAAGGAAGGAAGGAAGGAAGGAAGGAAGGAAGGAAGGAAGAGATTATCTACCACAAATCCAGTTCTGTCCCATAGCTTTCCAGATCTACAGCTCTCACCATGCCGGGTTTGGGGGGCAAATCCCTGTAATCTCAGGACCCACAGAAGCTGAGGAAGGAGGACTGAAAGTTCGAGGGCTGCCAGGGCAACTTAGTGAGACCCTGTCTCAAAAAGAAAAAAGAAGAGAGCTGGGAAAACAGCTCAGTGGCAAAGTGCTTGGGGACCTGAGTTCAAATCCCCAGCACCCACAAAAAACCTGGTACATTAGTGCATGTCTACACCTCAGCGGGCAATTCCCTGAGCTCTCTGGCCAGCCACTTTAGCCAAAACAGCAAGCCCCAAATTCAGTAAAGGAGACCCTGCTTCAAAACAAGGTAAGAAAAAGAGGAAAACAGGGTCAAATCAACCTCTGACCTCCATGTATACACACATGGGTTGAGTTCTCTCTCTCTCTCTTTCTCTCTCTCTTAAAAATAAATAATTTCTAAAAAATATGAATAAAAGGCTGGAGGTTTAGCTCAGCAGAAGAGGGCTTGCTAATATGAATGAGGCCTTGGGTTCAATCCCCACCCCCCTCGTCCTCAGGAAAACACAAACCCCTGCCATGATGATCCACACAAGGCCGTTCAGTCACAGCAGAGATGCCAGGAAACCTGCCCTAGAAGGAAGACACTCCCTGGTGATTATTCCTGATGCTTAGACACCAGAACTTGATCTGGAAGGTTCTCACACTTTGCTTTGCTGCAGCCTCCCAGCACTGCAGTAGAACTCTAGTGTTTCTGGATTGCTTCTCCCGTGGCCTCTCCTTGGCTTTAACCACCTCCCAGAGTGGCCGGCAGAGTGTCATTGTCACTGGAGCACTAGAGTGACTTGCTTAATCACACATCCTAAATGGCTTCAGCCATCATCCAAGGCATGGAGGAACAGGAGATGATGTCTGCGGCTTGCCCCGAGGAGATGGAAAGGCCTGGGAGCAGAGGGCCCCATGCTTGGATTTTCCCTGTGTTTTCACACTTGCCTGGCATGTGGGAGCACATGGGAATAGCAATGGGATCGTGGTCAAGTGTAAGGGACCCAGGGTGGGCCTATAAGTCTTGGCCTCAACCACCCAAGGTGCAGCATTTTAACTAACCCCGTTTTATAGATGAAGATAGAGAGCCAAGAGCAGTTTGATGACTTGCTCAAGGTTGCACAGTGAATGCGGAGGCAGGCAAGGATTTCGACTTGTGTTTAATTGGCGGCAAAAGCCATGGCTTGAATGCGCACCCTTCACTGCTCGGCAGCTACATATACTAGGAAGGGGGGAGGGATTTCGCCGACAGCCCTCCTTGTAGACTTGACACTTCCATATAAGCAACCCTTTCCTCACTCTCCCTTGCACCCTAACCTTGTGCCCAGCTGAATGTAGACATTTAGCAAGCAAAACAGAAATCCCAAGTATTAATACTTAAAGCTAATATCTTTTGGTAAAGCTAATTTCAGTGTTTTAAGATATTAATGTTCCTTTGACTGGCCTCCCTTTTAAGCACTTCTAAGTAAACACATCTATCTAGGACTGATTGATTCTTGCAATTGTGCTATTACGACCTAAACTAGGACAGTGTGAGTCATATATTCAAAAGAAGAAATGGTTCCAGCACACATGTGAGTGTGTTCATTTTTTTTTCACGCTTCCTTTTGTGCTCAACTGGAGAGAAATATTTGAAATTCAAGCAATGAGGTATTCATGGGGAGTTTGCCTTCCTTACAAACAGGGTGAAAATAAAACACTCGCCCTTTCTCTTCCTCTAGTATAGGGTGCTAGCTCGTCTCGCAGCAGCATGCTTACCTCCAAAATTTGAATAAGAGTAAAATTTAAAGGAATTACCTCGATCCTTCAGTCCATTTGCAGATCAATTAAGAGGGGGGCCAAATAACAAGCTCTGGCTTTTAAAGTCTTCCCCAGCTGGCTGTGTACCTGGAAACAAAGACCAGCTGTCACATTTTTAGAAGTAAGCTTGGCACCGCTCGCTCACCTCCACCAGCACTGCTCACTCACCTCCAGCCACACCACTCACTCACCTCCACCAGCACTGCTCGCTCACCTCCAGCAGCACCGCTAACTCACCTCCAGCCACACCGCTCGCTCACCTCCAGCCACACCGCTCGCTCACCTCCAGCCGCACCGCTCACTCACCTCCAGCCGCTGTCACCCGCTGAACCCACCCTCCCCAGCAGCTCCACCAACTTGCAGGGGCCAGGCCTCCGGAGGGACATTAATGGCTCAGAAAAGCACTCAGTGTCTTCTTCAGAGCCAGGCAGACCTGCCTGGGGAAATCCCTGCACTTTCTCCTGATGGCTAGGTAGCCCTGGGTGAAGGGTTTCTTCTTGTCCCTTCACCTTGGTCTCAAAGTGGAAACAATAATGCCACTAGCCAGGCTGCCCTGAGAGCGGTGGTGGTGTGAGCCTGGGGGGACACAGCTCCCTGTCTTCCTGGTACCCAGTACTTCCCCCACCCTCCTCATGTGCCTGGTACCCAGCACCTCCTCCTCTGCCTGGTACTCAGTGCTTCCCTGTGTGCCTGATGCTGAGTGGGCTCTAGCAGACAAGTGTCCCTTCTTTTGTGCTTATCCTCAAGGGGCCTCAAGACTGCCTGGGTCCCCGGGGAGGGAGGCCTACAGAGTAGTCACTCAGCCTGTCATCTCCTTTCCATTCTGCCTTCCTCCCTGTGCGCTGCTCTGAGCTGCAGATCTGCAGGGCACCTCAGAGGATTCCTGTGACCACGGGAGCCTCTCCAACTGAGTCCCTTTGTGGAAAGCCCTTCTCAAGGTAGTCCTCAGGCCTTTAGGGGGGTTGTGGCTGCTTCCCTCTTTCTCCCTTTAGGGTATAGCAGCTCAGCTGTCAGCAGCTCCAGGACACAGCATCCTGCAGGGATCCCGCCTGCGCACTGCCCACACCTTTACAAATGGTCTGTGACCAAGCCAAGCTCACCCTATCCTTCATGAAAAGACCCATATGTTTCCTGTCGAGACTCCATGGGATGTACCCTTTCATCTCATTCCTCCGAGACTTAACAGGATGAAGAAAAAAAAAGGTTCCAACAAGACCTGAAAGTTATAATGCCGTGTCTGCCAAGAAGCCTTCCTGGTTCACAGCAATGTTGTCTCTTCTTTTCCTAATTCCTTGGAAGTTGTGGGCCCTTTACTCTATCATATTCTGAGAATGTCTATCCACACACATCTACATGATGCCGCAGTACTATGAAGAAATGGAGAGTGTGGTCCTCTTTGAAATTTCTATTCAAGCCAAACAGAACTCCTGTGGCTTTCTCTGACTCTTAATGCTATACCTCCACATGAAGCATCCTTCATTCCACCACTGAATGCAGAGGCCCAGGCCCTGGCCAGCACCACAGGTCCAAGAATGTGGAAAATGTTACATTCCTTGTTTGCCTCTGGCCTGATCCAAATTCAGCTCCGAGGAGTGACCAGGGCATCAAAGCTTTGTTCCCAACATATTTCACAGACCCTGGGGCCTCTGGGAGGGGAGCTGAGCCGGCCCTGCTCCCAGTTCTTGGTTCCAGCTCTGTCCTAGACAAGGAGACCCCAGAACATCCAGCTTAGGGATTCATGACCTGGACAATGGGACAGCTCCCAAGGAAGACTCTAGAATCCATGCAGAAAAGGATGGGATATGTCAAGAGGTGATATGGTGATAGGATGGGGACTACATACTAGGAGAGGCCTGGCTGACCAGGTCTGGTTCTAGGCCCCAGAGAGAGACCAGTGGGGAGGGGAGAGAGACAGAGACGGAACAGGACCCCGAAGGCCCCAAACGGGGCCTCCATGCTCCTGACCTCCGTCTCCTTCGAAGTGCAGCATTTTATAAATGCTGCTCCCAGGAATCCTTGTGAGGAAGCTTTGGGGTCCCTCCCTCCCATCCCCCACTCAGTCAGCCCAAAGGCCTTGAAGGCATCTCCAGGACCTGACCAGGGGTGACAGAAACAGGCTGCTTTGCTTGCCCTGTGCCAGGTTCCCAGGGAGCAGGCAGGGAATTGTTGTACCTGCTTCCTGCTGGCCCAGAAGGCCCTGCCTTCTCTTCACAAAGGCTCTGGCTGCTGAATAAGGAAACAGCCGAGGGGTGGGCTGCCCCCCCCGCTCCCCCCCGCCCCGCTGGGGCTCTTAGAGGGCCCTGCACAGCCGTTCCTTCTCCAGGGCCCCCATGTGCATGGCACGGCTCCTCCTGCCAGCCTTCCACCCTGCAGTGCAGGGAACTGGTCCCCAAGCCACAGAAGGAACAGGCCAGCTCCACAGGGGATGCCCCAGCCAGGTGTGTAGGGCTGTGCTAAGCAGCCTGCCAGCCCAACAGATGGCAGAGCAGAATTGCCATCCATCATCACTGTAAGTGGCCAACTCCCCTCCCAGTGCCCCCGACAAATGGCTCTGCTCCTGCCTCCTTCCAGCCCCTCCATCCACCACTCTTGCCAGGCAGCCGGGTGGAGCCATTTACTGAGCCAGCGAGCACTGCCTGCAAAATAGGGGGAGGGGACTAGAAGAGCTGAGCACCAAGTGGAGGCGGATTTGTCATCCCAGAGCCAGCAGCTTGAGCCACAGGCTGTAGAGGGCAGAGGCATGCACATGAGGGTGCAAGTCCTACAGGGATAATGTGTGTGGGGGGGTGCATGCACCTCTACCTATCCAGAGCCCCGTGTTGGGCCCCAAACACACAAGGAGTGCTGTAGTCTGACCCCTCGCATGGTCTATCATGGCTTTAGTTCCTGGGGGGCAGGGATGACCAGGAAGCTCAAGGCTTCCAGGACAGCCTGGTATCACCACTGTGGCCCCCTGTCCACACCATCATACGCAGGACAGTACAGACTTACCAAGTGTCAATTAAAGAGCAGGTCACCTGTCAGCCTCCGAATAGGCCACTGGGTCAGAATATAATCAGACCACGCCTGCTTGGCTCAGGTAACCATGAGGTCAGGGTCCCCGCCCAGGTCAAGAAATTCAAACCATGAAACCAATTGGGTAACTTGAGATCTCCACGTGGGCTCTGTCCCTGGAACAAGGGCTAAGGACTCCTGTGGTAGCACAGCCTAGCTCTCCTGTGTCCAAACCCCATGGCCCCAGTGAATAGACAACATCTTCCAACACCTTCATTCCTCTCCTTCTTGGAAAAGTGGAATAGCAACGCCCACCTCTGTGGTTTCTGTGCCCACCAGGCCCTCCTAGACAATGAAGGCAGGAGGAACATGTGGCACAGTAAGTCCCGGACACTGCAGAAAAGCTTGATGCAGGGGCAGGGAGGAAGGCATGTGGGGCATATTGCAGGGACAAACACCTCAAGGCTCAAAGGGTTTACTCAAGGGATGTAGTTCCTCATGGTAAGGAAGACATCAAGGTGACAGCGGGAACAGGACTAGGGAGCTGTCACCCAGTCAGCTGCAGGAAGCAAAGACGGGGCCATAATCAGAGTCCCCTGGGACCCACTCCCTCTGGCAAGGCCTCACCCAGAACAGCACCACAGGCTGGGGACCAAGCATCTGAACACAGGAGCCTGCCGGGAACATTTCACACTCACAGCACAGTGTGAGGACAGGGCAGACGGAGGAGCTGCGCCTTGAGACCCCGAACCACCAGAAAAACTGGCTGAAGAGTCTCGGACTTCAGCCCTCAAATCATTAAGCAGCCCAGGGGTGGCCATGTGGGCTCAGGGCCAAGTCTGAGGGATGCCAAGAAGAAAGGGGTGCTAATGCATTTCAGTGGCACCTCTCTCTCCTCCCAGTGCTAGGGATCAAACTCAAGAGTTCATACATACTAGAAAACACTCTACTGCTGAGCTGAATCCCCAGCCCCAGAGAGTCCCCTAATTACACTAACGCTAACATCTGCGTCTGCTTTCAAATACCAGGGACTCATGCACAAAAGACAGGGAACTGAGTTGGCAGAAGTTCTTAGGAACATGAGATTTCAGACTCCTACACATCCTTCAAAGCCCAGATCATCTTTCCCCTTCTAGATGAACCCTTCCCCAGCCTCCCTCCTCCCATGTGTCTTGTCCCACAGCCTGTCATATGGAATTCCATTCTCTTGTCCTATCCAGTAGAGACAGCAGACCTGAAATGTCCCAGGGAAGGCTCCAAGGCACAGGCGGGTCTCTGGGGCCACACTGGTGACTGCTGGGCCAGGAAGTCATGTGCAGCCATAAGTAAGCCACACGGCATTAGTGAGTTAAACAATGGGATGGGCAGTCATCCTTAAATAAATCAATCTAAATTCCAACTTCATATCCCAAACAGTTTACTAACTAGTGGTTTCCAGCATAATGCAGCTTCTAATTTCCTTGGAGCAGGTGATGGCTTGCTCCCACACACACCCTTCATTCCTGGGGCTGGGTTGCACCCTCATACATGCACCAATAACCCATCACAATAAGGTTAGAGGCAGACCCTCCCTCGTCCGCCCCAAATCAGCTTTCTCTGGATCTAGGCAGTCAAGAAGGAGCCTCGCCAGGCAGACACCTCCAGCGAGGCCTCAGAAAAATCTGTGGAGGAGAGGCTCCCTCTGTAATTTCCTCTTGGACGGAGTACCACCTCCTCACCCCCTCCCCAGCCTAATTGCAGGAAGAATTGTTATGCTAATTAGCATTATTCACTTCGTTCACAGAGCGTGGGGTCTAAATTTAGACCCCCTGCTGCTAGGGGCTGTGGATTCACAGGGTGCGGGAAAAGATGTTCTGGGGGACCAAAGATTCCAGGGCAGGGCTAAAGGGGAGAAGGAGGGGGTAACGGGACTCATACCCCACCTCTGCCTGTCCCATATCCGAGCCTCCTGGAAGTTTTCGCCTTTGTGTTGAAATGCCTGATAGGCTTTCTATGAGGAGACAAAATCCTCTCTCTAGGAAACAGACACAAATGGGTCCTAGCCTGACTCATAGACACTCAAAGCTTCATGTCCTTAAGTTACTTTGTCCCTGTGGGCTTCAATGTCTCCATCAGACCATGTACCAGAACATAGGATTCCCAGTGTTACCAGGAGCATCCATAAGAAACAGCTGGAGGGGCTGGAGAGATGGCTCAGCGGTTAAGAGCACCGACTGCTCTTGTAGAGGACCTGGGTTCGATTCCCAGCACCCACATGGCAGTTAAGAACTGTCTTTAACTCCAGTTCTAGGGGAATCCGACACCCTCTTCTGACCTCCATAGCATTGCGCAACACAGGTGCACCAACCTACATGCAGAGAGTACACTCATACACATAAAAAATACTAAATAAATTAAAAAATAAAAATATCCTTTAAAAAAGGAAACAGCTGGAGCTGCTGTCACTGAAGGTAAGAGTCTCGGACAGCTGGGATGGTGGCTGTGAAGGAGTGAATGACCACTGTCACCTCCAGCCTTCGAGGAAGAACCATGCTGGGCTTATTTGAATAAGGAAATTAAACCACTGAGACCTCAGACTTATCAGAGCATCTCACAGTACTGAGACCTGTCCCCAGGCCTGTCTGTTTGAAATTGCCACAGGGTACTCCACTGTCCTTGGGCCCAATCAGTGCTGCAGGGTGGCAGCAGCTCAGCCCAACTCTGTCCCCCACCTTACCCCACTGGACCCCCCCATTACAGTATAGGAGTGCATATTCAAGGGGGAGGGGCAAGGAAGATCAGCAGGAACAAGGTCAGGATCAGCATGCTCCCCCTCTCCAGCCCATCACCAGCACACCAGCTCCAGGCCACACCTGCTCCTCTGTCATTGATGACAGGTCAAGCAGGCAGTCATGAATGGTCTCCATCAACCTATAAGAGAGGTGAGGATGGTACCTCCCTTCCACAGAGATTGTTAGAGATGCAGTGAGTTGAGACATCATGAAACAGGTGCAGGGTGAAGTCTAAAGGCCAGCCCTGACCAATGCCCACACCTTAAAGCCTGTTTTCAGTGGCAGCTCCTGCTGAGATGTCCAAGAAATGTGCGAGGAGGGTCCTCCCGGCCTCCCAGAAGGAAAGTGCTCTTAGATCTTAAATTGTTCTTTCCATAGGCCTTCCTATCTGTCTCCAAATCCCCCAAGGAAGCTAAGCACCAGGGCTGAACCTCAATGTTACCCAGAGTGTGGGCACAGACACATAGGCCCTTGATCTCCAGGTGTACAGGTTTTGTGGGGAAACCTGGAGCCCTAGCAGTGAGGACTCATGGGCTCAAACCCCTGCTCGAATCCTCCTCCTAGTCATGGGCCTCATGCAAGTTTGAGTCTTCTCTGACCCCCAGCAGCCTAGTCTTTAAAGCAAAAGGGACTGGGGGGATGGAGCCCCACCCCCTCCCACTCCTCACCATGCCATCATCTAACTTATGTACCAGGTCCTCAGTTAACCCTCCAGACTGAGAACTTGCTCCCAAAATGCCCTGTCTGGCTCAGCTCTCCCTCCAGGCTCTAGAGTCTTCCTTCTCTCATCCTTTCCTCTTTAGACCTCTGCCCAAGCCATCTCACCATGCCCCAGGACCTAGTCTGAACTTACCATCCTTCTTGATTCTGCTCCTTCTATTCCTCATCTTCTTCAACAAGGCCAGCGTGTCCCCCACAGCAGGCCAGAATCGCACCAGGCCTGCTGGATCCATCCCAGACTCGCTCAGCCCAGGCATCAAATCAGTGGTGAAGGGCTCTCAACCCTGCATCCTAAATCGCTTGTGAGTCAACCCACTGCCCCTGGCCCTGCTTCAAGACTCGTCTTGCCAATCACCTGGCCACCAAGATGTACACATCTTAGGGACATTCTGTACCAAAGCAGAGAGGGGGGCAGCAATTGGAAAGGCTGTACAGGAGGGCTTGGGACTTCCCTGCTGAGCCCTCAAGTAGCTTTTCCTTCCTCTGCCTTCACAGCGTCTGTTCCTGTCACCCTGTAGGAGGCAAAATAATGGGCCTGGAGTCCACATCTCAACCCTGGGAACCTGAATTATGCTACCTTGAAGGCAAAAGACACTTCAAATATTAGTAAGTTAAGGGTCTTGAGGCAAGGTGGTAATATAAGCAGGATGGGTTTGGTCTCAGCACAGAGGTCTTTTGAGAGGGAATTCAGGAAGGTGAGGGTCAGGAGATAGGACTAGAACAGTCCTCCACTTTGAAGAGGGAGGGGGCCGCAAGCCAAAGAATGCAGATGCCCTTTAAGCAGGCATTGGCTCCCTAGAGCCTCAGAGGAAGCTAGACCCTGACAACACCTTAACTTTAGCTGCTTAAAATTCATTTTGATGGGGAAAGAGAGAGCCCCTTACACACTGCTGGTTAGGAATGTAAACTTACATAGTTGCTATGGAAATCAATATGGAGATTCCTCAAAAAAACTAAAAATAAAATGACCATATGTCCCAGCCATACCTTCCTGGGTATCAACCCGCAAGCCTCCAGTCGTCGAAGAGATGCCTGCATATCCATATTCATGGTGACATTCGCCACAAGAGTGAAGTTACAGAGGCAAACAGAGGCAGGAGGATCATTCCAAACCCCAGTCCAGCCTGCTCAACATACTGAGTTCCAGGCTAGCCCGGGCTACATAATGAGACCCTGTCACAAATAAAAAAAATAGTTGATACACATACACTGTAGAATTTTATTCATCTGTAAAGAAAAATGAAGTCAACATATTTGCAGGAAAGTAGATGGAACAGGAAATAATCCTATCATGTGAAATAAGCCTATCTCAGAAAGACAATAAATATCACATTTTCTCTTATATGTGAAACCCAGATTTTTAAATTATATATAATGTATATGTCTCTATATGCCCACATATATGTATACGTATATTTTTTTTTTCAAAGATTCATTTAGAATTCTGACCTCAAGACAGGGCAGATAATAAACATGTGTGCTGCTTAAGCCATTAAGCATATTGTCATTTGTTACAGTAGGGACAAGAAACTAAGTATGCATGCTCTCCTTTGCACAGTGAGGAAAACGTGGATACAGAGCATTTCTGTGATGACTGAGAGTTCAACAGTGAGTGAGGGCAGAGTTAGACTCAAGCTCAAACTGAGCCTGTGACCCTTGCACAGAAAAGGGTCACAACAATGGGTCTTATTTAGAATCCTGGAGTGCGTTCCCATCATAGAGGAAAAACAGCTGTTCACCCATGTTCTAAAGGCTCTCTCTCTCTCTCTCTCTCTCTCTCTCTCTCTCTCTCTCTCTCTCTCTCCTCACGGGGGAAGAGTTAGGCATGCGTGTAGAGACCAAAGGATAACCTTGGGTGCTGTTCCTCAAGCCCCTCCCACCTTTTTTTCTGAGACAGGATCTCTGATTGGTCTGAAACTTCACCAAGAAGGTCAGGCTAATTGGCCGTCCTGAGGGATCTGCCCATCTCCACCACCCATCTCATCATCTCTGAGATTACAAGCATGCACTACCATGCCTACCCAAATCCAGGTCCTTACCAGCTCAGCCATCTCCCCAACCTTAAAGGAGAGTTCTCTACCAAGGTGAGTTTGTTTTGAGCCACAGTCAGAACTCGTAGAATCAGGACCCTGCCACTGGAGACAATTTCTTATTCTAAAGCAGTGACTCTGTAATTAGCATAATCTCTGTTTGGACTGGGCAGTAGTGGTGGCTCTACCCTCCACTCCCAATGACCCCGGTGGGCTCTGGCTAGGCACTCTGGGTTCTGTGGATCAGTGTCTGAAAGCCGTTCCTGGCAGCTTTCAAGTTCCAAAGTCCTTGGAACCTGGGAACTTCTGCGTTCACAGCAGGGAACGCATGGTCTTCTTGGGAGCCCTGAGCTGCAGTGGAAGCCGGGAAGGTTTAAGAGCCTGTTGGAGTTGCCGCTAACGATTTTTAGTTACTTAATTCTCCTAGAACGTTGACAGGTCCCCATAACTTAGGGTTTATTTGCTTTCTCTTGAATGTCACATATAATTCTTGTCGAAATGTTTATTTGCCTAATGCAACTTTTAGTGCCGGATAATTTATTCCCCCTATTTGTCAGCCAAGAAGAAGGAGGCTACTTTTAGCCTCTGGCTGCACTGTGGAAAGGAGTACAGGAGCCCCCTCCAGTTGACCTTTCAGCATAAGTCAGGGGAGCCTCGACTACACATTCACCTTCTCTGGGAAACACCACGCTGAGCCCTCCTACCCTCCCTGCAGCCTGTCTGCTCAGTTCCATGTAGAAACTGGAGCTCTGCTTCCTTCGAAAGGACCAGCCCGTGGCATTGTGTCACCATACACCCCTGGGACAGGCAAAATTCAATTCTCTAGATGCAATGTGGTTTCCAGATATTGAATCAATTCCATGAGCTGTGAAGGAATTCAATTCAACCAACACTAATTGAGCGCCTACTATGTGTCAGGCCTTCTGATGGGGCTTCAGCCATAAACAAGCGGATGTTCCTGCCCTGGAGAAGACAGGTGTGTAAACTGATAACAGCAAAGCAATAAGGTCTGTAACAGGAAACCCACAGAGTGCTGAGGGAGCAGGGAAGAGGCAGCACCCCGCCCTGGGAGTCGGCAAAGATGGCAGAGGTAACCAACATGGACCTCACAGGCAGTCAGGGGAGAGAGGCAGGCAGGAAAGGCACAGAGAGCCCATGATACAGAAAAACAGGGTAGCACCTGTGTGCTGGGGGCCTGGGGAAGACGGGCTGCAGAGGGGAAGGCCAGCCCACAGCAGGCCCCAGATGGCATCCAAGGGCTTCAGTGACTCACAGGTAGTGGAGAGTCAGGCCGAAGTTTGTATCAGAAGTCAGCTGTGGAAGTGATTTAGTGGGGGACTAGGGTGAGACTGAGCTACCCTGAGGGTCTCTGGGATGATGCAAGAGGAAAGTGGAGACCAGATGGAGGATGGTAGCAGAACGCAGCAAGCCTGACGTTGGACAGCTGCTCGACTGGTGGGGGGGTGGAGGTTGGTGAGAAGATGTGAGAATAAGGGACAGGAGGGGTCGTGGGTGTCACCCTAGATAGGAAGCACCACAGAGACCATAGTATAACCATTCCCATTCTGGGAGGCCTGAAGATCCTCAGGGTGGCCCCGTGCAGTCGGGAAGCAAGGTCTGGAAGACCTTCTCTGGGCTTTGCTAGGGGCTCTGGGCTGGGCTGCGGCAGCAGCGTGTTGCCGGCCCATCCCTACGCTCCCCCAAAGCCTTCACCTGCTCTGCTCAATAAAGGTGCAGCCTAGGCAGGAGTCCCGTTCGCCTCCCTGAGCTTCCAGAGGCAAGGGAAAGGAACACCCCTTGTCCCTGGACCTCCAAATGACAGAACAGAAATGGGGGCCTCCAGAAAATCTTGGTTGTCAGAAATCTAGGGAGGAGCCAGGCTGGAGGGAGAGTTCTGAGCATCCTTGGACCTCAGGGGCCCCCAAAGCCACCTCAGTGTTCCCAGGTCCTTCACCCACTTGACACCCAGCTATCTCAATGGCCCAGATAGGTGCACTTTGCTTAGTGCTTAGTACCCCCGGGAGTTCAGATAGGGCCAGACCACAGCAAGGAGGGCCAGCTTCCAGTACCTTCTGAAGAAGTTGAATATATTTGCTACTTTTAAAATTTTTTATTTATTATTTTTTTAATTTTTTTATTTATTCATTTATTTTTGTGAGTGAATGTACTGTCTGCATGTAGGTTTGTGCATCCGTGTCGTGCAATGCCATGGAGGTCAGAAGAGGGCGTCAGATTCCCCTGGAACTGGAGTTAAAGATGGTTCTTAGCCACCATGTGGGTGCTGGGGATCGAACCCGGGTCCTCTGCAAGAACAGTTGGCGCTCTTAACCACTATGCCATCTCTCCAGCCCTTATTTATTATTTTTTATGTGTATGAGTGTACTGTCTGCATGTAGGTCGGTGCATCCATGTCGTGCAGTGCCGCAGAGGTCAGAAGAGGGTGTTGGATCCCCTGGAACTGGAGTTAAGACGGTTTCCAGCCACTATGTGGGTTCTGGGATTAAAGGCATGTGGCACCATGCCCAGCTTTATATTTGCTACTTTTTTTTAATTTTATTTATTTTTTAAATTTTATTTATTTTTGTATGTGTATGAATGTACTGTTTGCATGTAGGTTTGTACACCCGTGTCGTGCAATGCGGCAGAGGTCAGAAGAGGGTCTCGGATTCCCCTGGAACTGGAGTTCTCCTGGAATTGGAGTTACAGACGGTTCTCAGCCGCCATGTGGGTGCTGGGGATCGAACCCCAGTCCTCTGCAAGAGCAGTCTGTGCTCTTAACCGCTAGGCTATCTCTCCAGTCCCATATATTTGCTACTTTTTAAAAAAGAAGTTGGAGCTGGAGATATGGCTCACCAGCTAAGAACACTGGCTGCTCTTGCTGAGGACCCAGGTCCAATTTCTAGCACCAGAAACTCCAGTTCCAGGGAATCCAACACCCTCTTCTGACCTCTGTAGGCATGACACTGGCACAGCTACATACATACAGGCAATACACACATACACATAAAAAATTAAAAATAATAGGGCTGGAGAGATGGCCTAGTGGTTAGGAGCACCAACTGCTCTTGCAGAGGACCCAGGTTCGATCCCCAGCACCCACATGGCAGCTGAGAACCATCTGTAACTTCAATTCCGGGAGAACTCCAGTTCAAGGGGAATTCAATGCCCTCTTCTGACCTCCGCGGCATTGCACAACACAGGTGCACAAACCTACATGCAGACAGTACATTCATACACATAAGTAAATTAAATAAAAATAATAAATACAATATTTTAAAGATTTATTTATGTGTGTATGTGTATATATGTGAATGTATGTGTACCCTTGTAGGCCGTAAGAGGGCATCAGATCCCCTAGAGCTAGAATCACAGGCAGTTGTAAGCTGCCTGACATGCGTCTTGAGAACCCAACCCAGATACTCTGCAAGATCAGCCAGCGCTCTTAACTGCTGAGCCATATCTCCAGGCCCTGCATTTGTTGCTTTTATCATTACAATGACCAAAATAGCCCTGAGAACAAACAACTTAAAGGAGGAAAGATTTCTCTTGGTTCATGGCTTTGGAAGGGTCTGTCCACCAGGGCTGGCAGTGTGTGGCAGAGCAGGGCATCCCACCCAGTGGGCCGAGAACAGAACAGAGCGTGCCAGCACCCCGCTGGCTTTGTCCTTTCCCCGCTTCATTTTAGCTGGGGCCCCAGGCCAGGGATGGCGCTGCCCACATGCAGGACGGGTCTTCCCTCCTCAGCCAACCCTCCCTAGAAGTGCTCACAGACACACCCAAGGTGGACGGTACTCTCTGCTAAGTGATCTAAATCCAGTCAAGTTGACAGTGACCTCGGCCTTCACCTTGGGCACACTGGAGTCTCGTGGAAGTGATGTGAATGTGGTCAATGGCATGGACAAGTAAGACATGAACAGGACTCCCACAGATAGTGGTAGGGGACCCCACTGGTGCTGACCTCTGCAGAGAGGGAGGGGCTTCCCTGGCCTGCTGACCCCTAGTACACATTCAGAATGACAGGGCCACGTTCAAATCCTGACTTTGCTGCTGATAGACATGACCTTGAGAAAATGGCTTCAGGTAGTGATGACCTTGAGAAAAATCCCTGTGCCCTAATGCCTTACTCTGTGTCGTAAGAGTTAAGCTGCAGGGGCTGGAGAGATGGCCTAGCGGTTAAGAGCACCAACCGCTCTTAGAGAGGACCCAGGTTCGATCCCCAGCACCCACATGGTGGCCGAGAGCCATCTGAAACTCCAATTCCAGGAGAACTCCAGTTCCAGGGGAATCTGACACCCTCTTCTGACCTCCAAGGCAATGCACGACACAGGTGCACAAACCTGCATGCAGACAGTACATTCATACACATACAGAAATAAATTTTAAAAAATAAAAAAAAAGAAATAAAAAAAAAAAAGAGTTAAGCTGCAGTGTCCGGCTAACTTGCAGAACTGCTAGGAACATCAAGTGCCTATTCAGAGCATTTGGCATTTAATGAGAGCTCAAGTACTGGCCAGGCAGGGGGTTATTATTTTTGTAACTATATCACCATTATAAAAGGAACCACAAAACCCAGACTGCACGGCCTACCAGGGCATGTCCAATGGAAAACTTTTCGTTGTTGTTGTTCTCTGTACATTTATTTTATTTTTTCCCTAAAAAAAAGAAAAAAAAAAAAACACACGGTTGTGTACTTCTCTACACAGAATAAGGTAAAACACCACAAAGTTCTCTTCTTCTGCCAAGTCCATTTACTCTGACCTGGGTGCAGCAGGTCTAGGGAGTCAGTCCAGTGAGATAATGTCTGGTATGATGCTGAAGATGGACGCGCTGGGTGGATGCGTCTGCGCTGTTCCTGCTGGCCACACATGGCTGTGGCTCTCCGTGAGGCTGGGAAGACACGAGGCCGCTGTTGGTGCCACTACTGCTCCCATTGGTGGCTGGCAGAGAAGTGCTTCCTCCTGCACTTAACTTTATTGGGAAGGGCAGGTCCTCTTGGTGAGGGTTCTCCTCCTCCTCCTGCTCCTCCTCCTCCTCCTCCTCCTCCTCCTCCTCCTCTTCTTCTTCTTCTTCTTCTTCTTCTTCTTCTCCTTCTTCTTCTTCTTCTTCTTCTCCTTCTTCTTCTTCTTCTTCTTCTCCTTCTTCTTCTTCTTCTTCTTCTTCTTCTTCTTCTTCTTCTTCTTCTTCTTCATCAGATGAACTGTCTATGGTGAGGTCAATCACCTCTACTTTCTTGTTTTTATTTGAGGGCTGGTTGCATGAAGCCACCTGATGCTCTAAAGTGGAGCTCAAGCACCTGTCAACTCCATTATATGAGGCAGAGACTCCCTGCACCTCCTTTTTTGATCTCATTGGGGCCCATGAGCCATCTTCCTTAAACTGAATTTCACCACAGTCTGTATAGTACTTTAGGATTTCCATAAACAACCCATCAATAATAAGGTGTTCATATGGAGCCTTCTTATCACAGACAGGACAAACCCAGGTTGGCTTTTTCTCATTCATTTGAATATAAAGAGTTGCATCAAAACATTGCAGGTGAGAGCACGAAAGGGCTCGACATGGAATTGTCAGCCGCATTTTACCAAGTGGACACAGGAGAGAAACACAGAGGCTGGTTGTTGCTACTTCACTGTCTGGGTCTGCAGTTAATTTCTCTTTAATTAAAGCTCTAAAATGATCCGGATTCATTATTCCCTTTGCGCGTAACCTCTGAAGAAGAACTGTTGAAGACAACTGTTTTACAAGATAAACTACCATGGAATAGGTTCTTCCAATTTCAGCAGTCCAAGAAACAACAATGGTATTTGGCACTGTTGTGGACAATCGGACAAGTGAGGTGATATTAACTGGCCGGCTGGCTCGCTTTGGCTCCGCACCGTTTTTAGTAGGTGGCAGGTAACCTGGAAGCCTACAAGGTTTTGAGTTCACTTTCACACACAGATTGGGGGGGAAGTGGTCTTCTTGTGGACAACTGGTTTCTGATAAACAAAACGTTAATTGGACCTGCACTGTGCAGTCACATTTGGTACCAAAAATAGCTATGGAACTACTGATCTGCTGTATTTGTTGTGGTGACAAGGCAAATGCAAAGCAGGTTTCTTGAAACCGCTGACTGTTACCTGATGCTAGACTGGTGGGTTTTGTTAGTTCATCCAGTTAGTCATAAAATGGTAGTTTTTGAAGTTTTATATCCAGATGAACTGGATGAAGAGCTGATGCAAGATGTGGGAATTCCAGTTCGCATTTAGGTCCCAGAAGAGAAACAGAGAGTAACTGTGATGATGCAGGGTGACCATAGTAAGTGAGCAGTGGAATGGTAGATGGAGACAAAGTTGCTGGCATAGGACTTGAATGTACCTTGGGGATAGACATGTCCACAGGTGTCATAATTTTCTGGGGGAACTGCCACCTGTAGAGTTCTTTAATTTTCATTCGTACAGCAAGGCTACAGCCGGCCTTTAGCAAACGCAGGGCTTTCAGGACAAGTTCGAGTTTGCATCCATGCCTGTCCCTCCCTGCGTAGCCCAACAGTACTATCCGCCATCTTGCATTTATTAGCACAAGTGCAGTGAGCCTCCAGGCCCACCTCCCAGCTAGCAGGGAGACTCTGCCCCTGTGCTTTAGGTGGCCCTGAGAAATCCCCCATCTAAGTTCTGTGCACTCCGGAAAACTCTTACATCTAGCCAAGATCATTGTTTGTCCCAATGCTGGGAAGGGACAGCCTGTCATCTGTCAATATGTGCAGCCCTGGCAAGAAGGAACTGCCCCAGGCTGTGCTGCTCTAAACACTTTCTCCTGCCCCCAATACAGAGCCAAGGTCCCTCCCCCAGTACAGTGGCCTTTCTTGGATTCCTAAACGCAGAAAGCACAACTCAGGGGCCAGCTGTGTCCTGGACCACTGCCCCAGCTTTCTTCAACCTTAGCCTCGGCCTAGAAGAAAGAGCCCACTTGCTTTCAGAAAGCCTTCCATCAGTCAGGCACCATCCCCTGGAATCTTCTATTGGAATCCAGCTCAGGGCCTCACTGGACCCACAGGCTCTCCTTAGGGACTGATCTGGGCGTCCCTTCCAAGAATCCTGCCCCCTTTCCCCACCTTTGTATCCAGAGGCCCTGCCTGCTAAGAGGCACCCAAGGTGCCAGCAGCTGATGCCACATTTCCCCCAAGGAACAGAGCCTTCCAGTCACCAAGACCCCAAAAGTCACTGCTAATCACCTTTGCTTAATATGATTTTTTCCTCAGCAGATTTACCTTCTTAATTATGCTGTCTCCAGCCAATATTAAAGTGATTTTGCACTCCCCAGCTTTTGGTGCTGAGCCAGGCTGCTCTGGCAGTGGGCAGGGAGGAAGGCAAGAGTGCCCTGGAGGCCCAGGTTTTACCACCAAGTGGATAATTTCCAGGTAAGGAATGAGTACCGACTCTGTGTCCCTGCTGGGGTAGCAGGGTACAACTGGCACATGTGTGGGGCTTTATAACTTAAAAGGACCATCACAGATGCTGTCTCGTTTGGGTTTCTCAATAGCAGTGTCAGTCAGTGAACAGCCGGAGAAACTAAGGTCGCTCACTCTGGAATGTTCAGGAGGGACACAGGAAGCCAACTTACACCCTCCAGTTCTGAACTCTAAGGTCTCTAAGGTCTCCCTACTGCACAGCCCAAACCACAGGTACCCACATCAGAGAGAGAACAGTGTCTATGTGCATCTACCACACCCAGGCCCCTCATGGGTGCCCCCTGCATGTAGGCTTAGCTACATGATTTGCCTTTCTTTGCCTATGGGATCCTATAGCAAGCATGTTACAAGCAGAAGCTTAGAAACCATGTTACCGTGGGTTTTGGTTGACTTCAGTTGTCCACTGGACTATACTCAGGAAGGGGGAACCTCAATTGTGGAAGTTCCTCTATCAGATTAGCTTGCAGCCTCATCTGTGAGGAATTTTCTTGATGAGTGATGTGGGAGGGCAGCCCACTGTGGACAGTGCCACCCCTAGGCAGGTGGTCCTGGGTTAGATAAGAAAGCAGTCTGAGCACAGGCCAGAGGAGGAAGTTAGTAAGCAACATTCCTCCGTGTTTTGTTGCTCCTGCCCTGGCTTCCCTCAATGATGAAATTGAAACATATGAGCCAAATAAAAGCTTTGTTCCCCAAGTTCTGTGGGTCAGAGTGCTTCATCACAGCAATAGAAGGCAAACTGAGACTCCCATGGAATGTGTGCATGGATCTGTCACTGTCCCCCTCCAACCAGAAGGTCAGCTGCCAGCAGATGTGGAGGCCATTGGAGTATGTTCAAGTCAGCCAACACATAGGTGACTCGGCCTAGAACTGCCAAGTAAAACTGGATTGTGTCCATGTCCCCAGTGGGCACTCTGTGTCCAGACAGCCTGTCACCCAGCAAAAGAAACTCTTGCTGAGGTCTGCGGTCTGCATATTTATGCCCCTCCCCAAATTCCTACTTTGAACGGACTCTGGTATGTCAGAGCTTTTGGATGTAAGGATTAACATCCTTATAAAAGAGATCCCAGAGAGCTCCCTTCACCCTCCACGGAATGAGAAGAGGGCCAAGAACACAGCCCACCAGGAAGCTGACCTTCACCAGTTACCAAGCCTGCCAGTGACTTAACCTTGGGCTTCCCAGACTCCAGAACAAGAACAGGTGTCTGGAGTTTGTGAGCCACAGAATCTGTGCACTCCCTCAAAGCAATGCAGATAGACCAATACTCTGTCCCAGGTGGCAGCAGGCACCTGGGTCCTCATGCCAGCGAGCCACTGGTGGGTAGACACATGCAGTCAGCCCCTACCCTGTCTTGGGTCCTCTCATTGCATAGCTGTGCTGTCCTGGGCAATGGTGTGGCCTTGCTGTATGTGCGTGGTGTATGTTTGTGTCTACATGTGGAAAACAGAGGTCAGCGTAGGAAGTCTTCTATCATTCTCCACACTATTTTTGAGACAGAATTCCTCACTGAGCCTGCACTTCCAAGTGGCTAGACTTGCCAGGCATCGATCTTGGGACTCTACCCATCTCCACCTCTCCAGCCATAGGGTTCTACATCACCACTTCCAGCTCTTATGTGCATGCTGGGGATCCAAACCCAGGTCTTTGTGCTTTTGCTACAGCCACTTCACCCACTGAGCCATCTCTTAGGCCCCTTCAGCTACTTCTGTAGCCACCGTGACCCACTGCCAACACTGTGACTGCTCCATTAGTAACCACTCTGTGAACTAAACTGCAATGCCAATCACATGGACCTGTGAGGGGCCATCAATAAGACTTGAAAGCATAACCGAGATAGCTGGCCTCCTCCTGTTGCCCAAGTCCCCACCTGCCCCTAGTACTTCCCTCGGGTTCTTCTCTGGCTGGGGACTCAGGAAAATCAGTCCTCCCACCACGGCTCCTGTGCCAAAGCTACACAGGACAGTTGTCCACCTCCTACCTCCCCATCTCCATTTTCCCAGGCACTCGGGGTCTTTAATGCTGCTTCTCTCTGAACCTCAAGTGGACCCAAAGTAAGAAAGTAGAAAATGGGGGCTGGGAGGGGAGCGAATTTAATATGTTGCCTCCTAGTCTCTTGTTGCTATTTCTTTTCCAGAACAAATAATATCTTAGGAAGCTATTCTCTACCTCCCCCCACAGCCCACTCAGTTTCTCATGCCTTCGCTCTTCTATTTTTTTCTGGACTATTTACTATGGAAAGTGACTTATTTATAGGAACAGCAGTCCCAGAAATTTTAGGTCAGACAGTTAAACATGGATCTTCCATGGCTGTTGTCTTAATCTTGTGTTTTCATCACTTTGTAAAAGACTAGAAAGAAGGGCTGGAGAAATGGCCCAGTGGTTAAGAGCACTTGCTGTTCTTTTTTTTTTTTTTAGTTTTATTTATTTCTGTATGTGTATGAATGTACTGTTTGCATGCAAGTTTGTGCACCCGTGTCGTGCAATGCCGCAGAGGTCAGAAGAGGGTGTCGGATTCCCCTGGAACTGGAGTTCTCCTGGAATTGGAGTTTCAGACGGTTCTCAGCCACCATGTGGGTGCTGGGGATCGAACCCGGGTCCTCTGTAAGAGCGGTCAGCGCTCTTAACCACTAGGCCATCTCTCCAGCCCAAGAGCACTTGCTGTTCTTGCAGAAGGTTCGGTTCCCAGCACCTAAACAGTAGCTCACAACTGCCTATAACTCCAGATCCCGGGGATCCAACACCCTCTTCTGGTCTTCTGGTCACCTGCACTCATGTGCACACACACACACACACCACACACACACACACACACCACACACACGCACATCATATACAATTTAAAATAAATAAAATATATTTTATTTATTTGGTCTTTTTGAGACAGGACCTCCCTGTAGCCCCAGAACTCACTATGTAGACCAGGCTGGCCTCAAACTCACAGAGATCCACCTGCCTTTGCCTCCCCAGTGCCTGGCTTAGATTTTATTTTTAAAAGATAAGAAAGGGACCTTTGTGAAGACACAGACTCTGGCCTGTGGGGAAGATGGTAGGAGGAGGAAGAATGACGGATGGGTGAGCTCAGCCAAGATGCACAGAGCATGCACTTCAGCCCGAGCTCTTTCTCCAGGATGAGACACTGGTCTTAATTCTTGTTCTGCCTCCCTGGCTGTATAATTCGCAAGCCCCCCCCCCCGAAACTCAGTTTCTTCATCTATAAAACAAGATTCATTTCTCACCTCACAGGATTCTTTTTTTTTTTGAGATGAGGTCTCATTGTAGCCTGGGCTGGCTTCAGACTCACCGTGTGAGCTCTTGACCCCGTCTTCACCTCCCAAATGCTGGGATCGCAGGCATCTACTGCCACACCTGGCTTCATGTCATGCCGGGGATTGAACCCAAACTTTATCCATGCTAGGCAAGCACTTTACCAATTAAGTCACAGGCACAGTCCACCTCACAGGATTCTTGAGAACATTAGACCAACTTCACATTATAGCACAGTAGCACCTGGTAAGGCAGTTTGTCTGCTATTGATTCCTTTTGCATTCTTCTTCCAAGACAAAACATTCTGAGACTGAGACTAACTGGAAACTTACTGTTTGCTTTTTGTGACAGGGCCTCACTATGTAGCCCAGGCTAGCCTTAAGCTCCTGGTCCTGCTGCCCCAGCCCCCTGAGTGCTGGGATTACAAGAATGTACCACTGCACCTGACTTTAGCAGGAATTTTTTTCTTAAAAATTGTTATTTAGCTGGGTGTGGTGCTGCACACCTTTAATCCTAGCACTTGGGAGGCAGATCCAGGTGGATCTCTGTGAGTTCAAGGCCAGCCTAGGCTACAGAGCAGGTTACAGGATATCCAGAGCTACAGGGAGACCCTGTCTCAAAAAGACCCCAAAAAATGTTATTTATGTTTATGTATGTGCTTGCTTGTGTGTATATGTACTGCATTTGCACATGTGCCTGGGAAGACCAGAAGAGAGCATTGTCTCCCTTGGAGCTAGAATTATGGACAGTTGTGAGTTGCTCAATGTGGGTGTTGGGAACCAAACTTTAGTTAACCAACCATCTCTCCAGCACCTGTAATTTTCTAACTAAAAGAGAGCATTTTTAAGAGCTGATTTCCAGGTTTGCCCTCCAACTTTTCCCACTCAGCTGGCTCTGTTGTAAAATAAAACATTTTTATTTTATTTATTTTTTTATGTGTATGAATGTACTGTCTGCATGTAGATTTGTGCACCCGTGTCATGCAATTCTGCAGAGGTCAGAAGAGGGTGTCAGATTCCCCTGGAACTGGAGTTAAAGACAGCTCTTAGCCGCCATGTGGGTGCTGGGGATTGAACCCAGGTCTTCTGCAAGAACAGTCGGCGCTCTTAACCGCTAGGCCATCTCTCCAGCCCCAAATAAAAGATTTTTAAATGTCCTCAATGATCCTCAGAGGTGGTAATAAGATCCCATTTTATAGATAGAGAAAGGAACATTCATATTTCCTGACTGCAAAAAAAAAAAAAAAAAGGTGTGTTGGAGGGAAAGAGTCGCCACAGCCAACAAACATCTTGCTGCACAAACAACATTAAGTTTATGTAGTTTCATATTAAGTTGCTGATAATATGGTATTTTTACCCTACCAAACAGCAATTTCATATAGTCTGACCTAAATCTACAACAACAATAATAATGTTTATAAAGAGTTTATTGAGTTAAACCCAGTTCTAAGACTCTTGGGAGTCACTAAATCCTCACAAAAACTCTGCAGGGTAAGAACTGGTATAAATTTATTTTATAACTAGAAAAATATTGGCACAGAGAAGCTAAGTGTTTTTCCTGAGGTTGTAGACCTAGCAAGGAACAGGGCTGGGATTTGAACCTAGGAACGTTTAGCTCCAGAGGCCATGACACTGAATTTTGCTGCTTCTCTGCTGAACAATCCAGAGGCAGGTCCCTTGTATGACTTAGCTCTGTCATCGTAGAGGATGAGTGGGCCAGAATACACCCAGTTGGCATGACCGCCTGTCACTCACAGATCCTGAGCCCACCCCTTCACAGAGGCCAGGGCTCCCTCCAGGAACACAAAGCGGGCAACAGGCCCGCTCTGTTTCCTGAGCATTTCATTTTCCTGTTCTCTGTGGCATGACTCTCATAAAACTATTCATTTCTTAATTCTGATGGCAGAAAGGAATTTAATCAAGTTGCTTGAATATGACGCCAGCCTCCCGCTAAGCCAGCTGCCTCCCGAGGGTCGTTGGGGAGACAACGCCCTGTTAATATTTAGCTCCAACAGCAAACATTATGGCTTTCAATTTAGAAGATTATGCTTCTGGTTAGTTATGTATCACATGTGCGCGCGCGCGCTCGCCGGGCCGCTCATCTCATCAGCGAGGGAGCATTTTGCCAGGGTGATAAAAAATGCCATTTTCTCTGCGAGCCCTTTCCACTCGGTGATCCTCAGAAGAAACATCGGGATCAAAACCATGTTCTGAAAAATAATTGATCTATTCAGCCGCTCAGAGACCTGCATTCCAACTGCCCCAAAGAGCCATTTCCCGGGAAGCCAGGGCTCCGGGGCCTTTGGCTCTGGGCTGAGGCCTTGACCACCAAGTCCATGCAGAAGCCAGGGGTGGACATGGAGGTAGAGAGGCAGAGATGCAGCTGTCCGCGGTGCTGAAGCTGGAGTAGTCTCGGAGGGCTTTGGCCCCGGCTTGGCGCTGTCCGTGGTTCTGATTTCAGGGACTTTGAGGAGACCTAGGAGGCCAGAAGGCCAGGGAAGAAGACTCCGAGGGTAGCTGGGTCTATGATTCTTGGGTCCTTGCATTTCCTGTCTCAAAGTTTCCTAAGTACGATTTTCCAAGTGCCTCTGCTCCAGCTTGATTCATGCCCAGCCCTTTGTTACCACTCATCTCACCCAGTGCAAGGTTCTTTCTCTCCTTTCTCCTTCTTCAGGTGGGTAGGGCTTAAGAAGCACTTGGGAGGCAGAGGCAGGCAGATTTTTGTGAGTTCAAGGCCAGCGTGGTCTACAGAGTGAGTTGCAGGACAGCTGGGGCTACAGGGAGACCCTGTCTCAAAAAGACCAAAAAAAAAAAAAAACCTCTGAAATTTCATAATTAAAGCCCATCCCCTTCCCCAGCTTCTCCCCCCCACCCAGCATCATCACACCTTCCCAGCAGCCCTTGCCCACCATTGTCTCTATGCTCCTGACCTGCCTTCTTCCCTGGCCTCCTTCCTTCCTCTCTCTCCCTTTTTCTTTCCCTCCCTTTGTGTCTGTGTGTGTGTGTCTGTCTGTCTGTCTCTGTCTCTGTCTGTATGTGTGTCTGTGTGTGTGTCTCTGTCTCTGTCTGTATGTGTGTGTGTGTGTGCAGAGTTGAAAGTGAGGTGTCTTTCTTTATTGTTCTATAGCTTAGTTTTTGAGAGAAGGTTTCCCCTCACACGTTGGTGGTAGACGGTAGACTGGCTGGCCAGTGAGCCCCAGCATTCTCCTGTCTCTGCCTCCCAACACTAGGATTACAGGCACATGCTCCCCAACACACACACACACACACACACACATGCATGCACGCACACTCACATGCACACATGCACACACATCACCTGGCTTCTTGCTTTCATAGCGTATACTCTACCCACTGAGCCATCTGCCCGGATCCCTCCTCTTCCCTTCTCTCTCTCTCACTCTCTCTCCTTTTCCTTCCTCTTCTCCCTGTGTTCTGTCTTCCTGTCTGTCCTCACTATCCCCTGTACTGTCCCCCACCTCCATCTCTGTCAAGAACCCCTGCCTGTTTCATCTCCTCCCCTTTTTCTCTCCTCCCTATTCATCTGCCCCATCCCCTCACACACATATTCTTTCCATCTGCCCCTTCCATTTCTTTCCCTTTTCCCTCCCTTTTCTTCTATTTCCTTCCCTTCCTCTCACTAGCTCTCTTCTCTCCTATCTATCTATCATCTATCTCTGCTTCTGTTTCCCCCTCCCTCAGCCCTCCTCTGCCACACTGTTTCTTAACATTTTAAGAAAAAAAATCACTATTCCCCAACTCTCTTCCTCTTCCCCTCCTCCACTTCCTCTTCCCCCTCCTCTTCTTCCTCTTCCTCTTCCCTCTGTCTCATCCAGCCAGCCTTTGCTCCTCGCTGCCCTCTGCCCCCCCTCAGTCCCTCCTTTTCTCTGTCTCCCTCCCTGCTCCTTTCCTCCTTCCTTCCTTCCAGCTGCCTCACCCCCCCCACCCCGCTCTGCTCTTCTCTCTGCACACAGCCCTCCTCTCTGGGAGCCCCCAGCTGCCTGGTGAATTCATTTCAGCAGCTATTAGGGATCAGCACCTGCCCTGATACTTGGTGGGGAAGATGAGTTTGAGATAAGATGGGCTGTTTCAATCTCAGCACATCTGTAATTGCATTACCATTAAATTGCACCATTTTCCAAAGGTGAGAGCCCAGGGCCCTTGTGCTGAGAGTCTCCTGTGACTCCGGTGCCAAGCCCTGAATGCTGTGGCAGCCCCAGGCCGAGGGTGGAGGCCGCCCAGCTTGATTTGGCCACCATATTAATTCCCCTTGTCTTTAGGGCCTCTTGTTTTCCATTTTATTTCAAAGGTGAAAGGACCCCTGGGAATCGTTGCTCCCAACCCTCTCATCTCAGAGATAAGGAAATGGAAACCCAGAGGGAGGAGAAGGGAGTCACCCAAGGCGACACAGGCATGAGCCACGTAACCCACAGATGTTCCCTATTTGCAAACTTCCTGGAATTTAGGACAAGGACAAGAAGAGGGAGGAGGAGCAAAACCAAGATGCAGTACTTCCAGGTCCCGGGAGGCATCAAACCTAGAAGACAGGACACAAAAGCATGTCATCCGTTCTTTTGCTATTATGGGTTGGTCAGGGTTACAGAGAAGAGGACTCAGCCCTAAGGACAAGACGTGGCTGGCAGAGGCAGGATGGGTACTGAGAGACAGGTAGGACAAACAGAACAACTGAAGACCTGGTGGGCCGAGCTGGAATGTTCTGGAAGCTGGCACATTCACTGAGGGAGCAACATGGGAGCCTTGTGGGAACCACAGTCCAGGCTCCTCCCAGCTCGAGCCAGCCCAGGGCTAGTCCAGGGAGGAGCTGGAAGCATGCATGCTGAGCTCTTCTGGAGGCTGGAGGCAGGGGAGGCAGGATATGAGGGAGGTTCTGAGAAGAAACAGACATCACACAGGCAGGAACGGATGAGACGAGAAGGTGAGAGCCAGGGATGTGATTTGGGGGTTAGAGCTCTTGTCACACGTACACAAAGCCCTGGGGGTGTGGTCCACTTTTGCAATCCCAGAACTTGGGAGGAGGAGGCAGGAGGATGAGCAGTTCAAGGTCATCATCAACTACATAATGACTTCAAAGCCAGCCCGGGGTACATGAGACCCTGTTGGGGAGGAGAAGGCATTGTCTATAGTATAGACAGTGTATAGTACAGTCTACAGAACAGGGATGAGGCCAGAGAGAGCCTCGCTGGCCCAGGGTTTGGTCTCTGTTCTACCTTGTTGGTACCTAGTTCCTGCTTCTAGAAGGAAAAGAGATATAGAGGCAAACATGTCCAGGCTGATCCAGCGCTGGAGGACCATTCCCAACGTCCATCCCTAGCAGGTCAATAAGGAAGGATGGATTTGAGGGTGGAGTAGAAGGTACAGTAGCCTCTGAGGGATCTGGATGCCCAGTGATGCCCACCCCCAGCCACCAGTCCAACAGCAGCAGGAACCTAAATAGACAGGCTGAGCAAATGCCAGCCCCACCCCCACCCCCAGGGCTGTAAGGCTAGCAAGCAAACAGCCAGCAAATGTGTCTCTGCACCCCAGGGTCCCAGGGTCAGCCTGCCTCAGTGGCTACACCCACTTAAGCAAAGCAGCTGCTTTGAAGCCTAGCCTGCTACAGCATGTGGCACCGAGGGACAGGATGGGGAGTTTAATGATGTGAAATAGCTCTGTGTGTAATCTAGGTGCACTACAAGGGCTGCTGAGAGCCTCTAAAAGCTTCTAGGGCTGGGCTGCCTCCAAGGCTAACCCATTATGTTGTTTGTAATCAGTACCCACTGGCCTCAGCTCCATCACTTCACCCTATCCCCTGCCCCAACTCCAGGGGCCCACATGGGGGTCCCTGCCCTGGGTCAGTTGGCCCAAGGTCTGCTGCCTCCAGGATTCTTAGATGAATCAATTAGGACAGATGAGCTGAGCAGTGTACAAGGTCCTGCTCCCCTGCATGCCCTCGGAACTATTCCTTCTCCTGAGAAAATTAATTATGGTGCCCCATGCTAATGCTCTTTTAATGGAATCTGACAGTTAAGTTCGAGATGAGCAGGTATCCATATCCTGCTATGAGCACCCCAAAGCAGGGGTGATGGGAAGAGTCAACTTTGGGGCCTGTGGAAACCAAAAACCTGGTAATCACTCTGACACTCACAGAAGCTTGCACTAAGTCCAGCTGAGACTGAATACATGTGTCCATGGAATTAATTTTTTAACCTACTTAAACTGGCCTTCCCAGGTTACTAGAATCAAAGTAGAAACATGGAAGAGCCTTTGATTGGAGAAGGATGGTTAGCTTTAAATGAAAAGATTGTAGATAGCAGCTTATTTGAGCTGTATCATATTACTAGAAGTATAATATCAAGTACAAAGGAGGTGATATTATGATAGACAGTGTAGTTCAATGCAGAAGTCATCTTTCCCCAATAATGTTGACAGCTGGGAGGTATAAAATGTGTCATGACCAGGGCTGGAGAGATGGCTCAGCAGTTAAAAGCACCAACTGCTCTTACAGAGGACCCGGGTTTGATTCCCGGTCCACATGGCGGCTAAGAACCGTCTTTAACTCCAGTTCCAGGGGAATCTGATGCCCTCTTCTGACCTCCGCAACATTGTAGGATATGGGTGCACAGACCTACATGCAGACAGTACATTCATACACATAAAAAAATAAAAAATAAAAATTATAACCTAAAAAAAAATGCATCACGACTACAGTGAAGAGAAGCCTGAAAACCGAACTTCGTGAGGGTTGCAGGTAGGTACAGGGGGATTTCAGAGCATGGTGGTGAAGTTGCTCTGCAGCAAGGACTCTCAGTTCTCTCTGATTCTTTTTTTTTTTTTTTTTTTTTTTTTTTTTTTTTTTTTTTTTTTTTTTTTGTTTTTTTTTT
>VZQC01008434.1:462427-475347 GCA_009823505.1 Rhizomys pruinosus | reverse complement strand
AAAAAACACCATACATAAATAAACAAATATATAACTAACACAAGACATTTTAATTTATTCTTTTTTATTTATTATTTTCATTTAGTATTCTTCAATAAAAAAGAAAATAACAACCTAACAATAAAGAAACAGGAAAAATAAAGAAATAAGTAAATAAAAATTAAATAGAAAATGAATGAAAGAATAAATGAATAAATAATAATTTTTAATTTAATTTTATTTATTTTTGTATGTGGATGAGTGTGCTGTCTGCATGTAGGTTTGTGCACCCGTGTCGTGCAATGCCGCGGAGGTCAGAAGAGGGTGTCGGATTCCCCTGGAACTGGAGTTCTCCTGGAGTTGGAGTTTCAGACGGTTCTCAGCCGCCATGTGGGTGCTGGGGATCGAACCCGGGTCCTCTGTAAGAGCGGTCAGCGCTCTCAACCGCTAGGCCATCTCTCCAGCCCTACGTTTTTGTTTAAATATTTCAGCCCTTTCTCACTAGGCCAGGCTCCCCACGTTTTGGTCCCGAATCAGGAACGGAGCGCCCCTGAACTGCACAGAAAATACTTGATGCATATTTGATGCAGGAAAGCAAAAGAAAACCCAGGTCTGGAGAGATGGCTCAGCGGTTAAGAGCACTGACAGCACTTGCAGAGGATCCAGGTTTGATTCCCAGCACCCATATGGAGGCTAACAGCTGTCCATAACTCCAGTTCCAGGGGATTCGATGCCCTTTTCTAACCTCCACTGGCACTGCACACCAGTACACTTACACGCGTGCAGGCAATATACTTATACACATAATATAAAAATAATAAATGAGATTTTTTTTTTAAAAAGGGAAAAGGATGGGGCTGGAGAGATAGCCTAGTGGTTAAGAGCACCGATTGCTCTTGCAGAAGACTGGGGTTCGATCCTCAGCACCCACATGGCGGCTGAGAACCGTCTGTAACTCCAATTCCAGGAGAACTCCAGTTCCAGGGGAATCCGACGCCCTCTTCTGACCTCCGCGGCATTGCACGACACGGGTGCACAAACCTACATGCAGACATTCATACACATAAAAAATAAATAAAATTTAATAAACAAAATAAAAAGGGAAAAGGAAATGGATGGCCTTGTGTGACTACTGCGATGGCAACAGCTCACAGAGGTAGAGCCCCTTAGAGGTGACGTGTTTAACCTCAGACATTCCTGTGGCCAGGATGATTATGCTCTCTTTATAGGGGAGACATTTGAAGCTCAGGTTGCTCAAGTGATTTTCCCAAAAATACACAGCTAGTGAGTGGAAAAGGAAGTGGGAGAGTGGAGAGCCTGGTACACATATAACCCCTCTGGTATCACTTAAGGCCCCAGTTCCCCATCTAGCACACCCCTCCCCCAGCCTGCCCACCTCTCAATTCATTCACCCCCCTCTCTAATCCCTCTACCTAGCCTTCTTTCCTTGACAATATTTCTCCTTGTCTGGTTTATGTACTCACTGACTGTAACACATTAGTCACCCTCGCAGGGAAGGTTCAGGAGGGTGAGGACTACGTCCCTCTCCAGCCTGCCACCACATGCCCAGTGCCTATCAGGATGCCTAAAGCAGGAATGTCCTGAGGAGTAGAGGGGATATTCCTGGGGACACAGCTGACTTCTTTCAGTTCTTCTTGGGAAAAGTTCAACCCACAAGTGCCAGCTCCTCACAAATTCTCTCTGCCATCTCTCTGGCACTGGAGTTAACAGCTGACTGAGCTACAGTATATCAATTGTAGAAACTCCCAGGGCGGTTTCCATCTCCTTATGTGCTCCTAGTTGACCAAACATGTGCAAGTTACCATTAAGGACAATCCCATCACCTGACTCACTGGGCAGGAAGCAGCCTGGGTTTAACTCCTGAAGGGCTGTGGAGAGGAGAGATGGGAGTCTGGCAGGGTGAAGGGCCTCAGGGAAAGGGTCAAGCCACTGACTCAGTTGTTATACTTTGATCCTTTTCTTACAGGAGACCCTACTTGGCCATCTATCTTCCAACCTCTATATCCTGTCAGCTCCTCTCTCCTGGGATCTTAGGTCACTTCCTGTCACTTTCCACTCAATCCATTGGCTCCAGAATACCTCCCTAAGTATAGTCCCACGCCTGGCAGCAGACCCAGGAAGGGACAAAGAGATGCTAGGAAAGCGGACTTTGTTTCAGAGAAAATTCTGATCTAGAGGGACTTGGGAAAGACGGCAGATGTTAAAAGGGCTTTGGGGCCGGGCGTGGTGGTGCACGCCTTTAATCCTAGCACTTGGGAGGTAGAGGCAGGCAGATCTTTGTGAGTTCAAGGCCAGCCTGGTCTACACAGTGAGTTCCAGGATAGCTGGGGCTACAGGGAGACCCTGTCTCAAAAAGACTAAATAAATAAATAAAAGTGCTTTGGGGCTGAGACAAACTTGTTCATCATCCTGTCCTCAGTACCTGGACACAGAAGCTGGCCCATCCCAGGATTATGTCCTGAATGCATGAATGAATGAATGAATGAATGAATGAATGAAATACAAAGACATCCACAGTCTCTTCATACCCTGGCTCCACCATTTTTGTGACCTTGGACAAGTGTCCCAGCGATCCTGAATCATAATTTCCTCATCTTTAATATGAGCCCCTGTACTCTGTGTGGGAAGGTGTCACATGACTCCCTCCCCCGATTTTTCTGTAAGGGAGAGAAAAGCTTGTAGCTGTCAGGAACGAGCTAGAACTGTCAAGAGCACATAAAAGAGCTGCGTCAATCGTGGGACAGCAGTCACAGTTCTGTTTATTTGGCAGAGAGGTAAACTCACAATTTTTCTTCCCAGATTTTATATATATATATATATATATATATCTATATATGATGTATATATGCTTTCGTTGCCATTTTCCATGAAATCTGTAAACTTCAAATGTCATAGACCTGCCTGGGGTGAAGGAAACAGGAAATGCTTGCGAGTTTGAAGGGGTGAACAGGAGATAGAGGGGGGGTTGGGGGCGTGGCTCACTCTTCTGGGGGTGCTGGACCAAGAAGAGGAATTGGGGAGAAACCTTGGCTTCTGTCCTGTCTCAGCCTTTGAGAACAGAACAGCATCCACAGTAAGAGGGTCTGCATATTGCACATGCACCAGGCAGCATACTGCGCATGCACCAGGCACCATACTGCGCATGCACTAGGCACCATACTGCGCATGCACTAGGCACCACGCACTAAAGTCTTCAAGCACTCTTCAGTGCTTTCCCACAAATCAATAGTGCAATGTTCTGACCTGGCTCTTTGGGATTCACTGCCTCCAGAAGTCCCTTTCCTTGGCCAGAAACCGAGGGCAAGCTCTGGCCACCAGAGACCTGAGACCGTCCAGATGGCCTTTGAGATGCTGAATCCTGCCTACATCACACACATGAGTTTGGAAGGATATTCTTCCTCAGCGTGGCCTCAGATGAGACAGCAACCCAGAACACCTTGACCACACCCCTGTGATCCCACCAGAGTGCTCTGCCAGGACCCAGTCCCTTGACCTACAGAAGCATAGATAATCACTGTGTGTGGATTCAGCCACTAAATGTTGGGGATGTTTGTTCTATAGCAACAGACAATCAGTGCAGTTGTTACTCATATTCCGTAAATGAGGGATTGGAGACTTGGGGAAGTCACTAGTCTTGCCTGCTGAGCCCAGGGTGGAGCTGAAGGTTATCTAACTAGTCCAGAGCCTCCTTCCTAGGCACTGAGCACCTGATTCAAGGCTCAGTGGGCTTCCGTGTAGGAGGAGCAGTCAGTTGGCCCTGGCTCGCTCCTGTGGCCATCTTGGATGCCTCAGTCCTGGGTTGTTTCTTCAGGAAGTTCTTCCCAAATTCTGCCCTATGTCCTTCACCAGCGGGAGCCCATGTTTAGAGGTGGCTGGGTCATCTTCCCCTGTCTCCAAGGCATCTGAGAGATAAACAGGGGCAGCTGGATGGACAGATAGCTGCCCAGCTTCTGTTTATAGGCATGGATCCCTCAGGCAGGACAGGTGTTTACAAAGCTCAATGACTTGTCCAGTTTTCAGAAAGTGGCCACGTCACTTTTCCAGGCACCAGTGCCCTGGAGTATCTGTCTGTTCCCTGCCTCCTCCCCTGCCTGTCATGGCAGACAGGGCTCAAGGAACCAGAGTCATGCAGGCAGACTGAACCAGGCAGGCATCAACACCCCAGCCAGCCCTGCTGTTGAGTAGGCCCAGTACAAGCAGCCCAGCTAGAGACAGCAATCCTCCCTTTCTCCCTGTGGTGAGTTAAATCCCCCACTGTGCCCAGCTGCCTCCTGCAGGGAGGAGGAGGCTTCGTGCTGTCCTCCTCACCAACACCCCCTTTGTGTCCCAGAGCCTAGGAGCTCATAGCCAGGTTCCCTGCATCGGAGGGGCCCTAGTGACTGCTGTACCTACCAAGCATGTGCAACCAGAGGTTGGTACTGGACTGACACTGGATAAGAGACACTTCCAGCAAGATTCATGGTGACCTGAGCAGCAGGCACTTCAGTCATCTTCCTATGAAGGCTAAGATCATCTAGTAGCTGGCTGAAAGGGGATGGAGCTGACGTCACCCACCCACCACCTTCCGGATCATTCTGCCTCTGCATTTCCATCTTGTCTGCACCCAGGGACAGCAGGAGGCTGGGACCAGTGCTGTAGACACTTCTAGAACTTCAACACTCATGCCTTTGAGACTTAAAACCAGGCTCTGACCTTAAATGGATCCAAAGGCATAAGGAGCCCCAGGCAGCAGGCTCTGCCAGAAGGATGCAGACTGCCATGGAGCTGGGACGGTGACACTGGGATGGTGGAGCCAGGCACAGGGCCTCAGTGCACCTGGGCCATCCATTCCCATCTCCCACATTGCTGCTTCTACCCGGTCCCCACTTCCGCTTCCCAACCCCAAATTCCCACAGGCAGAGGAAAAAGGAATATTTTAAGGCCCGGTGGCCTGAGTCACCACAGTTTGGTGGCGACTAATGCTCTGCAGCTGGCTGTGCCCACGGGCCTGCTTAGCATGCAATTAAGATGCAAAATAGCATCCCTCAAAAGCTCCCCTCTGGGCTTCTCTCTCTCTCCCTTCAAGGCCCCCATGGATTAAGAAGTTTCTGGAATAGCGGGGAGGCACTTCGGCTACTCTCATTGGCCAGCATTCCAGCCTGGGTTTATGGGCTTGGCTCAGAGCTGGGATGGTGGCTGTCACCTCCTGGCTCCATCCCTATGAGCCAGCTGTGCACCACCACCCACAACAGTCCTGAAGAGGCAAGTCATGCTGTGCCTCCACTTCCCACCCACACCTGTGCCCACCGCCCTTTGTTTGTGACAGCGGCCCTGTGCTGGGCCATCTGGTGGACCCTGTTCTCTCTCTCTTCTTCTGCTCATTCTCCAGCCACAGTGGCCTTTCCAGTCTCCCCAGCAAGCCAACCTTCCTGCCATTCTCCCTGCTCCTTATCTGTGCACAGCTGCTTCCTCCCCTCCCCTCAACACACCTTCTCCACACTGGACTGCTCAGACCTCCTCCCCTAATAGAAAACACTGCCCAGGAGGCAAGACAGCAGGCTGCAAACTTGCCCAGGGCCACATAACAGAGTTAGGGTCTGAGCATCATACTGAGCGGGATGAGTCCTGAACCATTTTACAGTGCTGACTGGCATGGCTTCTTCTACCACCTCTAACCATGTTGCATCTAGTCCCCCTTGCTTCTTGCCTGTCTCCCATTACATGGCATCATCTATGAAGGCAGATTTCTGTGGTAAAAGATGGAGCACTGCTACCTTTCCAAGTGGCCAAGACAATGCTCACAGCAATTCAGGAGGACTGACAGAGGATGGAGACTCTGGCAGGCTGGGCCTGAGGAAGGAGCCTGCAGCTCAGAGTGAACGCCACTGTCGGTGGTTTCTATCACCCGGGGAACAGGTTAGAAACAGGTGTGGTGGTGCACGCCTTTAATCCTAGCACTCGGGAGGCAGAGGCAGGCAGATCTTTGTGAGTTCAAGGCCAGCCTGGTCTATAGAGTGAGTTCTAGGACGGCCAGGGCTACAGGGAGACCGTGTCTCGAAAAGACAAAGAAAGAAAGAAAGGAAGAAAGAAAGAAAGAAAGAAAGAAAGAAAGAAAGAAAGAAAGAAAGAAAGAAAGAAAGAAAGAAAGACTGCGCCTCAGTCCCGAGCCCTGAAAATGAAAATGTTTGTCTTAGTGGGACCCCAAAGTGAGAAGAGATGCTTTAGACAGCTGGGGCTTGGGGGCCAAGCCTAGAGGGTGAGCATGGCTGGACTCCCTGTTCAGAGAATAAAGATGGAGCCACTAGCTGTCAGCCCTTGTGCCCAGAAGAATGGTCTAGTTTCATGGGGAGATTTTTCCAGTCTAATAGGAGAGGGCACGGTCCCTAGGGAGTGGTCCAGTCTCATGTGGAGAGCCAAGACTCCTAAATAGGCAAGCTGATCACAAGGAGCCCAGGGTGCTCCTGAGGGGGTGGAGGCTGCTGAGGGGCACAGCCAGCTCTGGGGGAGGCTGAGACGACATAACCAAAAGCTTCCCAGTAAAATTTCAAACTGTTAAAGGTCACCACATAGAAAGGACAAACACATCGAGTTCCAGGGCCTGGGTCACCTGATCATGGCATGTGTCTGCCTATGCTGTGGCTAACTGGAGGAGGGAGACTCATCTGGGGGCTAAGCCAGGACGACTGAGCCTAAGGCAACTTGTAAGACATAACTTGTTCCCCTTTCCGCCACCAAGTGAAATGGGCAGGAAAGGGGTGAGGCTGGGGACGTTAGTACCGTCCTTTCCTCCTGACCACCCTACTGCTGCGCCCTCAAGACAAGAGCTCGCTGGCCACACTGCACAGCCCTTGAGCATGACAGCCCTCATTCCTTCTGTACATGGGGTCTCTGACTTAGCCCACACCTAGCAATGTCTCTATATGCCTGGCCCCTGACTCAGTTTACCCTAAGTATCACTCCACCTCCACTCAATAGCAATTTGTTCCCAGCCTGGCAGACAAGAATGCCTGTGCCCTCAGGATAAACCTGACCCTGTGGGAAAGGGTGGGGCTAGGAAACGACTAGATGCTACTGTGCCCAGGTTCAGAAGTACGAAGGCCAGCCTTGCTTTTTGTTTGGTTTTGAGTTTTTGTTTTTGTTTGTTTGGGGGGTTTGTTGAGACAAGTTCTCATGTAGTCCAGTCTGACCTCTGACTGGCTATGTAGGCTTGAACTCATCCTCCTGCCTCTGCCTCCTGAGTGCTCACAGCTCTGCTTTTGCGCCAGGCTGCACTGTGGGAACAGTCACCCACTGTCTATAGTATCAGCTACTCATTTCTGTGATAGGTGTGTGGGACCAGCTTCCAGGTAAGACCATAGGCAACAGCGGGTCAGCAGGGTCTGTCAGATGCCTCTGTGGTAGGAGAGGAGCCTTCAGTCAAGGTGAGCGACTAAGTGACAGGACTGCCATATGCCGCTGGGAAGTGGCCAGCGTGTGCCACTGGGACAGCAAAAGTAAAAGACTGTGCAGACCTGAGATCCAGAACTTGAGCTTTACAATGGGGTGGGGGCCTCCAAGGTGACATGGGCAGAGGTCCAACCCACAGCCAGCTCCTTTGGTGGCCTGTGGAGACAATAGCTGGCAGAAAAGGGAAGCAACGGGAGGAGCCAGTTCTGGACCCGGACATGCAGCTGAGCCCAGTCCCTTCCGGTATGGCAGGCCATTTTGAGGACAGCTCCTAGGCCAGCACAAACTGTAGAAGTGGGGTGGTTGGGCTGGGCGTGGTGGTGCATGTCTTTAACCCTAGCACTTGGGAGGCAGAGGCAGAGGCAGGTGGATCTTTGTGAGTTCAAGGCCAGCCTGGTCTACAGAGTGAGTTCCAGGACAGCTGGGGCTNAAAAAAAAAAAAAAAAAAAGAAATGTGGGGTGGAGAACCCTCAGAGTCTGCATTCGCTGCCGCCCCAGGGCCTGAGGGTGCGAACAGGACTGAACAGCCCCCACCGTTTAGAACTGGCAGTCCTGACACTCAGAGGGTGGCAGTGAGCACTCGGGGCAGCAGCTCTGGGCCTCAGCAGCCGTGACATTTGGGAGCTACACTGGCCTTGGCTGGTTGGAAAGCCAGCCCTGCTGATGGTTCCTGGGAGGATGCAGGATGCTCTTGGGCAGGAAGAGCAGGTACTCTGTGAGTCTCCAGTGCTGGGTGATGCCAGTTTGGTGATCTCAGTGAGTCCTTGGTTTCTGTCACGGTCCCACTGCTATCCAGTAAGACACATTCATATGATTACTAAAAGGAGCTTAGGTCCACGGCCAGCCCTAGTGCTTCTTAGCTGGGTGTCTCTTGAAAGATGCCAGAGGTGGGGAGAATCAGGGATGCCCCTTCCCTTCAGATGGTGTGATGTGCTGGATAGCTTCAGTCATTTTTGACACACCCAGAAAGAGGGAACATCAAATGGGGAATTACCTCTATCAGATTGGCCTATGAGCAAGTCTGTGAGGTATTTTCTTGACTGTTGAGTAATGTGAGAGGGTCCAGCCCATTGTGGATGGTGCCACCCTTGGACAGGTGGTCCTGAACACAGTCCAGAGAAGCAAAGCCAGTAAGCAGCACTCTTCCCTGGTGTGTACTTCAGCTCCTGCCTCCAGGTTCCTGCCCTGACTTTCCTCAGTGAACTGTGATGTGGAGGTGTAAGCCAAATAAACCCTCCCCTCCCCAAGTTGCTTTTGGTCATGGTGCTTATCACAGCAACAAGAAGCAAACTAGGACAGGAGGCCACCATCATGACTGAGCATGTTGAGCAAAGCAAAACCCTTAAAACCCTTAAATCAGAGCCGGACACAAAGTCAGAGCTCAGTCCATGACCACTGTCAACACCACCATTCCTGCTGGAGCTGTGGTGAATACCGCACACCTTCACTGCGCCCCCCCCCCCACGCACACAGACTCAGTGTGCATGCACACACATTCAGCACAGTGAGATCTGTGGCAGCAGAGGTCTCTCCATGTGTTGCGCTGTGGTAGCCCGGCACCCTGCTTGGTGACTTCTCTGCAGCACTTTCCCAGCACATGCTTGCTGTCAGAAAGCCAGGCAGGTTGGTGAGTTCAGCTGCATGGAGCACTCAGCACCTTTTGGGCTCAGGAAGCTCACCCCTTCCACCCGCCATGAAGCCCCAGCTGCTCTATCAAATCCCAGATCCCCACTTTCTCACTGTGAGACTCAAGCAAGTGCCGTGACTATCAGCCTCCATGCAATGGAGACACTTGAGGCAGTCGCTGGGCCACAGTGACTCTCTGGTGGATGCTAGAGTAGGCTTCCCCCCACTACCCAGGAGGCCTCATTTGGGGTCTCCCTCTTCCTCAGGTGCTCTGTTTTATCTGAATGGATTGGGCCACAAGCTGAACTAGGGTATTCCCATTACCCTGAATGGGAAGAATTTGGGTCATTGGGATGGAAACCCTGGCAACCAACAACCTGGATGGGGTAAGGGAGCTGTTGCTCTACCCCCAGCAACTCCTCTATCTCCATAGCTTCTAGAGGACAGGGAACACACTCCCCCCCAACCCCCTCTCAGATACCAGCCCCAGGAAGGAGTGCTCTGGAATAGGAATCGTTCCGCCACACTCTGGTGTCCCCAACCCTCCTAGGCCCCTGTGTGGCTCAGTTTCCACCATGGAAACAGGGGCCCTCAGCCGCAGCTGCACCCCAGCCCCAAGATCCTCTTCACCGCCCTCCAGGATCTGCCACAGCCTCTCTGATTGCTAATTTAGACTTCCCTGCCGTCCTACGCAGGGGAATCAGGGGAAATCAAATTACCGAGTTATTCACTCTTTTTGTACAGCTGATGGGCTGATTAGCTGTCAATCAGGGCCAACATTAACATCTGACACTGTGTGCATAACAATTACCAGTCACATTAAGGAAACCTTCCCTTTCTACCCGGAGCGTGGGGAGAGACAACGAGGAGGAGGCTCAGAAGGGAGAGGGAGGAAATTCAATCAGCATAATTAGCTCAATCAGAAGAGAACAGCTCTTCACCAGCTGAGAGGAGCCATTGAGGCTGCCAGAGGCCTCGGGCTGACCAGCTGCTTGGGGGGCCTCGGCCCTCCCTGCCCTCCAGCCAGGACCTGGTGCGCCCAGCAGCTGTAGCAGCGCTGGCCCAAGGCCCACTGGACGTCAATCAGCCTCTTGGTCCCGCCTTAGACATGGCTTGCTCCAATCACGTGGACCCATTTCCGCCTGCCTCTCTCGGATTGGCTCCACCCTTGGATATATATAACCCTGGGTCTCTGCAGAGGGAGTGTGGGGAAGGAGAGGGAGGAGATGGGCGGATCAAAGGATTATTTTGCTTTAGGAACTCCCCCTCTGAAAGCAAGGTTCTGACACTCGTGCGGTCCTGCTGAGCCTTCCCTACATCTCCCTCCCTCCCCACACGTCCCCCCAACACAGGTTCCCAGCTAACTGGCCTCAGCCGTGTTCTGGTGGTTGGTCCTCGGGGCTGAATCACTCCAAGGGCAGTCCCGGGTTGGACTTTCAAACCTATTGATTTGATATTTATTTAATTTATTTATTTATTTAGTTTTATTTAATTAGGACTTTCGAGACACGGCTCCTTTTTAGTACCAGGTGGTCCTGGAGCTCGCTCTGTAGCCTTAGGGCGGGCCTTGAACTCCCCGCACAGAGATCCACCTGGTCTGCCTACAGTGCTGGATTAATGGTGGGTGCCACCACGCCTGGCTCTACCACCTCCAGTTCACCGCCAGCCCTTGGGATGGTCCAGCTTCCCATTTTTGAAACCAACTTGGTCTCAGTTTCCCCATCTGCAGCCAAGTGAGGCTGTCCCTGTCTGTGTCTTCACTCTGTTCAGGTGCATTTCCCAGGGAGGAACGAAGCTCTAGGCAGAGAGGGTCCTGAGGGGGCGGCCACACTCTCCTAGTCTTGTTTGGGAAGAGCCGAGCTTGAGCCCTGCCATGGCTGATGGGCCCCGGGCTGTGTTTCCCCGTGTGCCCAGGCAAGGGGCCACCTTGTTTGCTTGCTTTCTTACTACCAAAAACATCTCAAGAGGAGTGGCCTCAGTCTCCTTAACCCGGCTCTGGGCTCTGATCTACTGAGCCAGTCCTAGACAGTGGAAGATCTCAGGTGGCACTGTGACAACTTGCCCTGGGGGTTGGGCATGGGGGGAGAGGGCCGGAGCAGGGACAGAGGGAGGATCTCAGCTGCCCAGTGGCTATGATGAGGAGGAGTAGGGCCAGTCTCTGGACTGTTGCTGCCATTTTTAAAGAGTGTGTGTGGCGTGTGTGTGTGTGTGTGTGTGGTGTGTGAATGTGTGTGTGTGTGTGTTGTTGTGCAAAGACTGCTTACCTGTCTGTGTTCAAGGGTGCATTGTGTGGAGGTCAGATGACAAACTTTGGTGGGTATCGTCCTCATCTCCAACCTCCTTGGGACAGGGTCCCTCTATTGTTCATCTCTGTGTACACCAGGCTGGCCCATGAGATTCCAGGAAGGCTCCTGTCTCCATCCCCATCGTTTTCCATGGAACACTGATATTATACAATGTCCCTCGGTCCAGTTTCCCCGTTTTTTTTTGTTTTTTTTTTTTTGTCTTTTCGAGACAGGGTCTCCCTGTAGTCCCAGCTGTCCTGGAACTTACTCCCTAGACCAGGCTGGCCTTGAACTCACAAAGATCCGCCTGCCTCTGCCTCCCAAGTGCTAGGATTAAAGGTGTGCCCCACCATGCCTTTCTGATTCTTAGAATCACCTGGAGGGATTTTATCTATGGATTCCTGGGGTTCTCCTCTGAAATTCTATCTTACTGGCCAGGGTGGACCAGGTGTCAGAAGTTCGAGGGTGAGTTAAACAGGCACCAAGATGGAGCACCCAGCTCGGGGCCTTCCATAGGGAGAGAGGAGCCTGCTCATTCTGTGTGACTGCCTCTCATTTGGGGGTTTTGGAGGCAGCTGTGGTGGTCTGTCAGAGCTGATGGGGTAGGCTGCAGGGAGGGCTTGAGCCAGGGCCAGCTCCTCTGTAGACACCTTAGTCCAGGTGTAGTGATGATGCCAAGAGGTAGGACAGCCAGAGAAGCCCAGAGAGGTGGGGACAGTTTGCAACCAGTCTCATTTGTTTATTGAACCTTCATCAAAGAACACAGAGGAGCCGTTGTAGCTCCAGGACTCCTGCCCAATCAAGAGGTGGGATTAGAGAGAGCACAGCCAGGGTCTCCAGGACAGACAGAAACATCACTCCAAATAGGAGAGCTACAGGCCAAGGCAGCCCCTTCTAAGTACATCCAAGGCCAGTGGTCAGGTGTCACTCCCCAGAAGGAGGAGCCTAGAGGGAGCACTACAAGGAGGACGAGCAGGGCTGGAGGCATGGTTCAGCAGTTAAGAGCACTGGCTGCTCTTTCAGAGGACCCAGCCTCGATTGCTAGCACCCAAATGGCGCCTAACAACCATCAGTAACTCCAGTTCCAGGGGAATCGGATGCCCTCTTCTGACCTCTGTGCACAACACAGGTTCACTTACATACATGAAGACAATACACTATTACATATAAAATAATGAAGTAGTTTTTAACAGGAGCTTGGAGGGACTGCCCAGGAGGGGAGAATCTTGAGGGACTAGCTAGGAGGGAGGAGCCCGGAAGGAGGAGCCCGAACGGAGGACTCCCAAGAAGAAGTCTGGAGGGACCACCCAGGAAGAACGGGGTGAAGAACTAGGGTGTTTCTTTTGGACTGGGTCTCTATCCTGGAGAGTCAGAATCAGAGCCCAAATCTCTGACCAGGAATGAGTGGAGGCGCTCGAGAGAGAGAGGAGAACGCAGCCCAGACTTCCGGCAAGGCCAGGCCCTGCATGGTTGCATCTGAGCTTCAGCGCAGACAAGTGCGCTCATTTACACCCAACCTACAAGTCACGCCCTGTCTACTTCCTGTTTTCATTGCAAGTACTTGGCTACGTTTTTTTTTTTTTT